>SJYO01006803.1:0-476383 GCA_006410555.1 Capra ibex
TCAAGACTCACCTAATTTACTTCATTACTTCCCTTTTTGCGGAATTTTCAAACTCTCGTTTCGTCTAACTAGATGTTTACAACAACACGGAATCTATCTTACTTAGATAGAGGTGTGCGGGTGGTAATGGATCGGTCCACGTCTCAGGACGGACTGTGTCGCTGGACCGTCCATTTACAAGGTTTACGTAAAAGTCGGAAACTAGAACAGGACGATCCGGACCGGAACGGACAAGAAGGGCGGAGGTCGGACAGAAGTGACTTTCGTCGTCAAGTCCAGAGGGGGTTGGGGGTGGCGGTGTGGGCGGGGAGGGGTGGGGAGGGGCGGGGATAACGACACAGGTGACGAAAAAGAGACTTCTGCCAGATGGCTTTTTTTCCCCATGCTCCTGAAGTTTTTGTCCATCATCCAACCTCTACCACCACCGGTAATACGAGTTCTGATCCATTAGTAGTAGAAAGAGTTTGATCGATAAAGTCAAAAATGGTGACCGTAGCAAGGACGTTTCAAGTTTTATTGTAACGAAGAATCAATGATTTCCAAAGGGACCATCGAGTCTACCATTTCTTAGACGGACGTTACGTCCTCTGAACCCAAGGAAGGGACCTAGCCCTCTAGGGGACCTCTTCCCTTACTGTTGGGTGAGATTATAAGGACGGTCCTTTTAGGGTACCTATACCTCGGACCACCCGATGTCAGGTACCCCAACGTTTCTCAACCCCGTACTGACTTGTTGACTGTCAAATCAATGATTTGCAAACTGGTAGGTCTCGGAGACTGAACGAGAGAGAAGGTACAAGACCCGAGTGAATTCTCTGAGGAGACTTCTCTAGGGTAAAACGGAAAACAACAAGTCAGTGAGTCAGCACAGACTAAGACGTAGGAGTTCCTGACATTGAACGGTCCGGAAGACAAGAAGTGATAGAGGACCTCAAACGAGTTTGAATGCAGGTAACTCAGCCACTACGATAGGTTGGTAGAGTAGGAGACAACGGGGGAAGAGGAGGACGGGAGTTAGGAAGGGTCGTAGTCCCAGAAAAGGTTACTCAGCCGAGAAACGTAGTACACGGTTTCATGACCTCGAAGTCGAAGTCGTAGTTAGGAAGGTTACTTATAAGTCCCAACTAAAGGAAATCCTAACTGACCAAACTAAAGGAACGTCAGGTTCCCTAAGAGTTCTCAGAAGTGGACGTGGTCAAACTTTCGTAGGGAAAAAGCCGTGTGTCGGAAGAAATACCGGGTTGAGAGTGTAAGCATATACGGAAACCACTATATAAAAAAATTAATCTTTATAAAAAATAAAAAGTCGGTGAGGTAAACCGTACGCCCTAGTATCAAGGGGTTGGTCTCTAGCTTGGGTTTGAGGGATGTAAGCTTCGCACCTCAGAACTGGTGACCTGATGGTCCCTTCAGGGAAACCACTATAAAAAAAAAGGACAAGAAGACTTTCTACAATTTAAATAATACTGACCTTTACAAAACTAAAGAAGAACCTCCATCTTCCTGAAACCCCCTAGTCAATCTACTCTAATTTTTTCTGACTTAAACAGAGAATTGTAAAAATTCAATAAATGAAGAGGTTCGGAATCAAAGAAGTAGAGAGTCAAAATGTGAGGTCTCTTATAAATAGTGTGTTCTCTCAAAAATGGTCTTTATTCTTGACCAACTTCTGTTAGAGGGAACGGACAAGAACCTACAAAACGGAAATAAAGGAAGGGAGTAATGACTTCTTGTTAAAGAGAGGAAGTTGAGAAGGGAAGGAAACGGGAAGGGAGTAAGAAACGGGCAAAAAACAGAAAGAAATGGAAAAAATTTTAAACAAATGGTCAGAGGAAATGGTCAAACAATGTTTCCTCTGAATTTTCTATGTCGTCGGTCTACTTCTGTATGCAACCCGTTCCAGACCTTCCCAAGGGACATATCCTCGAAGACAGAGGTTCCTTGACCTACGACGTGGGAGGAACGAACGCCTACGAAAGTACTTGGGTCCTTGAAAGACGGAAGACACCTTACCTATGTGTCGACCGAGAGACTTAGACGTCCACGCTTGGGGTCCTGTGACCTGTGACTGACATAAGTCACATAATTCCCCGGTGAAATATACTCTGAACACGTAGGTACCTGACACTTTGGTTAGAGGATACCTGCGTCTCCCTGACTGACTCTTTGACACCCATTGATGACCAAATTAGGTAAAGTGGACATTGGACGGAAGCGATTAGTTCTAGCCAAGTTGACAACGACGTTTTTCGGACGAACGGGAGATTCGTCGTCGACGACGACGACGATTCAGCGAAGTCAACACAGGCTGAGGCACGCTGAGGTATCTGCCGTCGGGTGGTCCGAGGAGACAGGTACCCTAAAAGGTCCTTTCTCATGACGTCACCCCACGGTAACGTGGGTAACGAAAGAGGGAGATTCGTCGTACCTCAGATTTTTGTTCTACAAGAGGTCCTTGGGCCTAGTCGACACAGATCGACCTCGACTCGACCAATTCTGACCCTTCCTGATGAGTGGAAGGTGGACCCGAACACACAGTGAGTCACTGGAAAACTGTCAATCTCCCGACCTTTGAGGTGGGAGTCTGGAACGGTTCGCGAAGAAAAAAAATTGAACGTCTCCGACACCGACTCGACGTGGACACTTCTCGTTTCTCAAGCGTGGAGAAAGAGTAGTGGAAAGGGGCTCTCGGGGTACATGGACTCGGACCCCTGCGGTCGAGTAGGGTATTTATGGAATTGGGGGAGGAATGCCCTCCACGTAGACTCTGAAAGAGGAAAGTAAAGACGGAATCCGACGGAACGTGTATTTGGAGCAGAGACGACGTCTCGAACCCCAGAGTCGTAAACCGAGCGACCCGCAACCCCTTTTCTTTAGATCAAACCACTGTTGAAATGTTGACTTCCACGGCGGACCACGTCTTCCTCTTCGTAACTCGATATGAAATCTTCTTGATTTTTACTATGATCCGGTCGTACTATGGTTGAAGAGGTACGACCAAAAGAGTAGTCATTTCGATTTTCCAACCCGATCTACTAGAAAGAGAAGTGGAGACTTTCCAGATTGAAAGATTCCTGTGCTCATGACTATGTATGTCTAGACTATTGTCACATCCAACGAACTTTCAGGGGGGTTTCTGCCCAGTAGTATTCAGATTTATTTTTCAGATAACACACTGTCTTACGTTCATTTTTCAAATTTTATATCCCCAAGAGGTCTCCACCCTACTTGACCTTCCAAACCTAACTGTATCTATGTGACAACGACGACGACGACGATTCAGCGAAGTCAACACAGGCTGAGACACTCTGGGGTATCTGCCGTCCGAGGGGACAGGGACCCTAAGAGGTCCGCTCTTGTGACCTCACCCAACGGTAAAGGAAGAGGTTACGTACTTTCACTTCTCACTTTCACTTCAGCGAGTCAGCACAGGCTGAGATCGCTAGGGTACCTGACGTCGGATGGTCCGAAGAGGCAGGTACCCTAAAAGGTCCGCTTTCATGACCTCACCCCACGGTAACGGAAGAGGTCATCTATATGATGATACATATTTTATCCTGAAGGGTCCGTTATTTCTTACACGGACGGTTACGTCCTCTGAACTTTCTGCACCCAGACTAAGGGATCCCACCCTTCTAGGGGACCTCATCCTTTACCGTTGGGTGAGGTCATAACGGACCTCTAAGGGTACCTGTCTTCTCGGATCGCCGGATGTCAGATGTCTCAATGTTTCTCAAACTGTGTTCACTCGATGACTCGTGTACATATCTTATTCATTGGTTATTGTTGGATACTATATCATGTCCCTTGAGGTGAGTCACGAGACACCACTGGATTTACTCTTCCTTTAATTTTTTTTGTCCCCTATATACATATCCATATCGACTAATTGAACGACATGCCATCTTTGTTTGTGTTGTAACATTTCGTTGATATAAACTGATTGTATTTCAAAATTTTTATATCCCTAGAGTCCTCTTCCTTTACCGTTGGGTGAGGTCACAAGAACGGACCTCTTAGGGTCCCTGCCCCCTCGGACCACCCGACAGCAGATACTCCAGTGTGTCTCAGTCTGTACCGACTTCACTGAATTATCGTCGTTGTCGTCCTTATAAATATTCTTTATATCAAAAGGTAAACAAATAACATAATTTTATGACACATTAAAGTTACTTATCCGTAAACATCAACGACCAAGATTTTAACATGATATTAAACCTCCCCTCAAAATAAGAGGAAACCATTCGCAGTTCCCTAAGTCCCTTCGGTATCAAAAGGTACACTCATTTAGAGCAGACAAGTCTCGGGTAGGAAATGAACGTCCTTCTGATCTTCTGATTGTATCACCGGAAGAAACGTAAGAAGGTATTGTATTGGATCCTACTACCAAAGAGTGATCCACATGTGTCAAATTCGTGAACGACATCCAAGGTATAATGTGTATGTATCTTTAATGACATTATTAATGATTATCATATCAAGTCTTTAGATAATAAACTAAACTGTAAGAATATTATTAAAAAATTTTTTTTGTAAATAGAGAAAAGGGTTGAGTCACTTATGACTGTTGAATATAAAAACCTTTTACAAAGTTTTATCTACTTTTAAATTGTTAGATACTTTAAATTCAATGACACATATACAAAAAATTTAATATGTAAATATTCTAATTACAAACCCTGTATCGGATAGATATACATACTTATTTAAACTTCTGTAGTGCTCTTCTTAACTATCCTTCAAACTTAAGATCAACAAACGAAACAAACGATTGTATCAAGAACTGAATCACATTTTCGATCTAAAATCTTTTAAATAAATATGAAAATTTTTTCGTACACAAATTTCTAATAAGAAAACAAACTTTCAACATTTATTATTTACTTCTTACGAAAAAAAGTACCGTGACTTAGTTAGACTAAGTAAAAAGAAAAAGACTTAAAGACAGTAAATTACCAGAGGAAGAACCTCACTTCCTCCTGTAAATAAGTAATGAAACAGGTTTATTACGTTGGCGTAATGTCTACCAATAAAAGGTTGAACTTACAAAAGTGTTTCCCTTAATTTTATCATAGTATGGTCTCTCTTTACAATATTACACAGGGAAAATTTAACTCCCAGTAAGAAAAGTTGAACAGAATAACAGAATAAGAACTTGTGTGATCTTTAATACTAAAAGAATTTTCCTATGTGTAGTATATGAGACACATAAAACCAAGATGACCTAACATCATGTTAATCAAGTATAGTTTTCAAACGTCAAAATTTCGAATTATGTAAGACTTTCTTCCTTGGAGAGGGATTTTGGTAAATTAATTTAGTTTAGTTACTTTAGGGTATATTATTTATTGAATGGACGGAGAAGGACAATGTGTGTGGAGTTGGGTGAGTTCTACACTAGATATGGAGACTAACCGAAACTCTGAACTTAAGAGGGGTCATATCATGGTCTGTCTTCTATCGTAACATCCCAATCTTTAAGTTGTATATCTACTTATCTAGACCTCAGTCATACTAATCCTTTACGGACCTCTTTTACTTGATAAGAATTTTGTGTCTCAGTAATAACTTTTTTGAACCCTCTTAATTCCTATGAATCCTCATTTACAAACTTGTTGATCTTAGTAATGTCAACGTCCATTTAGAAAACGAAACTGAAAAGAGACGGTGATTTACCGGTGATTTACACATAGACTCCCGTTCTCTGAATCTTGACCGGATAGTAAAGAAGTAGACCTTGTAATCGGTTAACCTAATCTGTTTAGAATTCCGGTAAAAAATTCGAAACATTGATTAACTACCCTCTACTTAACGAGTTAATTCTTACTTTAAAAACTTTACGTAAACTGTTCACTCGGTCCATATAGACATTACTTTACATTTAAAGAATGTTACTGACAAGAAGTATGGAGATCATTTTCTTTTAGTTGATAATGTCTTTCATTTTGTAACTTGTTTATTTAAACTAACCCCGAGATTAATGATTGTGTCTAGTTTTGTTCAGGAAATTTATACAAATCTAAACCAGAGAGTATACTTGTCACCATTAATATCATGAAACTCAAGAAGTGACACAGACTTCTCTATAGGACTACAAAACGGGAAAAGGTTTTCACTGATATACATATAGGAATATTCACGGGAACAACCTTACGAAAGATCGTAAAATGAACTCGGAATCTATTACATCCTCCTAAATAAAGAGTTCATCAACCTACAAGAAACAGAGGACTTTTCATTTTCTCTACTTTGTTGGATTAGACTAAAAATGTCTCTACGTGCTAATTCAGTCGTATTCAAGAATTATCGCCAAAGAGACCTTTCAAATTTTAGAGAATCGGGACGTAGAAGTTTAAGACGGAAATTAATATTCTCGTAGAGAGTCAGAAATTGGAACACCACCGCAATGAATGGGGACCCTTGGTTGAAGTAAAGAAAGATATAAACACACTTTATATGAGTCTGACGTATAATACCTATATATCCAAATATACGATGACACTTTGATATGTAGTAATACTTTACCATACCTCTAATTACCCAGGTCCGGTGTTGTACTACACCATGTTGAAACCCACCCCCTACATTCCGGAATTAAGGACACACGAAACGACTTTATTATTGGGGTACAATTACAAATATCAAGAAAGAGTTTAATGAAGACAATAAAACTTCACAATGTTTATCGTGAATCATTATTCGTTCGCTCGGTCGGTAGAAACGTTAAAAAAAAGGAGGATCAACAGGTAGAAGGAAACAATTGATAGAACAAGTAGGAAGTCCCAATTCGACTGTAGAGGATGTATTGTAGTAGAAAGGGTCAAGGTCAAGAATACTTAGACGGAAATAGGATCAAAAATGTGGTGTGTCAAACACGGGGGATTAATAAATGAATATATATAAAGGAACCTACCTCAACAAATACGTCTGTGTTCTCTAACAAAAGTAGAACGGGATTTCGACGGAACACTTCACTCACTTCAGCGAGTCAGCACAGGTTGAGACGCTGCGGTACCTGACATCGGATGGTCCGAGAAGACAGGTACCCTAAAAGGTCCGTCATCATGACCTCACCTAACGGTAAAGGAAGAGGTCGTCTAGAAGGGCTGGGTCCATAGCTCGGGTCCAGAGGACGTAACATCTGTCTGCGAAATGGCAGACTTGGTTTCGACGTAACCTGATACGATTTCGTGGTTCACCACCAACCACTTATAACTAACTAAGTAGTCAAACAAGAAAGAAGAGAGATAGGTAAAAGAAAGTAACTCCCACTTTTAAAGGACCACTAGATGTGATGGTAAAACGACCCAGGTGGTAAAGTAGACTAGAGGGACTAAAAGACGATACGGTTGTATCTACATGAAACCTTTGGAAATCTAAATATATGTTAAACGTGTTAAATAAAAGACTAAAATCCATAGATCCCTCTTAACCCTTCTATTTCTCTTTACTACTAAGTACTGTAAACTAGATCTGTAAACTCCATCTGTACCCTTTCAACCAATTTGTAGGTTTGTAGTCCAACCACGAGTTATCAGTCTCCACCAAAAGAGTATATTAGGAACACCGAACGTTCCAAATGACTAAAGACAACAGTGATTCTCCGTGACTAAAGATAATAGTGACTCTGTGACGAAAGATCGTTTGAATAAGTTCCTGAAATAGTAGGTTTACATGACGAGTATTAATGAGTATCTAAGACTCGAGAAAACCATAAGTAGTCCCATTTTCAGTAAAAATGGAGTTTTTAATGTCAATTTTTTTTTGTTTTTGGGAAAAAATAAAACGTCAAATTTTTTTTTTTTTCAGTACGAAAGACGTTTCATACAGGTTTGTTGGTCTCGACAAATACACCTATTACTGTATCGTTTACACTTTCGTGAAACTTTTGAATCTTTGTAACATTTATATGTTCAATTGAAAGACCAATCTTCTATTGGGACTCCCTCTGTAACTTACGGCAAACACAAGTACTGTAGAAAATTTGACTTCGGTCAAGAGTATTCTACGAAATGATCGGGGAAAGTCGATCAAGGTTCCCTATTAAATCTGGAATGTATAGGTACCTTGTATTACTCAGTCAAAGAGAGGTTACATCGATCTTCTCGTCTCAATCTTTTTATCTGGGACCTAGTAAAATACTCGAAATAAGAAAACACCTTAAGAACTCTTTTCGATTTTATTTATTTGTTTGTTTATTGGTAGACTAAATTGAAAGTAAATATATTTTGAAATAAAGGGGTGTTTATATAAAAACACTCGAAAGGGGAAGATGTAATAATAAACTGGGTTTACCAATCACCAATTCTACATAACTGATATGTTATATCACGTTTAGACCAACCGGGATCAACAAAAGTTTCAAATTTTACAACATCGGTACAAAATAACTGTCGTAAAAAAGATGAATTAATACAGAAAACAACCGTCGAGTTTGACAGAGAATAAATGAAAATAAATCTTACGTCGACCGTTGTCGTCAACCAAACACTTTGGTTTCGTGTATTAATTGAAGGGGTCAATTCCATACCACACAAAGTAACCTCTCATTCCGAAAATACCCTGTACGACGAAATCAGACTCTTCAATACGTCAAATAAAAGTCGTATTACTTAAAATAATCTTCTCTTGAATTCGTCTCTTAAAATTTTTTACATATTGTAAGATTATATTGGACTCATGATTTCATATGATGTTTTCATGAAATTAAAACAAAAATTCAATTGTCGAGTTAGTTCTTTTAGTCTATGGTCATAAGTTTATAGTCTAATTGACATCAACTCGGTCATCCTTGTAAACCCCTGTACAAGAAAAGTGTAGATAAACGTAATTATTAATTCCAAACTGATATACCGAAACTACCTTCAAAAGTTTCTTTGTTTATGGGGGGAGGGAGATAAAAGTTCCTATCAAACATCATTGATTAACATTTTCTTTTATTTATTTGGGGAAATTAACTTTGTTCTATTATTTACCTCTCTTTTATAAATTGATTATTTAAAGTATCATATTCTAATTATACAGGACCGTTGAATGACCAAAAGACGATTATAAACATGTTTTGAAAGTTATTTAAAGGATCATATTCTAATTATACAGGACTGTTAAATGACCAAAAGATGACTATAAACATGGTTTGAAACTAGGATCTAGAAAGAAAAGGTCCACAGTCTGTCAAATCAAAGTAATAAAAAGGTAAAGATTATGAGATGGACTTAAAGGTATTAATAATGTGAAAAAAAGTAATTAAATTTGATCAATTAAAGAAACGAATCGACGAATAAGTTCTGCCAAAAGAAACAAAAAATTTTTGAATCCATGTACCATAAAAACTCTATTTTTAATAGTGGTGTCATCATCACTGTGTCATGTTTCTAATTTTCTCTTTCAGAAATCAACGATAAAAAAACATGAGTAATCACAAAACTAACAATGTGAAAAACAGACCAAAGTTTACTTTTGCTAAAAGAGGTAGCGAATAGGCTTAATTCGTTGGGACATAAACACTTACTAAACAATTTCTTAGGACTGTGGAAAAAGAAAGACCGTGATATACAACTCTTTTATATCAAAGCATTTCCGATGATGTCTTAAAAGAAATTACAAAATCGTTTGTAAGACTGGACAAGAAGGTTTAACATGTTAAATGGACGGACCATAAAATTAAAATTTACCTTTTACCTTTTTAAAAATTATAACAACTTTCGATTTTAAATTGATTTACGAAAGACTCATTTGTCAATAACTGGTCTCGATTTGTAATACATACGTAAGAAAGTATATTATGACATATCAGTCACAATAATAGAAGTAACGATCAATTCACACGGTTCGAGATCTCTTTGTACCAAACACACACTCGGTTTTAACTCAAATTTATTTACTTTCTCTTTTCTTACTTACACATGTAACTTAAAACCTTCAAAAGGACGACTTTTCCTTCTATTAAAAGTAAAGTCACATCTGACTATCGTAATTTTTCATGTGTCCATTAAAATGAAAATATGGTAAATTACCAACTTTACTCATCTCTTTCGAAGTTTTAACTTACTAGATTAACTCGCAAGGTCTTATGTATCGTTAAACTTAAATTCTTTATGTAAACTTTCGTGTACTCTTAATATAATCTTTTGTTTACCAAAATTGTTTTATGTCAATTCCTTTATTTTTATTATCTTTCGTTATCTTCGTCGTATATCTTAATCTCTGTATTTTGACGAGTAAATGAAGTCCTAAAATAAAATATTATCAATGATTTTTCCTGGCTATATACTTTTATCTGAATTCCTCCTCTTTCAATTCATTGGGTAAACTCGACTATTATGTATAAACCGTGACGAAAATGACAAAATAAATATCATAAACCAAATATTTATAATTACAAATCTACATTTATAAACACAATAATTTACATTATAAGTTAGAAATAAAAGTTTCCTTAATTTTTTAAATACAAATGGAGATTCTGTAATTACTAACGACCAAGTGTTTGTCTAGAACACTGTTATTCAGTCAATCATGTTTGAAAGATGTGTGTATCGATGATTTTGTACGGTACCTCTGTACAATAACAATAGACATCGAACTATCTTTATATGACGACGAATGATCTATTAATGACAGAGATATATCTTTTCCTTTCCGGAACTTAAGTCGCAAACATACCAGTGTACCGGGACAAGTCAGTTCGAGTCACGTACAATGTACTAACGGACTCTCCTTATCTTTTCGATGAAAGAGTCAGAGACTGGTCTTACATACTATTCCTAACCACAGTTTCCCCCGTTCTACCCCTAGCGTCGTTAATACCGTTTCCGTTTCATCAAAGGAACTGTTGGTCTAACTCCTAAGTAACACTAAATAATAAATGATAAAGTTTTGGAGTAAGACACTAAATCAATTCGTAACCTTAAAGGTATTTAAGACGGGGGACGGGGAGATTAAACTTATGGGATAATGATAACATTTTCACATGTGACTTTGTCAGGCCTTGACTACAATGAACTTCTGTCCCTGTTTAATTCGTACGGGACAATGAAACACTTAAAGATCCGTCCAGTGAATCTAGCGTCAATGGATTTTGATTTTCCTAGAATACAACGTTACAAACAATTAGTTATGATTAATTTTTGAATTATAAATTGTTACGGAGACCCTAGAAGTTTCTTCGTACAAACGTTGTTCATTTAAATGGAAAAAAAACAACTTTCGTCAGTCAAATTTTATCAAACATGTACTAAACATAAAGCACATAGTAAAATTCTATATTTTATACATACAATAAAGAAACGTCAATGAACGTATTAACGTATGGAAAGTATAACGGGTTTGATATCTGAAAATTTAGACCATCATTAGTCTATTAAGAAACGATCTTTCATTTCCAAGTCAAAGAATCTCGTTCAATTTGTAGTCGAAAACACAAAGGAGACAGAAGAGAAGGATACATAAGGAGTCTATAAGTGACGGAAACGGTTGCTTCGAGATTCAACTGATCAATAAGACGTAATAATTATTAGTTACACTATTCGAAAATTTACACAAGAATAAATTTGTTGTTTTGGACGGTTTATTCCTAACAAAATTTGGAAATAACTTAAGGATAAGTTTTACTTAATAAACATACATAAGAAAAATTAATTTTACCGTAGACGAATCGAGCAAATGTAAGAAAGACAGTCTTAAAGACGGACTCCTCAGATATATATTAATTACATTCTTTTTGTTCTGTCATTAGGGAACTATCTTTTGACCATTACCTAATTTTCTGGTATCGAGACTTTAAGGTCCTTACACTGTATGAAAGAGTCTTTCTACGTGAATCAGGACTTCAGATCTCTACAACTTTTCACGGGGGATCACATTAATTGGTTTCTACCTGTAAGTCTAGTATACAAAACATACAAATTATCCCTAATAATTCACATATAAGTTTATCTATGAATTACACTACACTTCTCCTAGTAATGAAATAGATCTTATTTTGAAACTTACAGGTGACCTTCGAAATCCAAAGAATGGCTTGGTTAACTATCTTGTGTTTCATGTATAACTTTTACACGTCTTGTCAACGGATCCGTCACATTGGTCACAGAATCTTATAACACAGATTGTAATCAAGTCCTCAAAGACATTTAAGTGTATTACTAGGACCCTAGAATAAAGAAATAAATTCCTAAACCTGATCTAACCACGAAAACTTAACATTTTAAGGTAGCGGTGGGTAATTGTTAACACTTCTATCATAAATCTCCCAATACTAGTCGTGAATTTTATGGTTTACCTACTGTAATATTACTCAGGTAAAAACTTTAAACATAATTAATATACACTTGGGTTATTCTTATGACAAAACAATATATCATAGTATGCACATCCATATCAAATACACACTCACACACATTTCTTTATTGACCTACCTATTACGATTTTCCGGGAGGGTCAAGGTTGTAGGGGTTTACTTTAAAATCTACAAATTTAAAAAGAATCTAACTTTAAAAATTTTTTTACCTTGAATAGTGAACGTCTATGAAAATCCTCATTTTTCTGTTTATTCCTTCTACGTTGTTAACTATAAGATTCTATTATGGATATTTTTTAATAAGGATTAATGATTTACACTATTAAATCCAGAAAGATTTCAGAGACTGTCGTATGTCTCGTTCACTAATAAAGTTTGTCAGTTCAAGTCTTTTATGGGACACTACAATCTCATACAGTAACTTTCTACTTACGGTAGAATGAATGAACCCCATTTCTTAACTTTCCCCAGATCTATGAAACTTACACTGATCTTTTCAGTTCTCCAGAACGTACGGTATGAACTCAAAAACCTCAAATAGTCCTTCTGGGTCTTCGGGACAGTTTAGATAATTTGGACGACCTTAATCTAACCGAAAATCTTCCTATTTCCTCACTAACAACTTGACTTCATCTCTTACTGAGTTTCGTGTCTCTACTACGCAATACTCTCTTAAAGTCTTCTCGGTAAACACTTTACTACCCGACATTTGTAACTCAGTCTTTCTGGAGAACTATTTATCACTTTATTTTTAGTCAAAATGTCAGAAATATGTATGTGTGATTAACTTAAAGTAACTCAAAGAATCATGTGACTCAAAATAAAATTATAAAATCTTTATGGTTCTTCATAAACGATTGAAAAGTTTTATTGGTTCGTTTGTATATACTTTACAACTTAGTGACTTTACTCCGATCGAAAGAACTAATTTCTTTTAGATATCACTCTTCTTTACAAAACTACCCTGTGAAAGTTGATACGTAAGGTATATAACATCACAAAAAAAAAAAATTTACTTACAAGAATATTAATTTTTATCATTTTCCAATTATTCACTGGAACTACACCAGAAATACAGTAAAGTGAATATTCGTCTCGGAGTGGACAAAGAACTATGACCGTTAAAATTTTGTAATGGAAAGGATTCCTTGGAAGGACCTGTGAGAGGACAACTGTATCAAAAAATAGTAGGTGGAAAGAGAGTGATATACTCCACGAGACACAGTATGAAAATTCTAACTTGACGAATTTCCATCTTTGACTTTTTAAATAAAAATCATATAAGGGAGAACGAATAAATCGTGTACCACAAGTGAGTATTTACAAAGTTACTACGGGTTTACTGGTTTTTTGGTTTTATATGTCATTCTTGTCCCGATAAGTATCTTTCACCTTAAATTTTCCAATTTTTACCTTAATAGTGTTCTTTAATTTTAAACTAGATTATCGTAAATCTGTATACTATCCAATATAACCGTACAATTATATATAAATAATTCATGAGTGGAACAACCCACGACAGTAATACAACACTTGTCTTATCTTAGATATGGTAGTAAAGGTAGAAATCAGAACTTTCATATACTTAAGTTTAATATCATACTACCTACGACCCTTCTATAGTACTTCTTTAAGGATTAATATGGACTTTTCCATCACTAACAACAAGTCAGCGAGTCAACAATAGATCGAGAAACGCTGGGGGTACTTGACGTCGTACGGTCCGAAGGGACAGGAAGTCGTAGAGGTCCATAAACGAGTTTGAGTACAGGTAACTCAGTCACTACGATAGGTTGGCAGAGTAGGAAACAACAGGGGAAGAGGAGGACAGAAGTTAGAAAGGGTCGTAATCTCAGAAAAGACCACTCAGGCGAGAAGCGTAGTCCATCGGTTTTATGACCTCGACGTCGAAACCGTAGTCAGAAAGATTACTTATAAGTCCCAACTGAACGAAACCATAACTGTCCAAACTAGAGGAACGACAGATGCACTGAGAGTTCTCGGAAGAGGTCGTTGTGTCAAGTTTGGGTAGTCAAGAAACCACGAGTCGTGAAAAATAACAGGACGTGAGTGTAGGTATGTGCTGATGTGCTTTTCGGTATCGAAACTGATCTCCCTGGAAACAACCGTTTCATTACAGAGACAAAAAATTATACGACAGATCCAAACAGTAGCAAAAAGAAGGTTCCTCGGTCGCAGAAAAATAAAGTACCAACGTCAGTGGTAGGTGTCACTAAGACCTCGGGTTGTTTTATTTTAGACAGTGACAACGATAACAAAGGGGTAGATAAACCGTCCATCACTACCCTGACCTACGGTACTAGAAACAAAAAACTTACAACTCAAAATTCGGTTGCAAAAGTGAGAGGAGAAACTGCAAGTAGTTCTCGGAGAAATTAAGGAGAAACGAAAGACGGTATTCCCACCACAGTAGACGTATAGACCCCAATAACTACAAAGAGGGACGTTAGAACTAAGATCGAAAACTAATTAGGTTGGACCGTAAAACGTACTACATGAAACGTATATTCAATTTATTTGTCCCACTGTTATATTTCGGAACTACATGAGGAAAGGGTTAACACTTGGTCAGACAAAACACAGACCAAGATTGACAACGAACAACTAGGCGTATGTCCAAAGTGTCGACCATTCAACCAGACCATAATGGTAGAGAAATTCTTTAAAGGTGTCAAACAACACTAGATATGTCAGTTTCCGAAATCGTATCAATTACTTCGATTTCACCTACAAAAAGACCTCAAGAGAACGAAAAACATACTAGGTCGTCTACAACCGTCAAACTAGAGACCAAGAAGACGGAAAAGAATTAGGTCGAAGTTATAACCAAGAACCAACCGTATGACCACTTCGGACACAACTTCCTAAAAATCGTAATGAAACGATCGTATACTTTTATTCATGTTAACACACCATCAAACTTGTAAGAAACCGTAAAGGCAAGAAACCTCCCAACCTTACTTTTGACTGGAAAAGGTCCAGACACCGGTGACGACTCAAAAGGTCTAAACGACCGTATAACTCACATCGTGAAAGTGTCGTAGTAGAAAATCCTAAATTTTATCGAGTCGACCTCAAGGTAGTGGAGGTGATCGCTACGAAGGATTCCGGGTGAATTGAAGTGTGAGGTCCTACAGACCGAGATCCATTTTTCCATCACCTCAACGACAATCAATACGTTAAAGACAATGACTTCAATGATCGTAATCTAAAAACTGTAGTACCATAGAGAGTAAGAACTTCTAGTATATTGCAAATTGTGTATAGTTTACTCTTTTTCACTTACTATTCTTATAAACCGGTGTCACCCATTATATACTAATAAAACCAAAACTACTTTAACAATCACTTTATATCCTCAAATTCTATATCCCCAGATCCTTTCTACTGTTGGGATGGATTTTTATGTTCGTTATCAAAAGGTCGAGGTCCTTAGTGTCAGACACACTCGACATAGCGAATCCCTTTGTTAGAAATCAAGGGGTACATCTTACTAGAGAAAGAAATGTCAAAGGACTCCCGTATGGGTATGTTTAAAGGTCATCTGCGAATTGTTTTCCTACACACCCGGTCGCACAAAGAGTCTGTATTACTTTAATTTAAAATAATTCTCCAATTAAATAAGTTGTTCGACTGAAACGTGACCTGTGCCTTTTGTTTCCACTTGTTCCGTTATCTCGTCTTATATCTTGGAAAAATCAGATAAAGAAAACTTAGGACGTCTCCCAAAAAAAATTTTTTATCACAAACTAGTAAATCAAACCTATTATTTTCTACAACCGAAGACTTACGAGTCTTTTTTTAATATTATTACAATGTACATTACTTCAAAAGTAGCAATTTTAGAAACAACGATTGGAAACTTACTGAAACTTTAAAACGAATAGTCTAAAGGTTTATTTTAAAACCGAACACAATAGTGTGTTTTTACAATGATCCATTCTTTTAATATATGAGTTGTATATCAAATGTTTTGTTCGAATTACATTGGACACCTTTCAGATACTTTTTAAATAATACAAAGTAAAATTACACGTAGACTACCCACATAAAATTTACGGATCCTTTTCAATACTCCCTGAAGAATCTTAACGTTACTACAGGTACCATTTTAACCGACAGGTCCACGACTACACTTCACCGGAGTTTCGAGTTTTTATTGGCGATGAAATGTTGCATGGTACCAGATTAATTTCCTCGTTATGTCGGTCAGAAGTGTAGTGTAAGGAAGACATCATTTAACTGAAACTTACTTATTGGGTTTTGGAGGTAAAAGACTCGACATAATTTAATTACACTGCACATTCATTCATTCATTTCAACGAGTCAGCACAGACTGAGAAACATTGGGGCACCTGACGTCGGGTGGTCCGAGGAGTCAGGTACCCTAAGAGGTCCGTTCTTATGACCTAACCCAACGGTAAAGGAAGAGATCCCCTAGAAGGGCTGGGTCCCTAGCTTGGGCCCAGAGCACGTAACCTCCGTCTGCGAAATTGGAGACTCGGTGGTCCCTTCCAGTGTACACATGATTCACGAATGATAATAATTATTATATTGGTCTGTGAGACTATCTACGAACCCCATTTTTGTCCTTATTCATATGTAAAGACAGAAGTTCCTTAAAAATCAAAATTTTCCTCTCCGTATTTATCTTTTCACATTTCAGAACACTATCACGTCTCTCACAGGTAACTACATAACAGTCGTAATACTGTATCAAATCCCTCACTCCACCCTATCGAATCCACATACCAATCTCTTTTGAGTAGGACAAAGATTAGAATTTTTTCCTACTCATTCTTAAGCGATTTTCGGTCTTAAGACACCTAAGTCGGTTCAGTATGACTATTAAGCCACTCTATTACACGTAACAGATCTTATAACATTTAGAAACACAGAGTATTGGGGAAAAGGAATGCATAGACGACCACATGATACGAACGTATACGTGCACGTATGTGTGTGTGTGTGTGTGTGTGTGTGTGTGTGTGTGTCAACCGTTTACTTGAAAGACGGCAATTTCTTTCATATACTCTCTGTCTACCTTTGTTGTCCCTGACGGAATAAAGAGTAATGGACATTAATACTAAAGTATTAGACGTTTAATAGATGTATATTACTCAATAAGTCAAAATAGACCACATATTAAATTGGTTAATCCGACAAAGGAATCAAATGACCTCTACTTTGACTCTCGAATATGGTCCATAGTTCACGTGGTGAAAAATTCCTTTCATACAACTGACTTAACTCATGAAATATAAACAGTTTGTGAGAAAACTTATGAAATGTATATCAATGAATAAATTAGGAGTGTTTTGGGATGCTCTACATCTTGACAAAGAACAATAAGTCAGTGAGTCAGTACAGGCCGAGAACCGCTGGGGGTACCTGACGTCGTACGGTCCGAAGGGACATGAAGTGACAGAGGACCTTAAACGAGTTTGAGTACAGGTAACTCAGTCACTACAGTAGGTTAGTAGAGTAGGAGAGAGCGGGCGAAGAAGAGGAAAAGAGTCAAAAAGGATCTTAGCCCCAGAAAAGATCATTCAACCGAGAAACGTATTCCACCGGTTTCATAATCTCGAAGTCGAAGTCGTAGTCAGGAAGGTCACTTATTAGTCAAACTAAAGGAAATCCTTAATAATAGGGTTAAAATATCTCTTCCTTTAGACTTCATGTCTAAAAATGAAGACTCGTTATAGTGTGTAGATCATTTGTCCTCGATCCAAGTTTAGATCTACAAGAGACGATTTGGCACATGTATGTGTATTAGCTTATATCAAATTTTCAAGGATCTTTATTTAGAGAAAGACCTTATAATTCTGAATTCTATATGCACCTCGCTTTTTGATCCGAAATTTCGATGTCCTTCCTTCGTTAATCAGTCGAATACGCTACATTCACCTAGGAAAAGATGTTCACTAACACTAACTGTTCGAATATCTTATGACAACGTCTCGTCTCGTCTGTGACCTACAGTCTTCAGGTGTAGTGGTCCCTCTACCTTTCTCGGAGAGTGATTTCCCGTCCTCACCAAGAAACAAAGACGTAAGAACGTCGTAGGACTCCTTAGACCTACACGACCGAGAATGACAAACAGAAAAGTCCTCATGAGTCTCATCTTCGTACCATGTACGTCCCGTGATGCTATCGGTCCCTTGGAAGGAAATGACGAGAAAAGGAAACACTTATGGAATGGAGAGAAACTTTTTGGATATTTGTAAACAATTCTACTGAACCTCTCAGAACACGTGTATTAAAAACATTCAAGTTTTGATAGTAAGACAGGGACTAAAAAACAATCAAAGTACTATTAACATACGACACAGCAGAAGACTCCTCTCGAAATGCTCTTCCCTCTAAAACTCGAGAATTTATTCTCTCTTCGGACCTTCTAATTGTATGTACGTCATCTTTTAAGACATACGTCTTTGAATGTTTTCGTCAGTATGTGTTTGATACAAAAATCTAATACTTATTTAATAACTCAGTCAAGGTATACGTTCATCCAATTGACATGTAAAATTATTTAACATACTTTTTTATTTAATGACCTGAAAGAATACAGAACCACGGTGTCCATAGTAAAAGAAGAAAGAAAATATATGTATTTAATGTAATTTTTAATATATGTAATTAATGTATTTTTATCTAGTGAGTGAGTGGAAAGGCGTACATTCCCAATTGTACTTGTTATTGTTTCACCGTAGGTCCCATACATGACCCTTCTTCGGATCTAACCCAACCCCTTTAAACTTTATTTGTTCTCCCAGTAATACTCAACCTTCCCCACCCCTCATCCTTTTTGAGTACATTAGATATCCTCCGCCCGGAACGAAATCGTTTTATGAAGAAAGGAATAACTTAGTTATACAAACCCGTGTCTGGTGACTTCTTTTTACATAAATAGACTGCGTCACTCCCTTAATACTACATTCCTCGTCCCCGTATAGGTCAGAAACCTTTTTTGGTGGAACAGACATATCCCTAGACCACATGTTTCAGACCATCGATTCTTGTTCTTTCCAGAACCTTTGTGAAATTAAGAGTCCCACTCTCTACCATATAAAAGTCTTCCCCTGGTCCTAAAAGTAATAGGATGAACCGTGTCACGGTAAAACAAGTGGGTAAGTGAAATTGGGTTCAAGACGAAGAACCGTGAAGACCAAACAACGAGTCAAAAGTAGTGGAGGAACTGTCGACTCGGGTCAACCAGAACTTATCAACCAGTAAGAATAGGGTTTTTTCCTACAGACGAAGGATCCAAAGAAAAACAAGGATTTATAAATACACATATAATAAAACGTATTAAGAGACTCTCGTGTAAGGGTTTAGTCATTTATAACAAATAATTTAATAATAAACATCATAATAATAGTGAACATTAATATTTTAACAAATAATCCTAACGTAGTAAGATAAAATAGTTACATGAAAACTCGGTAAAATGATAAAACTAAGGAATCAAACGGATTGAAAAGTAACAATACTCGTAGAAAAATAGGTTTAGTCACAGTTTAAAACGAAAGAAAAGTCTTGCATAAAAAACGTTTTCTTTAAGGTACTCTGACAAAAGTCTTTCTAACATAGTCAAACATTAGAGTCTTTATGTACTCCGATACACAAAATGTTATGAGTTTGTTTATCTAGAAACCATTAAACTATCTTCTAAAGTAGTCTAAAATTAAAAAACGGAGCAACAAGAATGGTTAATTTAACTCGTAACATATACAAATAAACAATGAATACAAATAAAGTAAAAGGAGACAAAAGAAAGTGGACGAAAATTTAACTAAGAGTACTAAACATTCGTGAAGAATATATTTCATAAATTTGGAACACCATAAACAAATCTGTCAAATAGAACCCTCAACATTAAAAGATTTCGTACGGATAACAGTAATATTTAGTCTAAGTGGGTTTGAACGAGAGTAAAAGACTATTCTTCACGAACAAAGATCCTGGAAATAGTTCGGAAAGAAGAAAAATAAAAAAAATTAACATTCCCTCGAAAAGAATAGACCGTTATAAGTCGAAGTATTCCCACTTTAAATTTTCATAAACTTCAAAATTTCCATTGTAAATTTAATGGTCTCTTCCCTGTAATCCTATTATATGACACAGTGTCGTTATACCTGACTTTGTCCTAAGGATTCTCGGAAAAGGTGGATGTTAAGGAAAATTAAGTAATTTTACAGACTTATGTCTTCAACCTTAACGATATAACGGAGACATGATAACCAAGTATATCCAGTGTTCACTCTTTCTAATGTGGTCCGACACATACATACCCGTCCCAGATATGTGTCAACCTAGACGATGGCACGAAAAAGAACAAGAGAAATACAAGTCAAACCGTCAATTTATGTTCTTTTCTATATTAAAATTGACGTCTTTTCATCATCATAAACAAAAAATTCCGTCGTAAAAGTGACATGCTACAGTCAAATTTAAATAAGAAGGGTAGGGGAGGAGGGAGGGACTGACGAGACCACTGAGTCTAAACTCTTATCAAACTCACACAAACAATTTTGGAGTAGAAAGGCAATTTTTAACTTGTCTGGAATTGTAGTGTCACATTTATCATTGTGGCTTTGGTTGGTACTTTAGTTTCAGTAATATAACAGTTAATTCCTTAATATACTATTCGAAGTATGGAAGTAAAACCCTTCACCAAAGACAAAAGTGATTCTCATCGTCTCATCTTATGAACACACTCAACAGAGAAACAGTCTCTATTTAACATAGCGACGGACCCGAAACACACCAAACACCTTCACCACCTCAACTGAGGTTGAACTCTTAAAGTAAAGAAAGGAAAAAAAAACCGAAAACTCTTAACAATCAAAGACACCGAGCATAGTCTTCTTATCAGACCACCTCTTTAATCTGGTACGACTGTTGTGTTTATGTGCACTTACTTACTGACTCGTTATTTACACAAATCCACCTCCACGGTTTCTACAATCATTTTCTATTGAAGTCTTTACGACTAAGGGTAAACCTTCACCAAAACTAATAAACTCAAACGTAAAAGTCTACTTCAAGTGTTTTACCCGACTCCTGATCTAAACCAAAGTCGAAAATTGATCAGGTCCTCATGACTTTTTATATTACCGTGTGATGATGTTACAAGTGACCTAATTGAAAAATTTTTTGAAAACAAGATATATAGAAGACATTTGAACCAATCAATAAGGTCAACGAGACATATAGAAAATATTTAAATTGAAATGTTGAACAAGTACTCTATTTTATATCGAAAACAAATATCGACAATCATCATTGACAGATCAAACCCCAAATTCTTCAAGGTATATACATGACATTGAATAAATACATAAATAAAAATTTCTGTACCTTCTAAACACAAAAAAAAACTGACGAGACCCAGAACTAACGACACACGTCCGAAAGAGATTAACGTCGCTCGTTCCCGGTGAGAAGTAACACAAAGTTCCCGACGAGTAACACCAACGAAGGGACCTCGTACCCGAAGTAACGGAGAACCGTAAAACCGTAAACTCTATAAAAGTCCGGGTGAGTCGTCGTCTCTGATGGACGTCACGTCCTCTACTACCGTTGTACCCAAGCTAGGGACCCAGTTCTTCTAGGGGACGTCCTCCCGTACCGTTGGGTGAGGTTATAAGATCAAACCTCTTAAGGTACCTGTCTCTTCGGACCGTCCGATGTCAGGTATCTCAGTATTTCACTCGACCTGTACCGACTTCACTGAAATTAAAAACCCCGAGATTTTAGTGACGTCTACCACTGACGTCGGTACTTTAACTTTCTGCGAATAAGNTCTACTACCGTTGTACCCAAGCTAGGGACCCAGTTCTTCTAGGGGACGTCCTCCCGTACCGTTGGGTGAGGTTATAAGATCAAACCTCTTAAGGTACCTGTCTCTTCGGACCGTCCGATGTCAGGTATCTCAGTATTTCACTCGACCTGTACCGACTTCACTGAAATTAAAAAACCCGAGATTTTAGTGACGTCTACCACTGACGTCGGTACTTTAACTTTCTGCGAATAAGGAACCTTCTTTTCAATACTGGTTGGACCTATCGTATAAGTTTTCGTCTCTGTAATGAAACGGTTGTTTCCAGGCAGATCATTTCCGATACCAAAAAGGACACCAGTACATACCTACACTCTCAACCTGACACTTCTTTCGACTTACGGCTTCTTAACTACAAAAACTTGACACCACAACCTCTTCTGAGAACTCTCAGGGAACCTGACGTTCCTCTAGGTTGGTCAGGTAAGACTTCCTCTAGTCGGGCCCCTAAAGAAACCTCCCTTACTACGATTTCGACTTCGAGGTCATGAAACCGGTGACGTACCCTTCTCAACTGAGTGACCTTTTCTGAGACTACGACCCTCCCTAACCCCTATCCTCCCCTTCCCCTGCTGTCTCCTACTCTACCGACCTACCGTAGTGACTGAGCTACCTGCACTCAGACTCACTTGAGGCCCTCAACAACTACCTGTCCCTCCGGACCACACGACACTAAGTACCCCAACGTTTCTCAACCTGTACTGACTCCTGACCTGACTTGACTTGCCTTCACTGACTCGTGTGTAGAGTCCGTCTGGATTCTACGTTGGACCCAGGGGACGCAACCGTCCACCTAAGATTGGTGACATGGTTGGTCCCTTCGGGACGTTATATTAAGTATTATTTTAAAATTCGTAACAAAACCCCTTTCCCCTCCTTTAATTTATTCAGTTGAAACTAGAGTACTCCAAAGAAAAATAATATATTTAATCCAAAATCCCTTTCTCAGAAAATACCGTACAACCTTCTTTCTGTTTTTTAAAGAGGGAAGAAGGCACTCCTTTTCCAACTTACGAACTGTGTAAAAAAAAAAAAACATCACTAGTTTCACAATCACACCGTTTGTCAAACACTTTTTCAGTTCTATTCTCAAGTCTGTTCAAAGTCCGACACAATAGAAAGGATGTACTTCACTCTTTATTTATGGAGTATCCTTACAAACATCTCTATGTTACGAAAAGGGAAGATCCTATGCAAACTCAGTCGTCATCATTTACACTAATGGAAACTTAGGGACTCTCTCTCTCTCTCTACTCACCCACCAAAGTCATGTCAAAGTCACATCAATTGAGTCTTAACCATAATTAACGGGGGCAATATCTACGGAAATCACTCCTTCGGTCAACATTGCGACCATTGAAGAAGTATCGAAATCTCAAATAACAATGGTTTATTTTCAATCAACTGTACTTTCAGAATATGCGTAACAACAGGAAGAACACTAAGTCGATTTCACATGGAAAAGTTTTTACTTTAATGCCAATTATCAAAAAACAACCTCACCCCGAAAATTCATAACAAATACAAATTTATCTTCTATAATTGTTTTTCTGAATTTTAGACTAAAAACTAAGAGACTATACCCTCTTGAAGGACCCCTTATGAAATTTATTCCTGAAGTGGGGAACCATCAACATAAGTAGTCTGATTATGTCACTGTCCTTTCCTTATCTCAGGAAATCGACCAACCGAACCCCACTCAGTGACTTACTTCCTTGTTCTGAGTATACAAACGAAACAAATTCACGAAAATTCTTACATATAAGACTTCAACCGACCCCACTCCGTTCGATTTCCTTAGAGACTATTATCCTTCCCATTGTTTTTTATTATCTTGACAATCTTTTGAAAATCATTTATTACACTTTCATCTTTATTCAATCTAGTTTTCTCTACTATTTTTAACAATAAAAGAATGAAAGACACTAATAAGAGATCAAAAAAACGACAACAGTCACTTATTAAATATGTCTTAATGCTTAAAACTAAACTATCAAGATCAGTAAGATGAACTCTTTAACGTAAAGAATATCATTGAAAAATTACAATTTGACTAAAATTGATCATCAATATTTCTATTATTTACACTTGTAACAAATGATTCCCTTCTTTTCCCCCTCATCATTTCAACAAGAAGACCAAAGAAACTACTAAAATGCACTGATCACTGGTGTTGAGAACCCACTAAAACTTGAGATCGTCCACCAGTCAGTACATTCCCACGTAAAGTATCAACTCAGGGTATTAAACCTCTGAGACCACTCCTACAGTAGAATCAATGTACATATATATATATAAATAAAGAACTGTAGACCTAAAAATTTATTTTGTAAAAGACTATTACATGAATCGAATTTGAAGGTTTGATCCTTGAATTTGTATATATTTTTCTGTGTTAACACCAAAAACACAAAAGAGGGGGAGACATTTTTGTAGAAGTAAAATATAAGAAACCATGTAAACTGTATAATTTGACATGTTCTTTAATTTCATACAAATTAAAAAAAATTAATACTTATTTTATTACGTATTTTATTTTAATTCGTTTTCAACTCATAATACACGGTACGTGACACAACCTTTGATTCCTATGTTTTTATTTATCCGAAGTGAAAAAAGATAAGTAGTCGAGTCTCAAATCATCCTCTCCTTACTTTCATTTCTTGTACAACTGACGAGACTGTCGCCTCGAGTATTAAAAAGTAAGGGAGTAAAGTAAGGATGTGGATAAATTAACAAATTGTACAGAAATAAAATATAGGTGATATTTCTCTGGTGACATTCGACTGAGAAAATCCGAACCGTAACATTACCGCTTGGTTTATATATTGAAGATTTCCTCTTGAGTGAGACATACCTTCGACGGGTCTGTGTCCCTAGTAACAGTAAAAGAAGTGAAAACATAGGGTTCACAAACATTCTCACGGATCCGTGTCTGATCCACAAGTATTTATAATTAACCTTCTTTCTTTTGTCTACTGGATTTGGACTCGAGTCCAAGATGAAAGGGATAACAAATCCTTAGGAACTTGACCTAAAACCTCTTATTAACAAAGGATTCTCTTTTTACTGATCTTGTAGGACACGTCTCCCGAATCCGGGATCCACCATTTCTATTATAACTCCGAATTATGTATAAATGATCATAAAGTTTCATCTAGTCTTACTTTCATAACATACAAATACTTGAAAGGTCTTCAACATCGATAGTTACATACGACTCTGATAATTTTCGTAGATAGATATCGTATATAATAAGAATAATCTGGATGAATATTCCCTAAAAAGAAAATTTCAAGTCATAATTTGACTATCATAAAATATTGAAAATTTAACGATACATAATTATCGTGAACACTTAATAATTAGTCACGACCTATTAAATGTTCAAAAATTCACCCTCTCTAGCTAAAGAAAGATTATTCCTTAAATTACAAGTTTACAAAACTTTCTGAATATTACGTATGAAAGAGGAATTTTATAACCTTCGGAAAAGACCTCATCAGTATAAACTTGGATCTTTGACTATCGTAGACTGTCATATAAAAATGGAAAACTCATAGGTGTCACAGGTCTTATAACAATAAAATCGTTTAGTGTGTTTCAAAAAAAGAACGATAATTACATTAACCTCAATTAACATGCAATGAAAAATAGTATATAAATAATCCTTACAAACACATAAGGATACATTTAGAATGCTAAAACACATATTTAACCAGAATGAACTTTGACATTTGTAAGTAGAGTTTTTTAGGAACAAGTTTCGTGGAGTATTAAATTTTATATAGGTTTTGTTAACCTTCGGTCTTGTTGTGTTCTTCAGTATAGCGAACATATATCACTCAACTGATAAAACACCAACTCACTCACTTTCAACGAGTCAGTACAGACTGAGACGCTGGACAACTTGACATCGAGTGGTCCGAGTAGATGGGTACCCTAAAGGGTAATTTCTTATGACCTCACCTCCTTTAGAAGGGGTGGGTCCTTAACTTGGGTCCAGAGGACTTAACGTCCCTCTAAGACGTCCCTCGGTGGGCCCTTCGGGTCAAAACACCAAAGTACTAGAATTTATAATACTTGTGAAACAAAATATTCTTTAAATTTATAAATATTCCCAATCACAAAGTACGATTCAAATAATTGTGTGTTTGACGTTGTAAATGTTCCGGTCCTACGGCTTTTTCTGTAACGTAATGAAATAGAAGAGATAAGAACCGTACTTCTGTTCAAGTCTCCACTTTCATCAAAAACAATAACAAAATTTAAGATATTTTTAATACCAAATCTGAGAAGCGTATTATCATTGTCCAATTTCTTGATATAGAATTACTTGTGTCAAGTCAAGTCAAGTCAGCGGGTCAGTACAGGCTGAGAAACGTTGGGGTACTTAACGTCGTGTGGTCCGGAGGGACAGGTAGTGGTAGAGGGCCTCAAGTGAGTCTGAGTGCAGGTAGTTCAGTCACTACGGTAGGTCGGTAGAGTAGGAGCCAGCAGGGGAAGAGGAGGACAGGGGTTAGGGAGGGTCGGAGTCTCAGAAAAGGTCACTCAGTTGAGAAGTGTACTCCACCGGTTTCATGACCTCAAAGTCGAAATCGTAGTAAGGAAGGTTTCTTTAGGGGCCCGACTAGAGGAAGACTTACCTGACCAACCTAGAGGANCGTCGTGTGGTCCGGAGGGACAGGTAGTGGTAGAGGGCCTCAAGTGAGTCTGAGTGCAGGTAGTTCAGTCACTACGGTAGGTCGGTAGAGTAGGAGCCAGCAGGGGAAGAGGAGGACGGGGGTTAGGGAGGGTCGGAGTCTCAGAAAAGGTCACTCAGTCGAGAAGTGTACTCCACCGGTTTCATGACCTCAAAGTCGAAATCGTAGTAAGGGAGGTTTCTTTAGGGGCCCGACTAGAGGAAGACTTACCTGACCAACCTAGAGGAATGTCAGGTTCCCTGAGAGTTCTCAGAAGAGGTTGTGGTGTCAAGTTTTCGTAGTTAAGAAGCCGCGAGTCGGAAGAAGTGTCAGGTTGAGAGTGTAGGTATGTACTGGTGCCCTTTTTGCTATCCTCGGGGTTTTTTATTTCAGACTTTGACAAAGGTGACAAAGGGGTAGATAAAGGATACTTCACTACCCTGGCCTACGGTACTAGAAAAAGACTTACAACTCGAAATTCGGTTGAAAAAGTCAGAGGAGAAAGTGAAAGTTGTTCTCCGAAAAATCGAGGAGAAGTGAAAGACGGTATTCCCACCATAGTAGACGTATAGACTCCAATAACTATAAAGAGGGCCGTTAGAACTAAGGTCGAACACGAAGAAGGTCAGGTCGTAAAGAGTACTACATGAGACGTATCTTCAATTTATCCGTCCCACTGTTATATGTCGGAACTACATGAGGAAAAGGATAAACCTTGGTCAGACAACAAGGTACAGATCAAGACAGACAACGAAGGACTGGACGTATGTCTAAAGAGTTCTCCGTCCAATCCACCAGACCATAAGGGTAGAGAAAGTCTTAAAAGGTGTCAAATAACACTAGGTGTCTCAGTTTCCGAAACCGTATCAGTTATTTCGTCTTTATCTACAAAAAGACCTTGAGAGAACGAAAAAGACACTAGGTCGTCTACGACCGTCAAACTAGAGAGCAAGGAGACGGAAAAGATTTTGGTCGAACTTGTAGTCCCTCGAGTGCCAAGTACATGACGACTTCGGACCGAACCTCTTAAAACTCGTAATGAAATGATCGTACACTCTACTCACGTTAACACACCATCAATCTCGTAAGAAAACGTAACGGAAAGAATCCCTAACCTTACTTTTGACTGGAAAAGGTCAGGACACCGGTGACGACTCAAAAGGTTTAAACGACCGTATAACTCACGTCGTGAAAGTGTCGTAGTCAATAAAATCCCAAACTAACTATTTTCAATAAACAATTTAACTTGATTGTCTCATTTTGTTATCTCACTGTCATACGTTTGAATGTACCTTACTCAAAAATTGTATGACGGAAATCATATGTTTCTAAGTCAAGTCAATTCAAATCAGTGAATCAGCACAGACTGAGAAACACTGGGGATCCTGACGTCGTACGGTCTGAAGGGACAGGTAGTGGTTGAGGGCTTCGGACGAGTTTGAGTACCGGTAACTCAGCCACTACGGTAGGTTGGAAGAGTAAGAGACAGTAAGGTAACAGGAGGACGGAAGTTGAAAGGGTCGTAGTCCCAGAAAAGATCACTCAGTCATGAGGTGTAGTCCCCCGGTTTAATAACCTCGAAGTCGAAGTCGTAGTCAGGAAGGTCCCTCATAGGTCCTGACTAAGGAAATCCGAACTGACTAACCTAGAGGAACGAAAGGTTCCCTTAGAGCTCTCAGAAGAGGTCGTGGTGTCAAGTTTTCGTAGTTAAGAAGCCACGAGTCGAAAGAAATATCAGGTCTAGAGTCTACGTATGTATTGATGACCTTTTTGGTACCGAAACTGATCTGACTGGAAACAGCCATTTCCTTACAGAGACGAAAAATTATCGACAGATCCAACCAGTTTCGAAAAGAAGGGTTCTCGTTCACAGAAAATTAAAGTACCGACGACAGTGGGAGACGTCACTAAAACCTCGGGTTTTTCTATTTCAGACAGTGAGAAAGGTGACAAAGGGGTAGATAAACGGTACTTCACTACCCTGGCCTACGGTACTAGAATCAAAAGACTTACATCTCGAAATACGGTTGAAAAAGTCAGAGCAGAAAGTGAAAGTAGTTTTCCGAGAAATCAAGAAGAAACTAAGGACGGTATTCACACCACAGTGGACGTATAGACTTCAATAACTATAAAAAGGGTCGTTAGAACTAAGGTCGAACACGAAGTAGGTCGGACCGCAAACCGCACTACATGAGACGTATATTCATTTATGTGTCCCACTGTTATATGGCGGAACTGTATGAGGAAAGGGCTAACCCTTGTTCAGACAACAAGGTACAGGTCAAGATTGACAACGAAGACTGGACGTGCGTCTAAAGAGTTCTTCGTCCAGTCCACCAGACCATAAGGGTAGAGAAATTCTTAAAAGACGTCAAAAAACACTAGGTGTGTTTCCGAGACCGTATCAGTTATTTCGTCTTCATCTAAAAAAAAAGGTCTTGATAGAACGAAAGAGCTACTAGATCGCCTACAACCGCTAAACTTTCTAAAAGTACGTTTCCGTCCGAAATAATGTTTAGGAAATAAAAATTTTACATGAATATTATTAGAGTAATTATACGTCACTATTTACTTTTTCAACTCGTCTCACTTTATTAAATGGAACATCCAAATACAAGTTGTAAGAGAAAAGTGGTTTAATTTCACTTTACCTTTATTCAAAAGACCTTCGAAGATTTGATCTCAAACCGGACGATCTTTAGTACGTGGGAGAAGTAGTTCATAAAAAGAATAAAGATAAAATCCTTACTTTGAGTAATTGTATACATTTGTCTTATTAGTTCCTAAAGTATACCGTTATGACCATTATCTGACACCAGGCGCAATTAAAGATATCCCGAACTTCAGTGTCGGAGTCAGGGTATCTCCTGGGACTATTAGTTTATTCACCACGAATGTCCCTTACTAACTTCCACCCGCCTCTTCCTCTGTTGTCTCCTATTCTATCAACCTACCGTAGTGGATGAGTTACCTGTACTCAAACCCATTTGAGACCCTCAACCACTACCTGTCCCTCAGGACCGCACGATGTCAGGTACCCTAGTGTTTCAGCCTTGACTTGCTCCCTGGGATCGACGGTACTCTTCCTCGTAGGTACTGTCCCAAATCAAGTTTCATTTTGGTCGTTTCAACTTCAAAGCCAAAATATCGAATTATTCTTTAGAAAACTTCTTTACATACTAAAATGTCTTTACAGGTTTCTGGTCTGACTACCTCTGTTACAATCTTTTCGTTTTACAAGGATTAGTTCTCGAACTTCAGGTTCGAATAGTGTTGTATGATAAATAACGGTCTCATTGTAAAAAGCATATTTTTACGAGTATTTACTACACTTTAGGTCACAATCTTAAGGTTAAGACCAGAATGTTTAAGGGTAGAGTATCGTCATGTAGACAAATAATCCTCAATGGGGCCTTACATTGAGGATTCAGTGACGTGGACAACGATCCTCCATAAATAAGGTTAGTGACCGGATTTCGCGTCTCTCAATAACGAACTGTAAAATATCGAACCCCCTCCCCTTTGACAGAAAAGTTTTAGTAAACAAATATCATCTCTTTTATCTTGTTTTGTCAAATAAAATGAGGTTCATGGTGATGAACGGTAACAAGTGTAAACGTGTCGTGTCTCGTCGTTATAACTAAAAAACAAGTGTCCCGGAGGGTATTCAAAAAAGAAGTCAACAGTCTTAACATTCTACCTAACCTAACATAAAACAAACGACCCTACGAATGAAAAAAGAAACAACTTTATCTTTATCTAACTCTATGTCGAATCTTATTTACAGTATCACACTAATTTCTCGAAATTAAACCTGCAAAGAAATACGACAACTACAACTAATTCGTTTAAACGACTGATGAACTGGTAGTCTCTTGACAAAGGAAACAACGGGAAGAACGCGATCCTGATCTCCGTGGGTCGTGTAGGATTGATACAAGAAAGGTTACCACCCGGGGTCCGAACGACGACTAACGGTAATAGTAAACCTGAGAGTAATTTTAATGTAACTTCTTGTATTTAAAACCCTCGACTTCATGACCCCAAAGTTTGGAACTAAAGTAAGAATGACTTCATACTAAAACCTTTTGTACTAAAAAGCCACGGGGTTAAACGAGGAAACATTTTATCATTATTATTATGGATAGAGCAAACCAACAAAACTCCTAAACATCAGTCATTTATAAACATTTCAGGAATTTCCCTGAAGATCACTACTACCCTACTTCTCTCATCGTCAAGGAGAAGGACGTCTGTTCATATTTTGACTTGTTTTAACAGTTGTTGACGTAAAATCCCGAAATCTTTAATTGGTCTCGGTTTATTCTTTAGTCCTTCCTGAAGAAATACTTTTCGACTACCTTGAACGTCATGGGTGTCAACTTCAAATTTCGGAAGATCGGAACCCGACAGGAATGTGGGGAAGGGGGAGGATGGGGGACGGTGCAAGAAACCGACGGAGTAACACTAATCAAAGTAGCCTCGTTCCACCCAGAATTTTTAGATACTGGCTTGACGGACCTTCTCAACCGATCTAATCTCATCTCCCACCTTTGGGTACGGATCCTCATTTTCATCATTTGTGACACCTTTTGTCCCTTTGGGGGATCGAGACGATTGGACTCCAACCGCAGGGGCAACCCCTTTGACTCCCAGTCAGACTTCGTATTGGTCCTTTAGTACCTTTACTTTCTCGGTTTGTAAAAGACACGTAAGAACTGACTGACCTTTCGATATGTGTATCGTCTCCTCTACACTCCCCTACAACGTCTTTCCTTTCTTGGTTCCGACTGAACTTTTGGCGAACTTGAAACTTGTGAGAGGGATTGTGTGTCTTGTTAGTAGTCTCCCACCGCTGGAATAATACCCAAGTAGCTAATACACGCCTTCAGAAACGAGTTAGTAACAGGCTAGTGATTCGATACGTCCCTATCCACATTAGGTATCCTTGAGTCCGATCTTTTATTCTTATTCAATTTTATTGTTACTATTGTTATTGTTGTTACTTGTATCTGTATCGTACAAGATCGATGTCCTCTTCACACATACGCGCACACCAGTCAGTGAAGTCAGTACAGGTTGAGAAACGATGAAATACCTGATATCGGGTGGTACCCTAAGAGGTCCGTTCTTTTGACATCACCCAACGGTACGGGAGGAGGTCTTATAGAAAGTTGAACCTCTGACTTCCCCTAGTTTAGGGACAAAGGACGTAACCGTCCACCCAGAAATGACGATTCAGTGACCCTTCTGTCCTCTTCTGTCGTCTAATTTAAGTTAGTCTTGCGATTTTCTTTTTATCGTGATTGTTGTAGTCAAGAGTCCCCTTTCTTTAAATCTCAACGATTGTCTTCGTCTTCTCCACCGTTCTTATGTGTCTTCTTGACATGTTTTTTCTAGAAGTGCTGGATCTATTAGTACTACCATACTAGTGAGTAGATCTCGGTCTGTAGGACCTTACACTTCAGTTCACCCGGAATCTTTCGTAGTGATGCTTGTTTCGATCACCTCCACTACCTTAAGGTGAACTCGATGAAGTTTAGGATTTTCTACTACGACACTTTCACGACGTGAGTCATACGGTCGTTTAAGTCTTTTGAGTCGTCACCGGTGTCCTGACCTTTTCCAGTCAAAAGTAAGGTTAGGGATTCTTTCCGTTACGGTTTCTTACGAGTCTGATGATGTGTTAACGTGATTAGAGGGTACGATCATTTCATTACGAGTTTTAAGAGGTTCGGTCCGAAGTCGTTATGCACTTGGCACTCGAGGGACTACAAGTTCGACCAAATCTTTTCCGTCTCCTTGGTCTCTAGTTTAACGGTCGTAGACGACTTAGTAGCTTTTTCGTTCTCTCAAGGTTTTTTTTGTAGATAAAGACGAAGTAACTGATACGCTTTCGGAAACTGATACACCTAGTGTTATTAGACACCTTTTAAGACTTTCTCTACCCTTATGGTCTGGTGGACTGGACGGAGAACTCTTTGGATATACGTTCAGTCCTTCGTTGTCAATCTTGGCCTGTACCTTGTTGTCTGACCAAGGTTTATCCTTTTCCTCATGTAGTTCCGACATATAACAGTCGGACGAATAAATTGAAGATACGTCTCATGTAGTACTCTTTAAGACCTGACCTTCTTCGTGTTCGACCTTAGTTCTAACGGCCCTCTTTATAGTTATTGGAGTCTATATGTCTACTGTGGTGGGAATACCGTCTTTCACTTCTCCTCGATTTTTCGGAGAACTACTTTCACTTTCTCCTCTCACTTTTTCAACCGAATTTCGAGTTGTAAGTCTTTTGCTTCTAGTACCGTAGGCCAGGGTAGTGAAGTACCCTTTATCTACCCCTTTGTCACCTTTGTCACAGTCTGAAACAAAGACCCTTGAGGTTTTAGTGACGTCTACCACTGACGTCGGTACTTTAATTTTCTGCGAATGAGGAACCTTCTTTTCAATACTAGTTGGATCTATCGTATAAGTTTTCGTCTCTATAATGAAACGGCTGATTCCAGGCAGATCAGTTCCGATACCAAAAAGGTCATCAGTAAATACCTACACTCTCAACCTGACACTTCTTCTGACTCTCGGCTTCTTAGTTACGAAAACTTGACACCACAACCTCTTCTGAGAACTCTCAGGGAACCTGACATTCCTCTAGGTGGGTCAGGTAAGACTTCCTCTAGTCGGGACCCTAAAGAAACCTCCCTTACTACGATTTCGACTTTGAGGTCATGAAACCGGTGGAGTACGCTTCTCAACTGAGCGACCTTTTCCGAAACTACGACCCTCCCTAACCCCCGTCCTCCTCTTCTCCTACTGTTTCCTATTCTACCGACCTACCGTAGTGACTGAGCTACCTGCACTCAGACTCACTTGAGGCCCTCAACCACTACCTGTCCCTCCGGACCGTACGACGCTAAGTGTTTCTCAGCCTGGGCTGACTCACTGACTTAACTTGACTTTACTTGTCATATAATAAATTTTACAAATCAAAAGTTTTTTGGGTTGTTTTAAATGTTCTGTCCTCTTTGTCCCTTCAACTGGGTATGACGCCTCTTCTTTGTAAGTTATCTTTGACGATGGAGACTACACCGAGGTGTACAATCTAAATCTTCTATTTGTAAAGTATCACCGATAATACTTATAAAAGTGTCTAGTTTCCTTTTGACATAATCTCTTAATTCTCCTTTATACTACTAGTGGATTGTTTATACATTATTCCTTTTGGATCAAAATTTCTCGGAACCTCTTTAAGAATGGTGTAGAATCAATAATATAGTCACACAACGTTTATTTATGCAAAAGTGGTTTATGTGTATAGGATAGAAGTAGACTTGGATTTCTAAGACTAAGTCATCCTGACCTAATCCGGAACTTCTAGACAGAAAATTTTTTTTTATGAGGTCTACTGAGACTACGTTTAAGTATAAACCCTCAGTCAGTATATGAGGATCGGTCAATGAAATTTTTAACAAGACTTTTTACGAGTTATATTTTTTCATTTTCTTTCATAATCACCGAGTCAGTACAGGTCGAGAAACGTTGGGGTACATGACATCGGACGGTCCGAGGAGACAGATACCTTAAGACGTTCTTATGACCTCATCCATCGGTAAGGGTAGAGGTTCCCCTGGAATGGTTGAACCCCTAGTTTGGGTCCAGAAGACGTAACGTTCGTCTATCTAAGAAATGGTAGACTCCGTGGTTCCTCCGAGGTTTTGTTGAGACTTGAGTCTTCCTTCTTCCACGTTAATTCTATTCCACCAATGTTGAGGCCACTAAAGAAGAAAACTGAGTGATGCAGAAATCTCTCACTTTCAGTGAGTCAGTACACACTAAGAAACGTTGGGGTACCTCAGGCACCTTAAGAGGTTCGGTCTTATGACCTCACCCATCGGAAAGGGAAGAGGCCCCCTAAAAGGGTTGAGTCCCTAACTTGGGTCCAGAGGGTGTAACGTCCGTCTAAGAAATGGTCGACTCGGTGTTCCCTTCGGGTTCTTATGACCTCACCCATCGGATAAGGAAGTGGTCCTCTAGAAGGACCGGATCCTTAGCTTGGTCCAGAGGACGTAACGTCCGTCTAAGAAATGGTTGATTCGACATTCCCTTCACGGGGTGATTCAGTAATTACACTAATATTTATCGTTATATCTATGTACAAAAATCAACATTCAAAACAAGACGGAAAAGTGTTCGAAATGAATCACTTTTATGACTTAAAATTTTTAATTACAATTAACGTCATCAAAATAAATTCTGAAAGGTTTGACGAAACTTCAAGAAACGACCAACTTTCTCAAAATTCAAAATTCGGTATGAAGAACTTCACATACCCTTTTATCCCTCTTTTCCGGTTTCTTTCTCATTGTTAAATGTAAAAAGAATTTTGTATATACGAAAGACGGTAGGAGACGGTGGTACCACGGACACTTTTTCGTACACCACTTCGTCCTTCGTCCAGAACTTCAAATAAGAACTGACATGGGTAGAATATCTTCTACCTTCGTACCTACGACGGTTAAAACTCGTCAAAGAAGTCCTCTCTTAGTTTCACTTACCTTTTCGACCCTTAGAACCACCTCCATAATATTGTTATCTTTTTTCCTTTCTTTCAAGTGACATTGAAGGTTCCACGGAAAACCAAGACGCATCAACAATTATTGTTTCAATACTTAACGTAATGAAAATCTAATTAATACTACTTCTTCTCCTCCTTCTACTCTTAATTTTGAGTCAATAGACCTTATAAAAATACTCAAGGACTTATTTTAAATCCTGGGGGAGGTTTTTAAACACATACAAAAAGAAAACTAAAGTATTAACCGGTACAAATAAAAGAGAGAAGGTTATTTCAAAACTAATTTTATCAAATAGGTCTTTCTAGAGACGAACACCAAACACACACACACACATACACAATCAACGTGTAAGCACAGACTGAGAAACACTGAGGTACCTGACCCCGGTCGGTCCGAAGATAGAGGTTCCTTAAGAGGTCCGTTCTTATGACTTCACCCAACGGTAAAGGAAGAGGTCCCCTAGAAGGGTTGGGTCCTTAACTTGGACACAGAAGGGTGTAACGTCCGTCTAAGAAATCGTAAATTCGATGGAACCGATTAAGTAGAATCCTCGAAAACTCTTAAAAGCACCGTCATGTATGTTAGATGTAATAAACGGTAGTAGGTAGGAACGATTGTAAGAGTATATACAAATACTCGTTGTTTAAATAAGTAATCGTACATATACACTAATTTTCCACAAACGAACAAAACTTAGTATCTAACCAATTTAAACTATCCTGAAACTTTACTGAAAGTAAGAAGTCTTTTTCTTTAATTTTGGGTCTTTTTATTTTACTGAGTCGGTCCAAGTGTTCCGACTGGTCTGTGGCCAAGGTCATCAGTACATACTTATACTGCCAGCCTGATATTTCTTTCGACTCGTGGTTTCTTAACTAAGAAAACTTGACATTATAACCTCTTCTGAGAACTGTCAGGGAACCCGACGTTTCTCTAACTTGGTCAGGTAGGATTTCCTTTAGTCAGAACTTATAAGTAACCTTCCTGATTACAACTTCGACTTTGAGATTATGAAACCGGTGACCTACACTTCTTGACTGCGTAAACTTTTGAGACTACGACCCTTTCTAACTTCCACCTCCTCTTCCCTGCTACCTTCTACTCTTCCAACCTGTGGTAGTGGTTGAGTTACCTGTACTCAAACTCGTCCGAAGCCCACGACCACTACCTGTCCCTTCGGACCGCACGACGTCAGCTACTACAACGGCTCAGTCTGCATGGACTTACTGACTTGACTTGACTTGAGATATATACAGATATGCACTCGTTACATCTAAAACGAGAGAACTATTCAAATACCGTGTGTAGTGACGTAAAGGTATTTATATCAAAAGTAGTAATAGATATACAACACACTTGGAAATTTTATTAACAAAGGACAGTTAAGTGATTGTAAAAACTACTTAAAGTCTACCATAGTTTTTAATTTTTTATTTAGAACAAATATAATAGCTGTACCTCCGAACTTTTCAGTGTCTTAAGGAAAGACAAGTACCGACAATGATTCTCGTACCCGAGACCTTAGACTCTTGGAGTGGATACAATTTTAGATTGAGTGTCATTTAGGAACTTTGGAACTTACTGGAGGATAAACTACGGAATCAAAGTATGAGACATTTAACCATAATAATGTCATTGATGAGGTAAAGAAAATAACAACATTAACAACTACTACAACCACTCGTATTTTTTCCCACTAGGTATTTTTCGTAAATCCCGTCATAGATTTTTAACATTAACGATATATTTACAATCGGTAATTTATATAAAGAAGTCTAAACAAGAAATACTTATATTTACAAATAGGTATCCTAAATTTAGTTCAATTTATTCTATTACAAGTACCTGTAGAGAGAAAAGTCTTTATGATTACTTGGGGTCATCATAGATCTTTTATTATTTAACTGTCTTAAATTTATAAAAAGAACAAAACTCCTATGTGTATTAAAATAACTAATATCAAATAGAAAAGAGTTACCTGTAACAAAAGTGACGGTTTCTTTTATCTAATGTGTCACATTAAATTTTTTACCTTTCGTGTAACATTAAATATAACCAAATCTGTTTATGATCAACAATTCAAATCGTTAAACAAAACTGTCTTAAATAACCTTAATACATAGTACATGGTTAGATCCGTGACCTTAATATTGATAGTAGTGTCAGATCGTTCCTTCTGCATGTAATTTTTACTTGCATTATTGTCGTGGTACATTTTTCACAAATTATGATATTACAATTATTGTACAATACAATTATGATAAAATTATTGTTCATTGATTTATTGTTCATAAATTATAATACTACAGAATTTAGTAACAAGTGAACAAAAACTCGTTCTAAAATCCTTTCTCTTGTGAATTGCTAAATTCTGTTACTTGTAACATCATAATTTATTTAGTTGTAAGTGGTACTTCTTAAGTAAGGCAAGATACGTCACTTTCATATTCATGGCAATAGAAAAAAGTCTTCTGTGACATAACCTTTAGATATAATTATTTAACAAGTGTAGAAAGATAAAAAAAGGAAAAGAAAAAGTATGAAATGGAAAAACCTACTGATTATAATTCCGAATTTTTAGAAAATAGACTTGATTGTCGGTCTGAAGACGGTAAAAAGTTTATAGAAAGTTTTCGTCTTCTTTTAAGTGAATCTTAGTACTGATATTAGGACGTTTGATAGTAGTTGTTTTTAATTTCGACTTGCGGTCACGAAGTCTCGCTCAAGATATAAAAACTGTTTATGATGTTGAATACTTAAAACTGAGGTTCGGTCTTATTGTACAAGAATGTTATTGTACAAGAGTAAACATTGTAAGAGATTATTATACTAGATGTTCCTTAATGTTAACGTTTAGTAGAGACGAAAATTTTATACGAGAAGAGGGTTTAAAACATACTACCATGAACAAACTTAAAAGTGTGTTGTAAAAAGCAGTGTGTTTATTCACAGTCGAAGACAGTCGAAAAAGTATCACAAATTATGATAATACAAGTAACAGAATTTAGTATTCACAAGTGAAAGGATTTAAGAATTATAGGGTGGACTAAAACTTGTTCTGAAATCCTTTCTCTTGTGAATACTAAATTCCGCTGCTTGTAATATTATAATTTATTTAGTTAATTTTGTTTATATTATCAAATTCCACGTAACAAATATATTCGTGATGTCATAGTCGTTTACTTTCTTTCATTATTGTATACACTTGTAAACAAATACTTGAATCCTTTTCCACCTTTCCAACCGGGGAAATGACAAACAAAACTATAACGGGAAGAAGGAAAGACATAAGGAACAAGTGACCATCACATGAAGAGAAAATCTTTAGAGTATTCTGGTATTTATAAGAATCATTTTTGGATGGTTCCAACCACAAACGTTAGGAGACTTCTGAAAACACGAGATTTGACACAGGAAAAGTACAGAGAGGTAAAGTTAATGTAAAACAAAAGAACAATCTTGACTCTTGAGTCGGTACAAAGTCTTAACGAGTAAAGGATTTACTATGGTTACACACTGGGTCATTAGGAAAACGTCCTAATAAACGTAAAATGTTTCTTCTACGTACAAATAGGTCCTGTGAAAATCAAAACAAGTAAATCACTCTCCGTAACATGTTATCAATTTCACTTGTATAAAAACGTAACCTAACTGGACCCGTCTTGGATCAAAAGTTGAACCTTCAAATACAGAACCTTGTCAAATGAAGAATTATAATTTTTTAAAAAAAGGTTATTTTTCCCTACACTCCCTTCCGAATACACTACATGTTATTAAATATCTCTATTATTTTTTATGATTTTAATTACGAGTAGAAAACATTGTCCTTACGATATCTACCGTTGTTCAATCTCTTGACTTTATTCTTTAACCCAGTTACATCTTCAAAAACTACACCAGCCATAGGGTATCCATCGTTGGTCGTGTACATCTGCACGACACAGACGTGTATCGCGAAGAACCGACAAGAACCGAAAGAGTCGAAAATGGAAACAGAAGACAAGATAATAATGAAATCTCCTGGGGGCTAACTTTTTAAATTTTGGATTTTAAGATTAAAAAATAAGATAAGATTTAACAAAAAAATAGTGTAAGTATTTGTCACTAATGGACGTAAGTCGGACTATGTGGTATGTATTCAAGTACATCGTGAAAGTTAATTCACGAAAAGACGTGTATAGAGTAAAAACTCAGTGTGTCCATCCTTTTCATTGTAGTATCCACAATGTATCTACAAAGTGGAGGTAAAAAATTTACTGTTTTGACTTAGAGTCTTCAAAACGGGGAAACCTTTAAAAGTTGAAAAACCTGATATAACCTCGTCACGATCCAGGAGACTTATGGGTAGACGAGTTAGGAAAATGAATACAGAGTTAGGGAAGTGAATACAGTCAAAAGTGATTTCCGAGATGTTTAACTTTGTACAATCATACGGTATTCCCCGAAGGGTCCACCACGATCACTATTTTTAAGACGGACAATTACGGTCTCAGTGTTCTCTACATCCAAGCTAGGGACTCAGTCCTTCTATGAGACCTCATCCTTTACCGTTGGGTGAAGCCATAAGAACGGACTTTTCAAGGTACTAGACTCCTCGGACCGTCCGATGTCAGGTACCACAACGTTTCTCAATCTGTACTGACTCGTTGACTCGTGTCGTGTGTGTGTAACAATGTATTCCCACTATAATAGTGTCACAGAATCAATAAAATCCTCTATGATTCTGTTTACATGTTACCACACTATTGAGTGGATCTCGGTCTGTAGGACCTTACACTTTAGTTCACCCGGAATCCTTCGTAGTGATACTTGTTTCGATCACCTCCACTACCTTAAGGTGAACTCGATAAAGTTTAGGACTTTCTACTACGACACTTTCACGACGTGAGTTATACACTCGTTTAAACCTTTTGAGTCGTCACCGGTGTCCTGACTTTTTCCAGTCAAAAGTAAGGTTAGGGTTTATTTCCGTTACGGTTTCGTACGAGTTTGATGGTGTGTTAACGTGATTAGAGTGTGTGATCATTTCATTGCGAGTTTTAAGAGGTTCGGTCCGAGGTCGTTATGCACTTGGTACTTGAAGGTCTACAAGTTCGACCAAAATCTTTTCCGTCTCCTTGGTCTCTAGTTTAACGGTTGTAGACGACCTAGTAGTTTTTTCGTTCTCTCAAGGTCGTTTTGTCGATGTAGACGAAGTAACTGATACGATTTCGGAAACACACCTAGTGTTATTTGACACCTTTTAAGACTTTCGCTACCCGTATGGTCTGGTGGACTGGACGGAGAACTCTTTGGATATACGTCCAGTCCTTCGTTGTGTTGACCTGTACCTTGTTGTCTGACCAAGGTTTATCCTTTTCCTCATGCAGTTCCGACATATAACAGTGGGACGAATAAATTGAATATACTCCTTATGTAGTACTCTTTGCGACCCGACCTTCTTCGTGTTCGACCTTAGTTCTAACGGTCCTCTTTATAGTTAGTGGAGTCTATACGTCTACTTTGGTGGGCATACCGTCTTTCACTTCTTGATTTGTAGGAGAACTACTTTCACTTTCTACTCTCACTTTTTCAACCGAATTTCGAGTTGTAAGTCTTTTGCTTCTAGTACCGTAGGCCAGGGTACTGAAGTACCGTTTATGTACCCCTTTGTCACCGACTGAAATAACAGACCCGAGGTTTTAGTGACGTCCACCACTAACGTCGGTACTTTAATTTTCTACGAATAAGGAACCTTCCTTTCAATACTGGTAGGATCTGTCGTATAATTTTTCGTCTCTGTAATGAAACAGTTGTTTCCAGACAGATCAGTTCCGATACCAAAAAGGTCATCAGTACATGCTTACACTCTCAACCTGATGTTTCTTTCGGCTCACGGCTTCTTAACTACGAAAACTTGACACCACAACCTCTTCTGAGAACTCTCAGGGCACCTGACGTTCCTCTAGGTTGATCAGATAGGATTTCCTTTGGTCAGGACCCACAAGTAATCTTCCTGACTACAACTTCGACTTTGAGATTATAAAACCGGTGGACTACGGTTCTCGACCGAGTAACCTTTTCTGGGACTACAACCCTTTCTAACTTCCGTCCTCCTCTTCCCTTACTGTCTCATACTCTACCAATCTACCGTAGTGGTTGAGTTACCTGTCCTTAAACCCAATTGAGGTCCTCAACCACTACCTGTCCCTCCGGACCGCACGACGTCAAGTACCCCAGCGTTTCTCAACCTGTACTGACTTACTGACTTGACTTGACTTCTGTTTACATAAAATTATTAGTTATATTGTCGTTAATTATACAGATGTAATTCACTATATTATATGTGGTAATAGGACACATTGTGCCGAAACTAAAGTAAATATTTAGGTTCACAAGGGAATAATTTACAACGGAAGACATAAATAATTAGAACAGTAAGAAAAATTTAACTAACTAGAGAAACAACGAAGAGAAACCTGAAGGAGTTTTTCTCGGTGAATCAAAGGCTTACACCGAGCAGATGTGTCTTTTATGAAACAATTTCATTAAATTTTAAGAAAATTTCTACTTATGAGGTCCATTTTTATATAAAATTTTTAGACCATTATTTAACGACTAAGTATCAGTTCTAGGGCCGTTAATTAATTATTTACATACTTACCTACCAAACTTTTTATATGAAACAAACTATGGAGAGTCTATATCTACACTGATTATAAAGAACTTTTATTAAATAATTTTATTATATGAAGTATGTAATCAAGTAAAATAGAAAAAAAGAAAAAATTCCAAAGTCGTCTCGTCGAAATGGTAAACCCAATCAAGCAGCTCTTAATAGGACACTTCCAATAAGATATCTAGACGCTACAGGCCCGTCACTACAATAATACTAACTCTCGCGATTAATACCAGCCTGTCTACTGTTCTAAACACTACGACTGGGTAAAGTCTACCTCTTATGTCTGACGATGGAGGGTCTACGGAAGTTTTAATACTGAGTTTCCATTTGTAGTACACAATTATAGGTCAAAATCGATGTTGTAGGTTTAATCACTTTCACAATAGTATTAAGGTATGACCTACCTATGACAGACATAGAGTCGGATAAGTAATTTAACTCAATCCCAAAGGAATGACTACAACTAAAGGAAAAATATATCTAACTGTATAAATATGTAACTGTATCTATTACTGTACCTGACTTAATAATATGTAAAAAATATATAGTATGTTATTTCTCATTAGTTATATATCAGAACAAAATATTCTGAAGTTTTAAAACTTTATAAAATATTATAGTTCTTACAAAGTCACAGAGCCAAAAACCGTCATTAACGAAGAATTAAAAAAATTACTCATTTGAAGTAAAAAGTCGTTTTTAATCGTCTTACATGTGTCTTAATAGTGTAAGGTAAACGTGTGTACAAGTTGAAGGAATTGGTAACTGTAGGGCTGTAGGGAATGGTGTCACAATGTAAACAATATTATATACTCGAGTGTAACTGTGTAGTAATAGTGGGGTTTAGGAGGGAAACGTAATCCAAGTGAGAACGACAACATGTAAGACAGCCAAAACTTTTTAAATATTACTGGGAATAGATGGTGATGTCATAGTATGTCTTGCAAAACTAGATTTTTAGGACACAGGGTGGATGAGTAAAGAGGGAGGTAGTCTGGGGATCATTGGTGACTAGAATGATAAAAGAATGTCAAAACGGAGAAGATCTTACAGTATAACCTCTTCCGTTACTGTGGGGTGACGTCATGAGAACGGACCTTTTATTGGTACCTGTCTCCTCGGACCATCCGACGTCAGGTACCCCAACGATTCTCAACCTGTGCTGACTCATTGAAGTGAAAGTGAAAAGTGAAAGTACGTAACCTCTTCCTTTACCGTTGGGTGAGGTCACAAGAACGGACCTCTTAGGGTCCCTGCCCCCTCGACCACCCGACGGCAGATACCCCAGCGTGTCTCGACCTGTGCTGACTTCGCTGAATCGTCGTCGTCGTCGTCGTCGTCGTCGTCGTCTTACAGTATATCAACCTTAGTACGTCATACATTGGAAAAGTCTAACCAAAGAAAGTGTATCATTATATGTGAATTCAAAGGAGGTATAGAAAAGTACCGAATTTTTGAGTAAAAAAATTTCACAATTTATTATAAGGTATCAGACCTACATGACGTCAAATAGGTAAGTGGTTGACTTCCTGAACAACTAACGAAGGTTCAAAACCGTTAATATTTATTTCGAAGACACTTGTAGACAAATCCAAAAACACACCTGTATTCAAAGTCAAGTAAACCCGTTCATGCTTCTTCGTAGTAAACAACCTGGAATACCATCCTCACATAAATCAAAACATTCTTTGACGGTTTTACAGGAAGTTTCAGTGACATGGTAAAAAGTAAGGGTCACTGTTACTTACTTCCCACATGGTATGGAAGTGGTTGTGAATAACAACAATTACAAAATGTACGTCACTCACGAAGGATCCACCCAGTCGCCATTTCTTATGTGGACGGTTACATCCTCTGTGTCCTCTGTATCCAAGATACGGACCTATCCTTCTATTAGACCTCTTCTTTGCCGTTCAGTGAGAATCATAAGAACGGACTATAAGGTACCTGTCTACTCGGATCGTCTGACATCGGGTGCCCCAGTGTCTCAGTCTGTATTGACTTCGGTGAATCGTGTGTACGTACGTTACTGTATGGTACAACTTGTAGGGACTTATATGAATGAACGGTAAATAAATACGAATAATCACTTCACAGACAAGACCAGGAAAGGGGAAAAAATTAACCTAACAAAAGAATGACAAATCGAAATTCTCTAAAAAATAAAATGAAAAGTAAAAAAACCGACACGGTGTTCCGGACGTCCTGGTGTCAAGGGGTTGGTCCTTAGCTTAGGTACGTAAGACGATACCTTCGTACCTCACGGTTTGGGACCTGGTCGTCTCTTAAGGGAAATTCTCAAAAAAAAAATTATTCATATAAAACCTATTCTTAGAAAATAATGTATACAGAAAACTTTTATAAAGGAGAGTCAGCTATTGAACATAATCACGAGTCAAAATTTTTTTCGTTTGTTCTATTTTTGTTGTGTAATACTTTGGATTCTTTTGAGTCATCACGAGTAACAGAGGGAAAGAACTACCTACCTATCTATCTATCTATCTCTCTATCTTTTACCACTATCAAATCAGCAGTTCAGAATAGACCGAGAAACACGGACGATTCGGGGAGACAGGGTCCGTTCTTATGCCCTCACTCATCGGTAAAGGAACAGGTCCCCTAGAAGGACTGGGTACCTAACTAGGACCCAGAACAGACAACGTCGACTTAAGACATGACTGACCCGGTGGTCCTTTCGGTTCTCTCTTTTATCTATCTCTCTCTCTCTTTTACCTTTCTCCCTTCCTTCCTTCTATCTACCTTTCTTTCTTCCTTTCTTCTGTCTTTCTATAAACCCATTATATGTTAACCAATTAAAACATAAAATCCTAACTACATGACCTTCAATAATATTTGATATTTTGTACTTACCATAGAGAATTGACCTCTCAACCGGAAGGATGTTCATTTATCTTATACTTTTTGACGACGGTTACAAATACCTGAAAGAGACGGTATTGTGTCTAATGGATTAAGAACCGTAGAAAAAAAAAAACAAAACAATTCAAATCATGAGCACCGTAGAATTAAACTCAAAAGAATATACATTCTATAATTTTCTTCTAAATCAATACTAACTTGATTCTGTCAACGACGACGACGATTCAGCGAAGTCAGCACAGGCTAAGACCCGTTGGGGTATCTGTCGTCGGGTGGTCCGAGGGTGGTAGGGACCCTAAGAGGTCCGTTCTTGTGACCTCACCCAACGGTAAAGGAAGAGGTTGCGTACTTTCACTTTTCACTTTTACTTCAGAGAGTCAGCACAGGCTGAGAATCACTAGGATACCTGACATCGGGTAGTCCGAGGAGACAGGTACCCTAAAAAGTCCGTTCTCATGACCTCACCCCACGGTGACGGAAGAGGTTGATTCTGTCATTATAGGTCGTAAAGGACAATAAATCTTGTATTTTCCTCTTCCGTTACCGTTGGGTGAGGTCACGGGAAGGGACCACTTAAGGTACATGTCTCCTCGGACTACCCGACGTCAGGTACCCCAGTGATCCTCAGCCTGTGCTGACTCGCTGAAATGAAAGTGAAAAGCGAAAGTACGTAACCTCTTCCTTTACCGTTGGCTGAGGTCATAAGAACGGACCTCCTAGGGTCCCTGCCCCCTCGGACCACCCGACGGCAGACACCCCAACGTGTGTCAACCTGTGCTGGCTTCGCTGAGTCGTCGTCGTCATCTTGTATTTTTGAGACCTTTTGTTCTAACCGTCTCAAACAATATGTAATAACTAAAACCTAAAAAATTCTTTTTTATGATCCTTTTGCGAAATAGAAAGACAAGTTTCGGAAGTGAGAGAGGAGGACTAAGAAAAGGAGACGACTTTCGTTAGAAAACAGGTCAAAACATCGAATATACGACAACGACGATTCAGCGAGTCAACACAGGATGAGAAGTGCTGGGATACCTGACGTCGGATGGTCCGAGGAAGCGAGTACCCTAAAAGGTCGGTTCTCATGACCTCATCCAACGGTATCAGATGCAAGTTCATCTTGTCATGTAGAAACCCTAGACTAGTCACATCCGTGTTACTTTTGTAGGTTTACACTATTCTCGTTACTTCCTTTATTACCTTTTTGATGAAACTTTTTTTAGGTCAGGGATTCTTATACCCATGTTTAACGACATTTTAGAGAATTAAAGTATGTTTTATGTATAATTGTATAAAAATAACTATCGTGTAATATCAATTCATCCAAAAAAACAATTACAACTATGACTAGTTCTATAAAAATTATTTATTCTCTTATACATTATGAAATTTTTCTAAAGGTAGTTTTACAAAAATAAAAATCAAACTTTTCCCATCAATAATTTTTTTCCATTTTAGAATAAAGGTGTTTACCGTGACCCATTTACAACGAAGAAAAAAAAAAAAAAACGTGTTTTCAGGAAATATCTGACACAATCTAAACTTTAGATCGAACACTTTGTTTGACGTTTTGTATTAAATGGAAGAAACCTCCTTACTTAAGACACGAGGTTATTCTATCATTATCTTGTTAAACGTGTATCATAAAGTTTTAACCCTTAACGGATATAATCCACCTGTAAATATACAACTAGGATGACGAGTCACCATCACTATACTCTACTTATAGATTTTAATACGGTCTCTCTTTATCCTTTATTTTTTACTAATACATATTAATGGACAAAAATAATCTGACTGTCCGTTTTTCGTCACCCTCAATCATATTTCTCTTAGACTTTCTGGACCGAGACTCCTTAACATGTAACATCCATTGAAAACAAATACTCAAATATGTAAATTCATGCACCAACCCATAGATCGTGTTGTGTATTCGGAATAGGATGAAGATTTATATTTATATTACTGTACAATATCATTTACATGTTTTATTCTATCGTTCATTAAAAGTAACAAAATAATATAATACTTTCATCCCGATGAAAAAATGTCATGAAAAAAAAAAAATTAAAAGTGACCCGACCCAGAAACAACTACCAACTCGAAAAAAGAGACCAACACCGTTCGTCCTCGATGAGAAATCAACGTCACGTACCCGGAGAGTAAAGTCACCGAAGAGAACAACGTCTCTTGTCCGAGATCTCGCACCCGAGTCATCAACACCGTGTACCTAAATCAACGGGGCACCGGACACCTTAGAGGGACCTTGTCTCTAGCTTGGGTACAGAGGACGTAAACGTCCGTTTAACAAATGGTGATTCGGTGGTCCCTTTGGGAACTACTGTGTAAAATTTCTTTGATTTTAAACACGTATAAATTTAGGACATTTTCGTTTGACGACAAAGGAACAATACTTTTAAAGACTAGTTAAATACCACACAATCACTTTTATTTCTCAAGACTGTGACGGATATCTTTGAGATAAAAATTTAACAAAATAATATAATCACCGAAATATTAATACATTAGTTGTGTCACTGCTAATTTTAGAATTGTAAAATAACTGTTCCTTATGTCACAATTCTACTGAATTTATTATTCAAAGTGTCATCATTAAATAGTCATGAGGTAAGACACGTACAATCTAATTTTTGGGATTTCCTTCAGATGGTATAGACTGACAATGTATCAAAGTTTATTGACATTCTTTTTATCCATCTGTTATAAAAACGGTGGCTTTATAATGTCTTATTAATAACCGATACATCTTATGAACAGGGAAAAATTTCTATAAGAAAGTCATAAATGTTTATTTCATTCTCGAAAAAGTGGTTTAGGATTATTAAACCGTTTTTAAAAGGTAAATATTAGTAGTTTTCTATACGATTATTAAAAATTTTAGTCTTAAAAAAAGAAATTACATCCTTTAAGGAAAAACCTTTCCAAAAAAAAAAAAGATAACATCAACTTTGAGGGGTGAAAAACGTATATTATTATCTATTGTGTCTTTAAAGTTACGGTAATTTTATACAAATATGAAATGAAGTTCCGAAAAAATGGACGGAAAGAGTGACAGTAGTAAAGTGGTCAATTCTCAGTTGATTTACTTATGTGAACAATAAGAAACACCATTTTCATAATTATTAACAATAAATAATAGGTAAAATATAAAGGACGAATAAATTTTGATACGTTGGTTCCGAAAAAATCATTGACTAAGATAATAGAAAATTCATATAACTTATCGAGTAGGACTTTTCATTCTTTATTTTGAGAAAGGATTTACTATTCACAAAATTATGAGATATTTTATTAGTGGTAATCTCTATTAAAAATCGTGAGAAACTTCTATTAACAACACTCAAGTGAATTTATACTTTATCAAAGTTGTGAAACTTAAGTAATTCCGTTTACTTTTTTTTTTTGGGACAATGATGAGTAGTTTATGAGAGTTCATAAACCACTTATTCATTTAATCTTAAAACGATTTTTTATCACACACAAACATCGTAACCCATGTTAGATCAATGTCACTACACGATTTAAACAAAGATTCAATGAGAAGACAATGACAAATATTGACAGAGAAATAAAGAAGTGAGATTCTTAAACGGTCAAGAGTAGGTCCACCAGACAACGGAATCTAATACCAAACGTCAACGGGAATTGTAAACAATATCGTGAGACCAGTTCTCTAGATTTTCACTCTTTCGTACATTTACAAATGACGTAATTTTTTTTATTTATAACCCAATTACCCGTTTCCATCCAAGTCAAAAAGTCTCAGACTTGAGTATGATAATCTACATGTAGTCGCATTGAAAGAGTAACGTCTCTTCAAGATTTTCATTAGACATGACGGGAGTTCTTCTACCATTTTTATAAGGAGTCAAAAAGGGATACCACCCTTTCCACATAAAACCCATTGACTAAGGTTCTATTCAGGAAAGCTAACACACCTTTAACGGACTCCTTTTATTTTATCACGGGATCCGAAAATCCCTTGATCGGACTAAGAAAAATTCTAAAATCGGTTAAAAAAATTCGGGTAAATACCTATGGTTGACCTATCTGAGAGAACCTTGTTGATGTCATCCAAAGAATAATTTATTTTAACTAATATAAAAACCACCAATTTGATGGTTAAATTTAAGAAGGTTCAACCCTTTGGACCACCTTATATTTATTCATCAATTCGCTAGGTAACAATTATATCTAGACCGTGAGTTTTCTCACAACTTTCTTTTTGCATGTCTACTTTGTATTTACATTCCAACCATCAAAATCCGCTTATCTACTGCAATGTCCCCAATACGTCAACCATACACGTTTTCGAGATCTCTTGAGGATGTGAATTCCGCTTTTCCATTTCCATGGTAGATCCTTTGGCCTTACTCTTGTCCTCCCATTGCAGAGTATCACTTCACTTCACTTCAGCGAGTCAACACAGGTTGGGAAACACTGAGGTACCTGACAGGTACCTCAAAAAGTCCGTTCTCATGACCTCACCCAACGGTAAAGGAAGAGATCCCTTAGAGGGACTGGGTCCCTAGCTCAGATCCAGAGGACGTAACGTCCGTCTTCGAAATGGTGGACTCGGTGTTCCGTCGCGACTTCACACTTTCACTTTCACTTCAGCGAGTCAGCACAGACTGAGAAAAGCTGGGACACCTGACATCGGATGTTCCGAGGAGACAGGTACCCTAAGAGGTCTGTTCTTCTGACCTCACCCAACGGTAAAGGAAGAGGTCCCCTAGAAGGGTTGGGTCCCTAGCTTGGGCTCAGAGGATGTAACGTCCGTCTACGAAATAGGAGACTCGGTGGTCTCTTCGGTCAAAAAAGAAAAAAAAAATGTGATTTCACATTCTCTCTAAGTAAAAAAGGGAATAACTACGACTTCTTAAAATAACATGAATCAAATTTCTTTTCTTGTATAATCCTAAAAGTCCTATCCTCTCAAAGTCCTACCTTTAGTTGTTTCGTCGTAAGTCGGAACGTATCTGGTCTTCTTAATCCACGATGAGATGTCAGTGTCTGTAGGTTCTTTCCTTATTTGTGATCTAATTACTTCATCCTCATGTCAAGTCTCTAAAAATTGTTCCCTTTTTTCAGATCGAAAAACTTGTACCCTTGTTAAATTATTTAATTCATTCTCTGTTTTGACTAAAGTCTCGGATCTAGAACAGATTTTTCAAACCCTACTACTTTCATTCGAACTACTCATCCCTGGTTTAATTACATAAGGGTAGGACATGGGGTAAGTTATTGAAGACATAGGAACTTAAAAGAATAAGATTTGAAAAGTTACGGGGTTGGATAATAGAAATTTATACTATTAATGTAAAATTGTAACAATTATGTTATCGTTAAGTTCACCATTTCTAAAGAACACACGGACTCGTAAACTATTTTCCATAGTAAAATATATATACACGTAAGGAAAAAACAAAAGACAAGGTACTAAGAAACAATGTCATCCAGTATCTTACTCTGACTTTTCTACATGTGTAACTGAGAAAGTGGAGAGAAGAACGATGCTTCGTCCTGTGTGTTGATCCCTGGGAAAAATACTTCCTTTTGTGTATCCGGTAACGAAGGAAAAATTCTCTCAATACCTTATTGTCTAACAACGCTGACGACTCTTTAAACCCTGAGTAGCATGACGTCAAGAGAGTAAAGTGTGACTTTTCAGTTGACAGTAACGTCAGTTTCGTGAGTAAGTGTAAACATCGTGTATATAAGAGGAGTGAATAAAATTTTTATAGAAACCCTTCTTTACCCGTTATACTATGGGAGAAAAATGAAACACTTGGAACTTTTTCAAACTTAATAAGTAGAGTTTCCGACTTTGGAGTTTCATAGATATGGACCTTGGAGTAATTATAGAATCAACGTACTTTTAACTAAAATTTATTATAAATTATTAGTAAAATTTTATTAACAATAGATCCAAAACATATATATAAAGATAATAAAAGTTCATATGATTGTCTATGATTCACACATATTTTATAAATTTCTTTCCACTATGAATTTACGTACGTGTCTAGGTGTGTTTTGGGAGTATACTGTTGACTACCTACAATCTTCTAGGAGGCTTCACTTCGTTCTTTTAAGTAATTTAAGGTCAACGTTAAGATGTTCACAAGAGACCGACTGAAGTCACATCCGTACGAGAGGAACTGTATTTTGGGAAAGGTTTTAATATGACTACCAAGTGAGAAATATTTCTTTGAAATACAGGTTCCGTCTCGATATACTTTCTCCAAAATAAGTTAAGAAACAAGGGACTAGAGAAATATCCATAGTTATTTGAATTTCGGATAGATTCTATTAATATAGGGAAAGTATAATTAAAAATCACCCTTTTTAATCGATTTAGACGGAATAGATTAATCTACAAAATATTATAAAATCCCCAACCGTATAAAATAAAAACATAATAATGGGTATGAACGATCAGTCCCATGGGAAGAGAACGAATCACATAAATAAGTCACGTGGACAAGTAAGAGTATCCCAAATTCGGACGTAAAGACTCTTTGACGTCAGAATGGAAATACGACAAATAGGGTTCACAAAAATAGATAGACACCACAGTCCAAATAGTTGGTAAACAGGTAGTTCTATTTTACGTAGACCCCTTTTTATTTATTTATGATGATTGAGTAGTAGATACACTACATAAATCCAATAAAAGACAACTCACTACCTAACCGTGATTAAGAAAGAGAGAACCGAATTAAACAAAAAATCTGTTGATTGACCTTAATGTTTGTGGAGAGAAATACGTTCCAAACCCTGCAATGTCATGTTTGAGAACTTGGAATCATGTCATTTATTGGTAATTTCGACAATGACTATATAGATTAACCTGTGTACGAAACGTACAGTGAATGACTACCCGTAAATTTGGTTTCTTGAGTAATATCTTTCCTTTCTGAAAACCGTTATTATTTGAACTTGGTATAATTTGTAAGTGTACATCACACGTTTTTTCTGATTATTTTACCGAATCTTCTGTTTAGTAGATTTATAGGGAATACTGGAACGAATATTTACATCCTCTTTCCTTGTCACAGTGTAGATTCCAAGACGGGATCTCAGGAGACAAAGAAGAAAATTCTACTTATAACATTTTATTAAGAATACCTGACGTCGGGTGGTCTAAGGAGGTAGGTACCCTAAAAGGTCCGTTCTCATGACCTCACCCCACGGTAGAGGAAGAGGGCCTATTACTTCTGACTCTCATTTTCAGACTTGAAGACCAAAATGACCATGATGAAGGGACATCGAGTTTACCATTTCTTAAACGGACGCTACGTCCTCTGGTCCCAAATTAGGGACCCAACCCTTCAAGGAGACCCCTTCCCTTACCGTTAGGTGAAGTCATAAGAACAGACCTCTTAGAATACCTGTATCTTCGGACCGTCCGATGTCAGGTACCCAAGAATTTCTCAGTCTGCGCTGACTCACTGATTGTGTGTGTGTACGTGTGTGTGTGCGTGTGCGTGTGTGTGTCTGTGTGTGTGTGTGTGTGTGTGTGCTCATTATATACCTAAAATGGGAATACATAACAACCAGTTCCTTCGGTCTTAGTAAAAAAGATGCCTGTGATGTAATGACTAGAAGTCTTAAAGGATTCCTAATAAGTCACTTTAATTCTCGGAATTTATTATGGTATTCTTAAACTCAAACTAAACTAAAAACTTGTCTATGATCAGTCTACTTTCTATCCCTACTAACTATCAAAAATTTTCATTACTGTAAAGAGTAAATTTGAGACCGCAAAAATAAAAACTTTGATTTCACCTCTCCACTTATTTATTTTCATTTACACTTGTAGGTAAACTATATCTAAGATAAATATTATTAGAAAAGTATTAAATCAATAATAAATAAGATCGAAAGAGTAAACTTTCTAATCAAATACCTACTTTACTATCACCGTAAAGTCATGATGTACATAACAGTATATAGAACATCTAAAAATGAGAAAATTTCGTAAGAGAGTATGTGATTTGTAACCAAAGATAAATTTTTCATTTAAATTTGTTTGATTAAATAATTGACTGGTTTTGGTTCACATTAAGTAGTAATACAACGATTTTACAAGACCGGTTACTTTACAATTCATTGATCTACTTACGTATGATTTAGACGAGTGTATTCTGAGTAAAAGTTTATGCCTAAACTCATCAAAACATTTTCATACTAAAGAAAAATAACACATGGACCAAAGACTTCAGTATGAAGATCATAGTCACATATTTATACCTAATAGTCAAGTCAAGTCAGCGAGTCAGCACAGACTGAGAAACGCTGGGATACTTAGCGTCGTGCGGTCCGGAGGGACAGGTAGTGGTTGAGGGGTTCAAGTGAGTCTGAGTGTAGGTAGCTCAGTCACTACGGTAGGTCGGTAGAGTAGGAGACAACAGGAGAAGAGGAGGACGGGGGTCAGGGAGGGTCGTAGTTTCGGAAAAGGTTACTCAGTCGAGAAGCGTACTCTACCGGTTTATGACCTCAAAGTCGAAATCGTAGTAAGGGAGGTTTCTTTAGGATCCCGACTAGAGGAAGTCTTACCTGACCAACCTAGAGGAATGTCAGGTTCCCTGAGAGTTCCCAGAAGAGGTTATGGTGTCAAGTTTTCGTAGTTAAGAAGTCACGAGTCGGAAGAAGTGTCAGGTTGAGAGTATAGGTATGTACTGGTGACCTTTTTGGTATTGGAACTGATCTGTCTGGAATCAGGCGTTTCATTACAGAGACGAAAACTTATACGACAGATCCAACCAGTATTGAAAAGAAGGTTCTTCATTCTCAGAAAATTAAAGTACCGACGTCAGTGGTAGACGTCACTAAAACCTCAAGGGTTTTTATTTCAGACTGTCACAAAGGTGACAAAGGGGTAGATAAAGGGTACTTCACTACCCTAGTCTACGGTACTAGAAGCAAAAGACTTACAACTCGAAATTCGGGTGAAAAAGTGGGAGGTGAAAGTGAAAGTAGTTCTCCGAAAAATCAAAGAGAAGTGAAAGACGGTATTCCCACCACAGTTGACGTATAGACTCCAATAACTGTAAAGAGGACCGTTAGAACTAAGGTCGAACACAAAAAAGGTCAGGTCACAAAGAGTACTACATGAGACGTATACTCAATTTATTGGTCCCATTGTTATGAACTGTATGAGGAAAAGGATAAACCTTGGTCAGACAACAAGGTACAGGTCAAGATTGACAACGAAGGACTGGACGTATGTCTAAAGAGTTCTCCGTCCAATCCACCAGACCATAAGGGTAGAGAAAGTCTCAAAAGGTGTCAAATAACACTAGGTGTACCAGTTTCCGAAACCGTATCAGTTATTTCGTCTTTATCTACAAAGAGACTTTGAGAACGAAAAAGGTACTAGGTCGTCTACAACCGTTAGACTACAGACCAAGGAGACGGAAAAGATTTTGGTCGAACTTGTAGTCCTGAAGTGTCAAGTGCATAACGACTTCGGACCGGACCTCTTAAAACTCGTAATGAAATGATCGTACACTCTACTCACGTTAACACACCATCAAACTAGTAAGGAACCTTTACCGAAAGAAACCCTAACCTTACTTTTGACTGGAAAAGGTCAGGACACCGGTGACGACTCAACTAGGTACTTTTTCATATTGTATTTTTATCAAATCGAATTCGTTTATTTTTAACTATGAATTAGTGTCAATATTTCTTATATAGTGAGGTCATAAGAAGGGACCTTTTAGGGTAGCTGCCTCCTCCGACCACCCGACGTCAGGTACCCCAGCGATGCTCGGTCCGTGCTGACTCGCTGAAATGAAAGTGAAAAGTGAAAGTACGTAACCTCTTCCTGTACCGCTGAGTGAGGTCACAAGAACAGACCTCTTAGGGTCCCTGCCACCTCGGACCACCCGAAGGTAGATACCCCAGCGTGTCTCAGCCTGTGCTCACTTCGCAGAATCGTCGTCGTCGTATTTCTTTTATTTTAAAATGAAATTTTAAAGTTTATTTTTTATCGGTGACTAAAAAATTTAATACCCGAAAAAAAGGATAAAGAACAGGATACTTTTTGAGTATCTATTTACGATGACTAGACACTATATAACGTATAAAAGATGGTCAAATTTTTTACTTTTTAATACTAACGTCCAAGTGAATTCTTAAACCTTAATAAATATGTCAAGTATAAAAAGAATAATTATTTAAATATATAAGTAACTTCGAAACTTCATCAAGGTGACATATTTTTATTACGACAAATAATAAAATATGTAAAATAATACAGTATCATTCTTTTGTTAAAACTCATTTCAATTCTTAAAAGGTAAAAATATTAAAGAAAAATAAAATGACTTCAAAGATTAATTCAATTTTTTCAACGGATACAATAAACCATCTCTTTATAAAAATTAACGAACAAATGATATTTAGGAACAAAATAAAAGAATGATCGTCAAATTGACGAACTGAAACGGTGTAGTTTTTGTATCGGCAACTCTCAGTAATAGTAAGTCAACAAGTTAACAAAGTTTTATCGATTTGATAGGAAATAATACCGGGGTAATTAAAAAGGTATACAATATATTACTCTAACGTGTTGGATATGATATAATTATCATTGTCCTTTGTGGTCTTACCTATAAATGAAACATATAAAGGATTCCTTTAAATGATACCCATTAATCTAAAGATTTTCGTAAAATGATTATAAATACAGAATGTATAAAATCTCAGAATTTAGAAAAAATAAAAAAAGAAGTCTATAGAAAAATCGTCAAATCAATCCTAAAAATCACGACAATAAAGTGTTAATTCTACTTTCGATGATAGAGAGTCTTCAAAGATCTATTTTAGATCAAAAATTCTTTATGTTTCTTCACTCGTTAAGACATTAGAGTTATAAATAAAGGAGATTTGGTCAGTTCACATACCACATCGATTATACACAACATCAAGAGAGTTATAAAAAACCGTATTTCTGTACCAAAAGTCTTATTTCTGTACGAAAAGAAGTTGCTTATTTCTATACCAAAGTCTTACGGGGAACCGGAACTTCTCTTACAGACTTTACTCTCAGGGAGATATTATTCAACAGCTAAAGTTCTGTGGAAAGACAAAAAAGTCTGAAGAATTACTTCAGTGGACATTAAACACTTTTATCATGACAAAGATTTCCATCTAAAAGGTAGTTAGAGAATTACTTAGAATTTACAGTCTCACGAAATGAAAGTGTCCGGAGAAGGTGCTGTAAGAGTCTCAGGGTTCGTTGTATGAGTGTCCCAGTGCAAAAACTTTTAAAACGACTTCATACATTTGTGTTAGAATGTGTTAGAAATTTGTGTTAGAATGTGTTAGAAATTTGTGTTAGAATGTGTTAGAAATTTGTGTTAGAAGATTCCAAAACTAAAGTAAGAGACTGAGGAGACAACATTAAGGAGAGAAAATACCAACGAATCCCCCTAGGACAATTCACATCCAAGGTAACCACTATTTAAGTCAAACTCAAATTACCCCAATAAAAATACAAAAGACCTGTGAGCACGAGTACGAGTCAACGAGTCAGTACAGACTGACAAATACTGGGGTACCTGACATCACACGGTCCGAGGAGACAGGTACCCTAAAATATCCGTTCTTATGACCTCAACCAACGTTAAAGGTAGAGATCCATAGAAGGGTTGGGAACACATGTCAAATCAAAAACGATCGATAAGACCACTTCTTGACCGGAGATGTTTATGAGGACAGTGAGTAATATGACAGGTGACTAACACTGTATGTACACTTTCCAACCTAGTCGAGTCAAGTCAGTGAGTCAGCACAGACTGAGAAACACTGGGGTACCTGACGTCGTGCGGTCCGAAGGGACAGGTAGTGGTTGTGGGTCTCGGATGAGTTTGAGTACAGGTAGCACAACCACTACGGTGGGTTGGTAGAGTAGGAGACAGTAGGGGAAGAGGAAGACGCAAGTTAGAAAGGGTGGTAGTCTCAGAAAGGGTCACTCAGTCAAGAAACGTAGTCCACCGGTTTCATAACTTCAAAGTGGAAGTAGTAGTCAGGAAGGTTTCTTATAAGTCCTGACTAAAAGAAATCCTAACTGACCGACCTAGAGTAACGTCAGGTTTCCTGAGAGTTCATAGAAGAGGTTGTGGTGTCAAGTTTTCAAGAAACCGAGAGTAGACAGATATATCAAGTCGAGAGTGTAGGTATGTACTGATGACCTTTTTGGTAGCGAAACTGATCTACCTGGAAAACAGCCATTTCATTACAGAAAAGAAGGTCCCTCGTTCGTAGAATTAAAGTACTGACGTCAGTGGTAGACGTCACTAAAACCTCGGGGTTTTTCTATTTCAGACAGTGACAAAGATAACAAACGGGTAGACAAACAGTGTTTCACTATCTTGGCCTACGGTACTAGAATCAAAAGACTTACAACTGAAAATTCAGTTCAAAAAGTGAGAGGAGAAAGTGAAAGTAGTTCTCCGAGAAACCAAGAAGAAACGGTTTCCACCTTCCAGTCTATAGTATAATGTTAAACTTACACAGGATACCCTGGACATTATATACAGTCCACACAAAAACGGACCTCTTAGGGTCCCTGTCCCCTCGGACCGCCCGACGGTAGATACCCCAGCGTGTCTTAACCTATGCTGACTTCACTGAATCGTCGTCGTCTCCTTATTACAAATTTTACATACCCTAGTTTTCGATCTGACATTTTAAGAAAATCAGTAATTTACACATTTTGCCGTTCGCCCTCTAAACCAAGAATAACTATTGATTAATTTTGACTCCAAGAAAGGACATACAAGAACCACCTAATATATGTCTTGTATCTCTTGTCTAGTTTCCGTCATACATGTTAATATTTACCTGGTATGACAAGAGGAAAAAATTACTCATAGTATATTTTGTTTTAGATAGTCCTATGGACAAACACCTCGTGTCTGGTATCGTAAAGTTACTTATACTCGTGTAAATCCACAAATAAATTACATAGGTTTGGTAATTATTACGTTTTAACTAGTCGTCAAATCCACCTTTTCGTTTTAATATCTTTCATTATGATAGTTTAACACTTCTCTGTAAGAACTCTATAAACCACTTTTTTTATAATTCCTTTCATAACATTTACTTACCTTTCGTTAATTTAATAATTTTACAATAAAATCAAAAGACACTAAACAATGACACTATGAACGCCCCAAAATTTTTAATCACTACAAACAACACGAAAGGGAAAAAAAGGATTTATTAATAAGTGAAACCATGACATAAAAGATAAACATTAAAAAAAGAATTTCACCATTGGGATAAAATATTCAACATCTAGACTATATATTTATTCTTAGATGAGGATGATAAAATAAATATTACACAATGATCTTTAACCATGTGAAAAGGTGATATGTCAGAATTCAATTACACACGTAAAGTCCTATAAAACAAAGAAAAAGTAACATAAAATAAATCAGAGGAAATATAAGGTTTCTAAATCCTAAACTTTCTTCTTTAACTTTTCAATTTTAAAATTGTTTAGTCAAATAATTAAATTAATTGATCTATTGTTTTATAAATAAGTAAGTTATTTTCCCGACTCTATCCTTTTGTAATTGTAAAAATGTAAAAAACAATTTATGAACCAAACTCGTAAAGATAATATTATATTTGATTCCCTCAAAATTCGATATACTCCAAATTTGTTCATGAGTTCTTTCAATATGATTACCCGAAACAAAAATATAAAAGAAAGGTGACAGGGTCAGAGGGTCCAAACCTTTAAAGGAAGTGGGGGTGAAGACTGAGGATAATTTTGGAAATACATTGTCTTTTGTAATAAAAATTTAATAGTACTAAAGGATCATTAGTAATTCACTAATTATTACTAAAATCACCTAAAGATATTTTAGTAGTTTTTAGAAAAATATTTAGTTTTCAAACAAAAGTCAAAATGAGAGTCTTAAAAAGTTTTGTTATGTCGCTCTCCTACCTTCTCTTACTTAAGATTTAAAAGATAGTGTAAAGTTTTAAAAGAGTAAAATAAGGTGTGTAATTTAATAGAATGCTTTGTCAGGATTCTACAATAGTAACAATTAATTACCTTAAGACACATATATTAGACTTTCTGACAAATATTCATTGAAAATTTCAGATCGACGTTCAATAACACAACCACTCAGATATGGAAAATTTTGACATATATTAGTCCATACAACCCAGCTCTATATCTAATACCAGCAACGTTTATATAATAGATTACGTAACCAAATCTGGGAAATATACACGTAAAGACAAAGAAAGTTGGGAACTGTTCATCTGGAAATAATTCGACACTACTAATGACTTATACTTTACATTGGTTCTAATAAAAATAAGTTTATATTAAATTTATAAGTAGTTTCTCTTCAATACGAACTCTGACTGTCTCTGATAATTGTAGTTTTTTATATTAATTGACGTAACCCATAGTACTTCGTCTCAATCGGTTTATCGGCTCTCCAGATTAACGAGATCTGAAACTCTTCGTTACCAAAATAAAATACGACATCGACACCTTAATTATCATTACACCAAAGGATACACCCGGTTAATTTTTGACGGACAATTCCAAGTAACGAGGTATCCTTTAGGTAACTTATAGCGAATCATTTGTCCTAACTGTATAGTCACACATGTTCTTCTATTTTATGTTATTTTTGGTACTTTTACTCTTCACCATCATTTTCTTGGCAAAACGTTTGTCAAGTAATTTGAGAAATGTTAATATCCTAGCGTCACCTATATTACCATACGGAAGGTCTAAGGGCGAAGTCTGGTCCGGTAAAAGGGGGAGTCGATGGTTCCCTCAACGGACGCCTCCCCGAGTTTCACTCAGGGACGGGCCCTTGACGGTACCCGATTTTCCTAGTATTTAGGAAGAGGGACCTCCTTCAGGTGACTTACGGTCTCACGGTTTCCAACCGGAGGACTAAAAACGACGGAAAATTGTGCAAAGACTTCTCGAGAGGGTTGGAGTCTCGAGGGTGGGGCTCCTTAAACGATCCGGAAATAAACGTCGGTTTAATATGAAGAGTCTGATGGATCAGGATGAAGTGAATTCCGGATTGACTATCAAGATTCCCGTAATATTCGTAGAGTCTCTGACACCGAGTTTAAGACGAAGGGTACAATGGGTCGGATTCTTTCCATCATTATAATTAATATTTTTGTTCAGGATAGTCACCATGACCAATGTCTATAATTTCTTCAGACTGTTAATTTTTGATTTTGTCAAATTTCGTGCAAAATTTTTACGGGTTAAGTATAGATTTTGTACCGTAAAATGTAAGATTTCAAATAGAAAACAGTAGAACAGGAAAAAGAAATTGTTTCCATTATATAAGACTGGACACACTACGACAAGATAGAAAATCAACTTATGCTTTCCTTTCGTAATGACTAACTTGGGTCTTCTAAAAAAAAGAACAGGTCCTACATCTCTACATTTTCACCCGTCTGTAAGATTACCGTAGAACTGTAATTACTTCCACGATTTTACCTTCTCGATTTCCCAGTCTCTATTCTCGTCATCATTCTAGAAGGTCACAAAGAAAAAGTATTATTACTGTAGTTCATATAAATTATTTGATGATAAAGATCGTTTTATACAATACACACTCGTATGATAAAATTCATAATCTGATGAAAAACATTTATTTTTATTAAGATTTTGAGACCGATATTTTATACGTTGAAGTCTATGTCTAATTGTCTATTAGAACATAAATCGACATAAAAAAACATTCTGTAATTTTAGAATTTTATCGTCACCTAAAATTACACATGTTATATTAATCCATCTGTAATATAGAAATTAGACGTCACTATTTCCACAAAAGGACCAGTAAGTAATAACTTATACGGATGGGATAAATATAGACACCGGATTCTTCCGTACAATCGAAAGTCTTCTCGTCACAACGACAAAGTGTCGTGTGTCGGGACATGAGGGTTTCGGAGATGTACCACAATCACCATAATTTTTGAGAACTCAGATTGTAAAATATCCAGTACTACTTGACTCGAAAGTGCTACTTGACTCGAATCAATGACTATACTTCGATTAAATCCGATCCTTACAATGTACCTTACCTTCGGAAGACGGAAGTTGACAATCTTTGAATACGTTTGGTGCATTTAGTCTCAAAATGTACCAATATTTTGATACGAAGCGAAGACTTTTAATAGAAAGTAAGTAACTAAATACGAAGGTTTATTAATGACTCAACACACCACCCGTTTGATTACACAGTTTGTGAGAATTCTATAAACCCTTGTTGACCATTCTTATATATAAAAATTCACATGTGTGACCACAAATACTTCAGTTATGTAAAATCTTATTTCGTGTCATGATGGGTACACCAAGTTTCTACGAATTTCGTCTACGAGGGGGAAGGTTCTATAATAGTAGACATTTCTTCTACTCTATGTATGTCTTTATTGAGACTATGGTCTAGAGAGTCTATCGTGCCATCTAAAGATTTTTGACTATCTCTTTCCTTTCACTACACGTTACATCACTCCGTCCTTTTACAACTCCCTCCTGACTCATCCAGATAATTTCCTCAATATGTTGAAGACAGGAGTGAAAAAATTTGAAAGATCTGGTGTGGCGTAGAATAATTACAAGAGGAAGGAAACTCCATAAGATTTAAGAGAAGAACGTGAATCTGATGTCTCCTTTCCTAAAAAGTTTCTGACCCAAGAAATATATAAAGAGCTTTAATTCTTTATCAATGTATTTTATAATATAAATTTTAAAATTTGACATTATATCTTTTATCGTGATCCCAAAATTCGGGAAGTATGACTGAGACTCTTGTTGCCTCAAAGTGAATGTCTCTTACCATTTTGTATTAAAGTATAGGTATACAAATAAAAGACGACGAATCTATAACAAACCTACACCATATTATATTGACACGAAAGTTTTAACATCCATTAAGACATTGATCCCATATCGTCGTCTATTACAGAACATAGTGATAAAGATCATGACCTTGGTGGTTACCTATATTTTAAAGAAAAAGAAGGAAGGTAGGAAAGAAGGAAAGATAGTCAAATCCATAGATAGTAAATATATAGACTAAAATCTATTAAAAAACGGAAACACTGACTCTACATCGTCTCCCGTGAACGGAACTAGATACGAAAAAAAATTTTTACTCGTGAAAACCACTATGTGATATCTGACTTACGAATACCCATCCACAAGTCAATAGCTCTTACGGTAGTCGTTACGGAACAACGAAAGAATAGTCGATGAAGGACGACAGTCGAACCGTGAATAAAGTTATCTTTTCCTAAACGTAGTTTACATTACGGAATAATATATGTCGATTGTACCCCAAAAATTAACACGTTTGTGTCCTCTGAGGACGTCACTATCAGTTAAACTATTTTCCTAATCTAATACTTATAAAACAGTACTAATTTCTAATCAAGACTAAATAGTCTTCATTCGGTCACTTTTAACGGTATATAAATAGCCAATCCACTCTGAGGTAATTAAAACTCTCACATACTTGGTGTCTCATAGGTGGAGAAATATTAAGAGACTACTTAACTAATAAATATAAGTCTAATACCCATAATTCCTAACAAAAACCGGAAGACGTGGACGAGATGACGACTCATAGGGTACTCAGACACCAAGGTCCGAAAATAAAAATAACAAAAAGTAGAGAACAGAATGTCTTATGAATCCATTATTTGTAGAGATGTTTTAAAGACGTCAAAAATAATTCCATTTACTGTAATCATACATGGTTGTCCTCTAAAAGTCAACAAGGAAGTTAATTTTTTGGGAGTCATTTTGTATCTCCTTACTCTTAAGGTTAAATCCTTCATCAATAACTCACTCGTGAAAAACGGGATTTATCCTGATCCGTAAGGTTCCTTAAATCTTCTCGGATTGTTGTAGATTGACTCCTCTATTCTGATCCCAGGATCTTTGTCGACTTCCGTAAGTACCATACTCTTGACTATGTTACTTCACGGACTGTGAGAAACCCCCACAAACTTTTTCTTATATTTGTTTTTGTATTCCTCAAATGTCGAATCAAAATTTGTACCTTTTATGACCACTCAATTTATTGTTAAAATACGTTTTATATCTTATCTCGGTGTTTTGTCTTATACTAATTAACGGTTTAATTAATATATCCGTCAATGACGGTATCCCTTTCCTCTCTTTCTAGCGAAGTCCAAGCGCATTTACCCCTTCTTAACTTATGACAAACCGGTCTTATCAAACACACGATCGGAAGAGAAGGAGAAGGAATCGTCTACGAAGAACGTTTACACGTAAAGAAGATACCGAACGTAATTCCCGTAGTGACACTCAACCGTATATCCTCAACGAGTCTTACAATCAGACCACAGGAGTCAAGTTTTTTACGAGATGGGAGTCTCTTTTCTAAGAAGTTTACCAAGAAGGTATTTCCTTTTTATCGAGTTTTTCACATATCTGTCACAAAAGACACTCTTAAGTCAAGCCTACGTAGAAAAATTTAATCTTATTGTATCCTATTGTTCTAATACCAAAAATACTCCGTGCTTCAATCTGGTACATTAATTATTTTTTCTAAGTACTGAACGTCTTATTAACGTATCGTAAAACAAAAGACTCTCAATAGGGAAACAACTGGTAATTGTGATACATAAAGGGACAGGAGGCCGTAATTACATAGTCAAGTCAAGTATAATAATTCTATGACGAGTGAAAACGAAAAAGTAGGGGGAAAATGTGTTTTGTAAAAATATATGAACAAATATTTCAAATATTCAACGTACTCCTTTTATTTAATGATATTTTATTTTCATTATTTTTCACGTAAATTGACTTTTTGTTCAAACTACTCCTTTCTTACATGATTTTCAACACTTTCTAAAGAATGACTTTCTTAAGTAAAACCCATTTCTTGTCGTCACGAAAGAACGGAGAACTCGATATATATATATATACATATATATATATATTTCTCTTGTATGTCTTACATTAGTAAAATTATTTTTTACTTTTCTTTTTAAGGACTCAGTTAAAATTTATGAAATCGTTCTTCTACATAAAAGACTGAATTGAAAACGTATCTAACATGTAAAAAATTTTCGGTGTGGTGGTCTTCAGAATACTTAAACAAAGACACGAAAGTAAACTAATGTATCCTTAAGACACTTGTAATCGACGACACGACATTAGTTTCACTCCAGACATTTTCTTCTTCAAATAATCGACAGTTAATCACATCCCTACTTAAAGAAAATATACGTCTCAATATTATAACTTATTTACTGTAGAGTACTATGTAGAATCCTCTGTCTTTTTTATAAATACCGTATTAAAAGGACAAACAGTTTTAGTGTAGATTTGGTTCCCACAATAGAAATTCCACTTAAATTTTATCGTTGTTGTTGTTGTTGTTTTTAGACCAAATGAGTATAAACGGGAGATTTTGAGGAAAATCAACGTACAAGAAAACGTAATAAAGTTTGAGATTAGGAGACTCGCCCGTTAATTGTCTGGTCTTTTCGGTAAACACCCTTTCTTCTCGGTATTCCCACTTTTATAAAGAAGTGCCTTACTAGAAATTCTTCATTTATTAATGTTTTCCGTTTCTAAAACCTACTGGTTAGATTTAGACTCCTATTAATCTTCCTTATCTCATACTTTTAGTTTTACGAACTTTACATGTTGTTAAGAGTATAGTATTGTTCTGATTAATTTATAAATCTTTGGTTTTTAGGGAAGTGTTAAACTCCTTTTTATTGGGTACTGTTTTCCCAGACATTGAAACGTCTATTAATCGTTCCCAATATCTTTCCTTTTTGTAGTATCTAACCGAGGTTCCGAGATGTTCCAGTACAGAATAATACGACACAGAAAAGATACCAGACCATTGTTCAAAGAACGATTAAATTAGATTGATCCAGTAGGGTATCACTAAAGGGTAAAGGGAACAATTTTTTTACACTATCAAAGACGTTCATGTTCGATATCATCCAATTGTAAAAATATTTATTAATGAGAATTAACTATGTCCAAAATTATTAAAAAATTTAATAATTTTCGTCTCCAGAACTTTTAAACCTGAGTCTTCGTCATACAGATTTCATGAAGTTTATAAATATCAAAAAATACGAGTGAATTTAATAGAACAAGAAAAGTAATTTATCAATCTGGACCACTGGGACACTTACTTGGTCAGAGTCACCGTACGAAACATTTATTTATAAAGAATAAAACGATAATTTTCGTTCATGTAAAAACAACTTACACGTAAAGATGTTTGTTCTCTAAAACATGACCTAATTATTCCGAGACTCAGGTCGATTAAACGTAATTTGACTGGGGTTCCAGGTCATTTTTGACGTTCCTTAAAGTTTCCAAGGATTTTGTATCTCTCAACAAAAATCTTTTAGTCGTAACGGTAAAGTTTTTGGAATAAAATCATTAATTACACCTTAAAAACTCCCCAACAAAAACTCAAAGACTCTACGTTTAAATTGATATTTATAATTTATTACGTATGGAACACCAAAATTAAGGATTATGTCTTACTAATACCTTCCATAGTCAAAGTACAATAGGGACAAAAGTTGTGTCATTTTTGATCTTGCTGTTGGAAGACCTATATTAAGATGTGTCCTAAAATATAGTTCCAAAACAACTAAAAGACATCCAATGGACTATGACAAAAGTAAAAGATAATAATGTATAAAAAATGTATACTATTTGAAAAAGTTTATCCAAATATAAATTTTAACTATCCGGTCTTTTTATTAAACATCAAAACGTATATCAATAAATTTATTATTTAACTGAAAAAGATATGAAAAAAAGTTTATGTCAATGTTTCTAACTTAGTATCAGTGTTAAAAATTTTTTAATCCTGATATAAAGTTCAAAAACCTTTATCGTCATATATCTTTTTCCTTATCTTATTTTAATATAATAAAAAGGTTTAATACATAGGTACGTCCATAGTCATAAGTTTATATAAAAGTATCTCTAATCCCATCGTTGAAGTAAAGTTATTAAGTCAAAGTAAAGTTTCTAAAATCTTGTGAAATCTTTCGTGTCATATATTAAGAAACTCACATGGTAGGATTGTACGGATTTCTTAATTTATGATATACTACCTATCTTTAGAAGATGTTATGTGTTTAATAATTTATTTAATACTCTTGTATCAATACACTGTTTACCCTTGTAATGAAATCTTCTGAAGAAAAAATAGTATAATTAATGTGTAGTAAATCGAAGGATTACAATACAAATATATCGTTAATCAATCCGAGTGTTTAGTAGTAATTATTTATAAATTTCTTTCGTCCTGGGTGAAAGGAATCGACGAGTCTTACCTTCAAATCCACTATTTTCTCGTAAAGTAATATGTCAAATTTTTTTCCGAACTAAATTGTAAGTTGAGTCAAAGGGAGAAAATAGACACTCGTAGTAACATTAGAATATAAAACCTAGTATTGGAAAAATAGGGGAGTGAAATAAACTAACGAAACAAACTCTTTTGAATAAACCCTTGAATTGATAAGTACAAAATTCCAATAGACGATACACACATTTTTTATATGACATTTATACCCGAGTCTTTCTGTCCCAGGGTCACGGATCTCATGACGTAAGGAACTAGTAAACCTTAACATTTACGTACGTTTTCAATAAACCTTCTATTTTCCATGAAAAAGGAGGTGGGAAATTTAATCTAGACTGAGGAATCACAACATAATAACCGAAAACACTATGTTTTGAGATAGGTTTAACTGTCTTAAGAGACTCTTCGTTCATGTCGATAAAATCATCTTAATCTACAAACTATAAATAAAAGATTATTGAAATAAATGTTCGTCGTTATTAGTCTAATTGGTAAGTAGTAATAAGTAAGTTTTCGTTGATGACTTAACAATAATACACGGTCCGTATATTAGTGGAGGTCATTTTTACATATCGAACTGTCACTGGAAAAAAGAAATAAAAGTAAAATGAAAAGACAGGAGAGATCATTGCAAACATATAAAATTTTTAAACACACGAACTTCTATTATTTTAAATGAATAACTGTATACTATTAAAAAAACCACTAACTCTGAGTTCTTACTTATAGTAAAAATCAGACAATTAATCCCTTACCCAAATATCATAGTTGACATCCGTAAGACAGATCAATCTTTTCACGTCTAAGGGGTAAACCTACACCAAACTTGAGAAGGTTTCATGGGGACACTTACACCACAAATGTAAACCGAGAAACTTTTCTTTATAGTAGTGTACAATGGGAACATGGAACTTTCGTAAATAAAGTAGGGGTCTTCCATAGAGTTCTTTCTTTGTCTGAACAATAATGAGCATAAAATATTAACTTAAATTTTTTATTGCCTACGGTGATTCTCTGACTTTAATAACCTCGTTAGATGTGATGTGTATGTAAGAGTTATTTCTTAACCAGATTAAGATCTCCCACTGAGGTTTAAAGTCGTTTGTGATTAAAAATCAAAGACAGTACTATGTGACTCGAAAAGATAACTTACGACCTCATAAACAAGTTCAACCATCGAAAACGTAAAAATTAGAAGGAATCTTGACACCACTTATTATCGGGGACCGTCCTCTATTACTTTAAAAGAATTAAATATAAAAGTTCGTCTTCGAAGTTACCTTTTACCGTAGCATACCGAACCTCTGTATCGAGATCTCGTTCAAAGTCCCCTCTACGTCATTATTACGTCACGGTAGCTTTGCCCTCACTACCTTGTCACTTCTTCATTAAATTCCTTCTTCTCTCTTACATGGTTTCGAAATAACATCGTATAGATTACTAGACCCCTTCTAAGGGTCACCAAAAACCTCGTACTGACCTCTCTGATTACAATAGAACGGTTTTGTCTTCGGGGACGAATTAGTCGTCTTGTTCTGATAACTAATTTTGTGGAGAGTGTTATCCAATGTGTACCTTAGAGTAGAGGTATGAAACGTGAACCGTTTCACATTATTACTAGTCTTCTATTAGTTTTCTTCTCATTTTCGTTAAACAACCCGTAACATGTTAAGTTTTAATCTCAACCTTTCCTTTGTTTAAACGACTGATGAAGTCGGACAAAAATTTCGGTATGTGTCCTTCAGTATACCCTTTGTCCCTTACGAGACCTTCCTGTTTTCTACAAGACATGGAAATTCCAAACGTTTAGATACAGGTCAAATATATTTCCTCAAGAATCAGAATAATAACTATAAAAACAACAATAACCATTAAGTATAAACAACTCCCTAAGGCGTGTCCCAAACGAATGTAATAGGATGAATTGGAATTACTGTTTGAAGATTTCCTCCATAATACCAAATGTCTATTCTTTCGATTCCAACTTTCCAAATCATGTAACGAATACCTGAGTCCAATTCATTCGTCGTCCCGACTTTGATTTTGGAGTTTAGATAAAATAAGATTTCGAAGACGAAAATTCGTGATTAGAGGGGTTAATCGTTTATTAAAACGAAGACTTTTCTCAGTTTACTATACCATACGACTACTAAAAATATATGAAATAAAAGTCTAATATTATGCATTACACACGTGACAAGGAAGAAAGTAAATGTCAAAATTTTCTAATTCCTTTCGTCGTATAATTATCAAACAAACGTAATAACTACAAAGTAATCTCTACTTCGTGATGACAGGCGTTTTATTTTTCTATTACAAAGAAGTTTCATGGTGACAATTAGACACGACTATTAAAGATTCATTAAAGGTATATGATCATACATTTAATTACTATTACGTATAAATATTTTCTGTAAAAATAGTTAATGTGTAAAAAGAACCGTTGTAAATAGAATTAAAGTTTTTTATGATATCTATAGAATCTTAAATTAAAACTTTGGATTCTTGTAACTGATGGAGATTTTTTATTTTATCTGAAAATTATGAAACTTGAAGAATGGTAGACGATTAACACTACCAATTTTCTATGAGATCTATAAGGACTTTCATAAAAGAGAATGTATGACACGTGTTTGGATCTGTTATAGTCACTGAAATTTATAGTATGAGAATTCAAAACGATTATTCGTCCATATGACCATGAGGTAACATGTACCTTTCATTTAAGATTATCTGGTAATTCGAGATTTTGAAAAACAAAATAAAAGAAGTCGAAAACACTATACGTAAATCGAAATAAAAACTTATATCAAAAAGGGTGATCTCATCTTTCTGTCCTTATTAAAAGATTTATTAACAAGTTTAAGTCTACAAAAACGACGTAAATTTCGTCGAGATACCGGAAATTTCGTTCTAAAACCTAAAAGACACACCACCCAAAATACTAATTTTACATTTAAAATACTTATAATCATAGTCTTTATTAATATAAGACCATAGAGTTGAACTAGTACAATGGTTCATAAATAATAATCCAAATAAAATGAATGTATACCTTAAGATTCTACTCACAATGTAATAAATATATAAAATCCAAACTTTTAATCTCCTTCTTTATAAATTATACTATCTTTCAACATTGGATTTTATGACATATCTTTATTATGTATCCACTAAAAAAGTTACCACGAAAATTTGGTCACTACACACATCGGAAAATGGATATGTACGGTTGAGACCCTTTAAAAACCTTACGGTAATCTTGTAATTTGTACTAATATACGAACCTTAAACTCTAACTCATATATACATTAAAATGTAAATGAATAAGCTACTACAATTTAGTATATAATATAGGTTCTTTAACGAATTTCCATTTAAAAACATTCCTGACGGAAATACAGGGAACTCAAGAAAGATTTTTGTTAATTATTATACAAAAGGGCATCAACTCGATGAAATAATTTTACACAAACTTATCTATTCAGTCTCCAATTTATATCTTTTTAAACGTCACCAAAGTAACCCAAAACTAAACGAAACAATGAAAATTACTGTAGAACACAGATGCTTTGTATTGTATAAAAATGTCTAATGGTTTTTAAAATAAAGGTCCACATAAATCACAATGTATAACAGTAATCGACCCTTTTCTACTGTAAAAGGGAGACAACAACTTTTACCCGAGTTGTACACTATATATGTACATGAATCTTAAACATGAATGACTCTGGAGAGTCCAATCCTTAGTTCCCTAGGAACTAAGAATACTAGTTTTAATCGTTGTCTTCTATACAATTGTAACATTTGACATGGCACATGAACGATGTATTTAGTATAAGTAGTGATTTCCGAAAAGACACAGTGAACATAAAATAATTCTAAATATCTCGCTTTCGTACACAAGGGTATATATTAGATCAGAAATGATTCCATGGATTTGGACGGAGATTGGGTCACCAGGGGTATTCAGTCTTAGTAGTCACCTCGATCAATTTCGTCTAACGACCCATGATCGGAGGTCTCAAAGACTCGGACAATCAGAAATCACCCTGGACTCTTACTTAAAGATTGTTCTAGGGTCAACTACGAGGAACAGATTGTTGGCGTAAAACTCTTGGTCATAAAATTGACAGGATTGAGTAACACATAGGAATGTTTGTAGATTATTTTATTCAAGCTAATAAATATTCGACTTCACAAAGAAATACTCTTGTCATAAAGGTAAAGGAAGTTCAGTATTAATTTCAGGTGGATAAATTTTTTGGGTCAAATAGAAGAAGACGGAACAAGAATAAGTATGCCTCAAAAATACAAAGTGTAAATTCTTTTCATATTTAAAAATTGTCTTACTCAGGGGTACCATAATCATTTATATTTCTATGAAAGTAACAAGTATATCGATATGGAAATACTATTTAGAAAAAGAGACCTCCCTCTCTCTCTTTGAGTTCGGACCTTTACAAGAATCCCGATTCTTACGTTTGTCGACTTACGGAAAGGAAAGACCCGAATCAACACTGAAAAATAAAAGTAATCTTACTTTTGAACTTCGACTCGTCAACCACCCTTAAATGAAACGGAGACACCGATTGATTAACGAAAGAAAAGGGGACAGAAGAATTTATTATCGTCAAACATCAAAATGTCGGAATGATTATCATATTGTCACTTCCTTAAAAACCTAAAAAGAATCATGATTGTCGAGTGTATCCCATAAAGAAAAAGGGAACAAGGGAATGTGAAAAACACAAACCTTTTAATTCTGATGAACGAAGTAAGTATTTTCTTACATGTATCAGACATAAAAATAAAGGTAGTAAACCAGGAGATAATCCAAAAGAAAGAGTAGTCAGTTCTATGACTATACGTTTATACTATAAGAACGTGGAAACTCAAGGAGAAGAAAGACTGGGAAATGATAAAATCATGGGTATAAGGAAAAAAAAAAGGGAGTTCTAATAAAAGCATGTGAAGACTATACATTTTGTTTGGAAAACTGTAGAATCCTCCGACACTTAAGATCTTTACATATATTGACATAAACATCCTTGAGGTGATTCAAAGAATTGGAAAAGTTAAAATGAATTTGTGAATCGGGATTTTAATCATGAAAAACGTGAGAACACGTTACACTAATAATTCGTGTTATTTTTAATACACTATATTTAATAATATTAACGAACACTGTAATTAAACTTGAACATTAACACCAGTTTACTGATTACGTCACAATAAGTCTTTTTCATTTATACTCGTTAATAAAAAGTAAAATACCATAAATAGTAGAAAATTTGTTTAATTATCTTCGTTCTGATGAATAGAGAATATATGAAGGACGTTTGTATAACACTGTAACAATAAAATAGTCTAAAGATAGTACTTATATAAAACTTATTTATAATTCTGGCAAAAATATTTATAATTTTGTACCGTCTCGAAACAATTCACCGATATTGTACATATATCTACCCCATATATTTTCCCCATAGATTGGGTGTCCTCAAATCTAAAGAAACAAAACTTTTCAAACTCCCACTCTATTTCCCTCTTAGAAACAACCATACTTATTCATGTTCGTTCCTTTAATTTCTAAAATCAAAAACTACCCCTGATCCAATCACCAACTCTTAAGGACTCTAGTTCTTTGAAATTTTCTTCACTACTTGTGAATACTTTAATTCTTCCTTTACTTGGTCCTCTATTATCTGTAACTAGATAACTCTTTAGAATTTAGGTAAACACTAAATTTTAAAATCCTATAGTTTTAAAAGGTACTCAGTGCAATTTTATTAAGTAAATGTGATTTACCTCTTCGTGACCGTTTAAAGAAATTTACTGACTCGGTAAATTCTCTTCATGACTTATTTCCCTAAACACGTAATCAAATTATAAACATATTCACTAAAATCAATATTAAATGAATTATCAATTTCGTAGGTGAACTTCAAGTAAAATAATATGGAACTGGATATTTTAAACGTATTAACTAGGATATCTTCAAAAGTCCAGAACGACGAGACGCCCCTTTTAGTTGGACCAAACTCGACTTCACCGAGATTCCAAGTACTGAATCTATGGATGAGGAGAGACTGTGTCAAGAGGAAGGGGAATGAACTTAATCAACACGAATTTTGGTCCGAAAGTAAGAAGTAAGCGGTAAGACATCAGACGACGACGATTCAGTGAAGTCAGTACAGACTGAGACACACTGGGGTATCTGCCGTCGGATGGTCCGAGGGGGCAGGGACCCTAAGAGGTCCGTTCTTGTGACCTCACCCAACGGTAAAGGAAGAGGTTACGTACTTTCACTTTTCAGTGTCACTTCAACGAGTCAGCACAGACTGAGAATCGCTGGGGCACCTGACGTCGGGTGGTCCGAGGAGGCAGGTACCCTAAAAGGTCCGTTCTCCTGACCTCACCCCACGGTAACGGAAGAGGTTAAGATATCAGATCATTACGTGATACCTTACAGAGTGTGAGTTGAATAATTCATTTAAAACAATTTTACGATAACAAGACGAACGAAACAGAAGGATTAAATATATGACTGTCTTTTATATCATTCTTGGGACGTTTGTAGGGTAACCCAACATTAGTTCAGTTTAAATTTTCTTTAATTTAAATTTAATTTAAATTTTCTTTATCAAGAACGGAAATATATCGAATATTGTTCTAGTAACCCTGTTTAAGTATCTTGAATTTATTTATTGGTAGAACGGATCTTAAGATTGAATTAAGATTATCAGAGTTACTGTCACTTAGTAACTGTTGTGTTTTATTCTTTTATGACGGTTATCCTTATTTATCCCGTAAGGTCCGGAGTACAATCACTGTAAGAAAAATTACAACATAAAGTCACTCATGGTTATATCTTTCTCACTGACATATCAGTATACAACTTTTATATTCATATGACTAGACACTTTTATCACTCATATTACGTTACGAATCTGTGAGTCATACATGGTCCGTGATACGATTTACGAAAGTTACGTAAGATAGTATATCCATCCGGTTTTCGCACCTTCCACATTAGATAACCGAACCATAGACTATAAGTTCTCATATAATCATAGACATTATCTTGTGTTGTGTCTTTGGACTAAATCTCTTATTTGAATTTTTGGACCGAGAAGGAAACAAAATTATACAAAAGTTTTAAATAAAGGTGTAACAAGTTAAATACTGAGGTACAAAACAAGTCAAGGTAAGAAGATCAAGTTATAGTAAAAATCACGTTAAAATTAAGAATTTATATCATCCTTTGGTTCATTCAAAATAAAAGTCATGTACAACTTATACAGTTTTTGAAGTTAATTTTACATATGATTTTATTGTCTTTTGATAGTCACTAAAAGAAAAATAAAGATCAATTTTAAATAATACTGAGTACCATGTCTCCATACTGTCGTCTTTATTTTATCCTGAAAAACATTGAGAAATGTCATTCGACAATAATCAACTTTAAAATTTTCAATACCATGATCAACGGATTTCTGTTATACCTAGTCGAGAGATAATATAAAAAATAATTCTCATTTCTTTATGTAATAACAATGTGTTCAAACTAAACAAAACAAAAGGTCCACGTTGTTAGCTTGTGTCACATATCATCAATGACCCAGTCTACATAAAGGACTAGGTACAGGACCTTGTATGTTTATAGAACTCCAGGTTATACTTACACAGGGAATGTCATTCATACTTCAAATATAAAAAGTGAAAGATGTCGTAAAGAGTAACTACGACTTTCTCCTGGGTACACTTTCTTCGTATACAAATACCGGATGTTTTGATAATACGTACGTCTCGTGATTGTCTGAACCCGGAGGTTAATCGAAGTACTTCACACCTTCCTTCGGTATCACACTTCGACCGGTTCACAGACAGACACAAGAATTCACAAACCGAAAATTCCGATCACAAAAAGGTCTTTTGTTTGAACTTAATCGATAAGTTATCCCGACTATCTTTAGACATGAAAACGGGTTATGGTCAACGACTGTTTAACCAAACCGAGTGTCAAAAGATTTCTTCCTTGACTGAAGTCAAAATTATCATTCGATGAACTTACCGATGGACGACAACACCATTGAAATTACGGACCATTTTCGATGGTGACGTCAATTGACTTCGTTCACGAAAGGAAAAACAGGGAACAAGATTTCCCTCGTCAGGAAGTGGTCTAAGCCACTATTTTAGAATTGGTTCTTCTTTTTTTTTTTATCTACATTGTTCATACATTGTGTATAAAAATTAAAGAGTTGTAGGTAAAAATCATTATAGGAAATCGTCCTATAAATTTTAAATTAACCTTTGAAGTATTCATCCGAAGTCGATTATCACATTAAAACACATCAAAAGGAGGATTGGAGTCTTAAGTATGAATCTTTAACATAAGACATAAAAGTCATCCTTTTTCGTGAAATCTACTAATTTTTCTAATTTATATAAAACAAACCATAACAAGAATAGTGGAAATGAAAAATTTAATTTTTTATATATATACATATACACAGCACAGTGGAATTAAGTATCCGTAAACTCAATTCTTAAGAAATCGTCTTTAAACTAACTAAATGAAATCCTCCTGAAGGGAAGAATTTTTTTGCTACCTGAGATTATCAATTTAACGAAAAAGGTCTTGGAATTTTTGATCTAAAGATACGAATTTGATAGTTATAAAGACTTTTGTTTCCCGGTTAAAATCTATTGATATCATACAGGTTATACCATCACTATGTAAGAATGTGTAGGGCACTTCCGCGACAGAGAGAAGAGACGGGTGTCAAAACTATTTAACGGAAACACACCTCTTAGTCAATTTCCGGTCTGTGTCTAATAGAAAAGAAAAGTAAGGACGAGACACAAGGACACAATGGCACTTTACCTACGAAAAATACAAAAGTCATAAAAGATATGGTAAACATCCTAACCTTCGGATGACTCACGTGACTAGAAATATAGTAAAGAGAACACACATCACAACCACCGAGTGTATTAGTAAGAGGACACGGTGATCTCCTTGTAACATAAGAAACCTCGATTGGTTTTAAAACAAGGTATTTCAGTGAAAGCGCACTTAAATCGTACCAGAAACAGGAGTTCAATCTTTTCCTTATGTCGTAGGTAAGGGTGTGTCACCTTAGTCAGTCTTGACGGTTCTTAACAGAGAGACCTCGGTCAAGGACATTGGATCAGATATCTAGTTCTTGTCACAATTCTTTTATAATAAAAGTCTGAAAATTCAATAAAGGACACGAAAAATTCTTTCCTTTCACACCTATAGAAGACCTTGTAGATTGAAAGTTTTAAAATGAAAAAGTCAAGAGGTCTTCACAACATGTAACACGTGGTTTGAACGTTTATCGATAAGAGTTCTCTTCATAAACAAGAAAAATCACAAACAGGAATTTTTTTTTTTTTTTTCTGTCATTAGTTAAACGACAATGGAAAGATCTATAAACGTACTTCGTCTTTATTCAGATACCGAAACATCTTTGATGAGGAACGATTTCTTAACTTCATTAAGATGAAGGATATATGGCATGTCACCACTGTGTGATATTTAAGATCCTGAAAGTGACGGTTACTAGAAAAATCTATCAAAACTAGAATAAAACCCAGACACAATAGAGGAGTTAGAGAAAAGGGGTAAAAGGAGAGGAACAAAAGGAGTACGAAGACAGACAATATTAGTAGAGAGTATGAACGAAAATAAAATTAGAGGATCGAAAGTGAAAAGGGAACAAAAGTATCACAAAATCATACAACATTACAAACGTATGAGGAAAATGGGAAACGAATCAACCATTTTGACAGTGGTTGTTTATCGTAAATAATACACAGACAATAGTAGACCGAAATACGGTGACAGATAGGACTCGTTTACGGAGTCCTTGTATAGGTAGGGTTTGATAAAAGAGAATCAAATTTTGTTTTTAAGTCTTTTAAAGGTACTAGAGACTTTTAAAATATTATTTAAATACGTTGTCTCAGGTAATATGTACGACATCAAACAAAATGAAACATACATATATCTGTCTGTGTACGTAAAATAAACTAATCATTAACTTACTTATACACAAATTTTGTTCAGTATTCCTAGGATACCTATGTCCTCTTATTAGTTTAGTCTTAAAGGTACAGGGTATCCGTACTAAACCAAAACTAAAAACTTGGGAGAATAAAGTTTAATAGTAACAAAATTTTTAATATGGTATTTAAATCGATACAAAATAAACTACTCATTTTTTGGAAAATGATAACTTCATAGTAATAATTACTTATTTGTATTCTAATAAGTCTTATTTTATCACACAGTGAAGCCTATGTCTCATACATCCAAAACAAACCCAACTGAAGAACAGAAGTTTTGATACAGGAGGTGACTACAATCACTCAGTACACAAATACAAACAAGATATCGTATCATTTACATAACAATACTTAATTAAGGATGTCGGAGAATTCTGTTCAATGTCATATATAAACACTATTTTTATGATTAAAGTAATTAAAATAACATAAAAATACCTAACTACTTTAAAACTGATTAAACTGTCTCGATATATAGGAAATCCAATATCTTTAGTATTACACTCCGGAAAACAAAATTTATAGGTATAAAAAACGTGAAATAGTTAGTACTTTTCAAAATTGAATAAAAATGAAAATGTAAACCTACAATGAAGAGTCAAAAGTAATTTTAACATCTAAAATATATATTATATATAGGTAAAATAAAAAATATATTTACTATGGTCAATTTAGTATTTACTTCAGAATGGATAAATTATAAAACGTATCATTGACGTAACAGCTAAATCACATAGTTTATTATTTTGATTGAGTCGGTAAAAGTTAATTACTTTTTGTTTTATATGAAAGATGTAGGAAGTAACTTGAACAAAATTAAAGACAAAATTTACGTATTGTATAAAAATTTAAATAATAAAGGTAAGAAACGTAAATTAACTAAATAAACTCATTTTAGTAGGAAAGGATTTTCCTTTCTTATATCGACATATATCTCAATCAGACTCGTCTGAGTGGTGATTACTAAAGAAAATAGGAATAAAAGGGTGGTGCGGGGAAGGTAATAACTAAGATTCGTCCATATTATAACGAGAAGTGACTCGTCATTAAAATCCTGATCACCAATTATTTCTTTTCTTAACAAGGTGCCGTCATTGTGACTTAAAGTAAAAATGACCTACATCAGTCTAAATGAGTAGTTATTTCGTTCATACAAAGGACTTTCACCAATTTATCTGGTTCAACCTAACTCCGTTCCAGAGAATTACACCTTCCAAAGGACACTGTTTTGAGTAAAAAGGGATTCATAAAGTCCTCCAGTCATAAATTAGAATTACTTAATAACGTTAAATTCTTTTTAATTAGTTCGGTTCCGTAGAATTACTTTACACGTTGATGTCATAGAAACTCATGGGCAAACCTCAATATCATAACCGTGTGGGATTACGTAAAATTATTGCCATCCCCCCTTAGTGTATGTAATTAGACTAGTGAAATACTTTAAGTCCGTTGTATGAAGTTTCGGATGTATGTTAGATTTGATTATAAAATATCAAGTATTAATAAATTTATAACAAATGGTCGTTCCTATAAGATAACGTATGAAGGATTGACGTATTAGATAAAGAAATTTATAGAACTTCCCTCCTAAAAAAAAGAGGACATTGGGATGATTAGTCCAAACAAAATACTTTCGTAAATGGAAAGTATCCCAGACACCTTTAGTTCCATAAACGAAACTTACGAGTCATACTAACAACGTACGACCGAACGAAAACACATTTAACTACTACCATCTGTTACAGTATTATTCGATTGGTATTAAGAAAGAAGGAAAAAGAGGAACGGATGACACGAACGAAAAAGGAACATACATAAAACGAATGAAAAAAATTTTTATCTAAAACATAATATTCAAACCCTTTACACTACATCTCTTAAATTACTCTTAAAATATTATATTTCATTTATATACACATTTATTCATTTCAATGATTAATATCACCCCTCCTTTTCATATAGTAGAATGGGGTGGGAAGTTATATTGATAACCCTATTTCCCCCTCCGAATATATAAGGACTTTTCCTCCGATTAAAAAATATCAATTCTACCAAAAAAAGATCTTCGTCTTTTAAATTATTTTTTTTAACTTTGTATGACTCGACGTATTAATATATAAAGAATGCATACATTGAAACTTTTTACATTTTTCTAGTCATAAGTAATGTAAACTGGACTCGAAGTTTTAACTTAACGGTAAAATATTTGTATATAGGAACAACAATACAAATGGATTAAAATCAGTCGAATTATTACTCAAGTGCACTATTCTATTTACCTTTATTGTGTAGATACGTACGTCAACACAGACATCGTATGGATAAATTTTATTTTGAATCATTCTTACGACTCACTGAAACCTTTCCGTTCTCAGACATATGGTGTGTAATCACTTCTCAAAGTAATAAATAAGTCCATGTGATTCACTTTGTTGTACGGTTGTATAAACATAACGGAAGAATTAGATGATTTTACTAACTAGGTACAAGAAAATACATTGAAATCATAGAAAGAGGACGATCCAAAAGGACAACACACAAAGAGAAATAGGTTTCATCACGTCGAGAATAAGAAGGATATAAATCGTAGATAATGTTTAAGTCAGAATCTGATTATCAGTTAAATAAAATTAGAAAAAAGAAAAAAGGAACGTGAAAAAAAAAGAAGGCTACGAATTTTATCTTCACCTCGTTTTTCCATTTATTGCATATGTCAAACTTGGGGTCGAGGAACAATACACGGAATACCTACAATGGAGGAGGGAAGGGAAGGGGGTGTTGTAAGGACTGTAATTTTATGTTAGTCGTCCTAGAGTATTTACGTGGAGTATTTCTTCAGCTGACAAATGTAACTTTAATATACTGATGATTTAGACCACTACCCCATTTTAAAGACTTCAGCCGCTCCCCCTCGACAGGAAAGAGACAAAGAAAAATGGGAAATGGAGAAAAAGACTGGGGGAACCTATAAAATAATAATTTCACAGTAGAACGGACCGAAGGTCTTGGGAGAGGTATCGTACGGTACCAATGTCCCAGAGGACCAGCAAAGTAGTGACGAAAGGAACATAAATGAAAAGAGACGAAGATTAACGTAAAAGACTTATAAATACAAGGAAGTTGACTTCATGAAAACAAAAGTCAGATTGAAGGTATCTTCAAGATTTATTCGGAAGTGTGACCTCAAAAACAAAATAAACGAAATAAAACCACAAAACGAAAACCCCCAATATTCACCCGATTCCCTCCCTCCCATGTTTCAAACCAAATTTTCATGAAACAAGTGAAAATACGTGTTTCGTGTTTCAAAATTTCGTATTTTCTTGACATTCTATTTTGTGTATAGTTTTCGTATTTAACAATCCAGCTAATACTTACTAGAATTTGAAGCCAAACATAAACACTTTTATTTGAACACGTAACTAATACCGTTGAACTCCTTTCTTTCCATCATAAACAGAGTTCATATGTAAAACCATTTTAATTTACAATTATTCCACTTAAAAAGAAAAAACTAGATATTAGTAACTTTAAATACGAACTAACATATTAGAAAATTGAAACGAATTAAGAACAAAAAAGAGACACTTACAATCAAAAACACACGGGACCCTGGAACTTTCGTTAACACCTGAGTGGTACATATATACTTCGACTTGTTTTCCGTCCACGAACCACGTTCCTGGGAGAAGTCCGACGTCTATTTTAAATAAAGTACGGGACCTGAGGGATAGCATGACTATGAAATTATCTTATACGTAGAAATCTTCTAAAGGTTTTGTCAGCGGTTTGTTGTTGGATATTTGAAGGTTTAGCTCATCTACCATGACCTAAACACCATATACTACCACGACAGAAGAAATTGTTTCTTTCTTGTTCCTTATAACACTTTAAACTGAACTCCTGATCTTAATTCTCACCTCTCCGGTATTAATTGATACGATTGATAGTACTATGAAGTGGTATATCTACCCCTCCTTTTTGACTATAACTGGATCGTCAACTACTTTTACCGAATACCCAGTAAATACGGTGACTCGTCTTGTTACCTTACTATCAATAATCGGTTGACTTAGGTATGTGAGAAGCTAAACTTCGTTGCACCCTCTGACACATACTGTTTGCTCGACGGAGTTTACGAAAATACTAGACACCTCAGGAAATACACCAGTCCAGTCAAATAGTTCTGTTACTCTCACTTTGTCCGTTCTTACGTTAACTAATATAAATGTTATGGGCTAATTTGGCTCCTCTTATACATCTACAAGGGAAGGGGTTGGTCATGGTCATATAACGACGTCACCTAATGTTAGGTTCTCTATTGGTTGAGATACACACCTTGTTATTGAAGTAAAATGCTATAAGAGACCTCAAACCAGGTGGACTAGGACGGGTTCCATTCTTAAAATGAAGGATTACGAATATAGAAAAAATTCGTCAAATAAAAACTGAATTAAATGGGGAGAAATAAAAGAAGGGGAAAAGTATTTCCCGTTCACTATTATAACACCGTAAAGTTTAACAGTATATCACACATGTAAAATCGGAATAAAACCAGGTAAAAGAAAAAGACTTAAAGTAAATTTACAACCAAAGTTTTTTAACAGCGTAGGAAACAGTCAAATCTAAAGGTAACGATTTTTCCATAACGGTTGATGTTTGGACAATCGAAACACACAAAAAAGGATGGACTGAAGACTTAACTAATATTAGACACACGTCTGGAGAATTGAAGAACCGCGGTCACCAATTTCCTTTACACACAATCTTTCAGGGGTCCTCTTAACGATCCAAACTACATGTCACGGTCCGTATTCGCAAGATTTCAAAACCACAGACGACAGAGATCTAGTAGTACATTTTAATGTGCAAAAATAAAGGGTTATTTAAACACTACCATAATCCAGTCGTAAAGACCTGAAATTGACAATGTGTACCTGCTTCGTGATCTACTAGGGTTCATAACGAAATACTTCTGTCAAGACGATCGTAAAAATTTTAAACACAAGAGAAATTCATAGAAATGTTTCCTAGTAATGAAATATTTAGAAACCTTTATATAAACAGTTCAATGAAGTCAAGACATCATTTGTTCAAAACTCCCATTTAATTCAAAACTTAAAAGTAATTTTATTCTAATGGAGTATGAGTACTATTTTCTTACTAGAGAATTATATAATAATACCTCAAACGGATTAATATTCAGAAAAGATCAACTTTTTATTATAAACACAAATTTTCTGGACTTAATAAAAAAGTTAAAAGACTCAATTAACTTTAAAAGTGTAATAACTCAATGAAGTCTTAACATCCTCGGTCTTACAAGAAACCTATTGATTTAGTTAGGGAAGTTGTTCCACCTTGTCCTTAATTATAGAAAAAGGAGACAATTTCGTCATATGTTGGTGTACGAATTTGTGTCGATGTATATGTATAAAATTCCTTATTACATTGAATAATTCAGTCAATTATTCATTCACTGAATCATTCAGTGATTCAGGCTTTATAACAGTACCCAATCCTGGCGTTTTCGTACTTGGAATCATCAACTTAAGATTAAACTCCATATCTTATACTTTACACACTAAAAAGAAGTATGGTGTTCCCGTTATTACTGTACGGAATCACGACACGATACGACACGAATCAGTGAGTGAGTACAAGCTGAGAAACACTGGGGTATCTGACATATCGGGTGGTCCGAGGAGACAGATACCTCTGAGAGGTCCGTTCTTATGACCTCACCCAACTGTACGGGAGAAGGTTCCTTAGAAGAGTTGGGTCCCTAGTGTGGGTCCAGAGGGCGTGCCGTTCGTCTAAGAAATAGTAGACTCGGTAGCCACGTTCGGGAGAAAAAGAAATTAAGTATATATAGATCTTAAACAACCGAATTTTAACATCATCACATGGTAACTATTTGAAAGTTGTTACTTTACAAGGTAATCCAGTACTTTTAGAAATAACTATAATAGAATCATAAGAAATAAAAATTTAAGTCTGTATAGAAAAAGAGAACTCCGGTCGTTAAACCCTATCAAGAATATAGAGTCAACAAAAGGATTTTCAATCATGGTACCAAGAGAGAATAGGATATCAAAACATTTTCCGTTTCAAGTCATTAACTGTCCTGAACTGTAACATTTTCCCAGAAGGGACCACCGGTTCAACCATTTCTCAAAGGGCCGTTACATCCTCAGGACCCAAGTTAGGGACCCAGACCTTCTAGGGGACCTCTTCCTTTACTGTTGGGTGAGATCCTAGGAACGGACCTCTTATACTTAATTAGAAAAAAACACTGGACATAACGAGAGTGTCAATAATTTACAAAGAACCCATCGTCATGTAGAGAAGGGGAGGTAATCCTTTTTTTTCATTTTTATTTTAAAAAAATTACGACTAATATTAATTTATTGAGGATTTCAACTCACGTCCAACTAACTCGAGTTGTTCCTTAGTAACGGGTGGAGGAACAGTGTCTCGTTAAGAACCTTATGTTCTACTCATTATTACAGTGAAAGATGTACACCGTATACAAGATCATTTATTAAACTGGGTAAAGTCTACTTTCTTAGAAACTATTAAACCCACGAAAAACCTTTTTCGTCAATGATCGAGACTTTTACTCGTTGAAACGGTATACACCATCGAAATAAGGATGTCGTCACTACACAATAGGTTTTATCGGTAAGAGTACATAAGAGTCTTCCACTTTCAGACCTGACTGAAGAATAATTTGGGAATCACCATTTTTCGAAATAGACTGGATTTAAAAAGAACGATAACGAACTTCGTATAAGAGAATAAACGAACGAGAAATATTGAGTAGAAGTTTACGAAACTCTCTCTGAGGACGGAGTGAGCAGGTTCCACACACAACTATAGATTGACGTACATTGACCCCGGAACGTCTTGGTAAGACCGGCTATGTAAATCCAGTTTGGTTATTCGTGCCGATCGTTCAGATACATGACCGAAACGATAGCACATACATCGGTTCTATATATAACACAACATTTTGTCTATTAAAATTAATACCTGACAAAGTGTGACATAATCGACGTCATAAAAAGGGATATATTTAAGTACGGAACGTAAGGATTGTCGTGTTCGTACAATAATGAAACGGAAGTATCACGAAAGTTTATGTAGAAGGATAAAAGAAATTTAAAAATCGAAAGACACAAGAGACGAATCAATTAAACGAGGTAATAGGATTTGATCTAGACAAAAAGGAGAAAACGAAAGAAGGAGATATTACAACCGAATCCCTTTTTTATCGGTAAAGCCAGTATATAATTGAGAAAAGATACAGAATTAGACTTAACTAAATATGAATGAATTAGACAGACGTCTAAACTATAGGGTTTGTAATAACTTTTTATAACAGAACTCAAGACTACCAAAGACTTATAGACTGAATCTCATTATTACTTCGTACCGTTTGTTGTACTCCCTGTAAAAAAATTCTCTCGGTCAATCTAAATAATAAATTCTTCACAAATTATATCTTATAAAGAATTTTGTAGAAGGACGACTATTACTTACCATTAATTTTCTACTAACCACAAAAATCTATAACTTATTCCCATTTAAATTATTTAGACGACGTCAAAAACGGAATGATCTGATATAAGAGTGAGATCGAACACAAGTAAGTCACTTATTACCTACTTAACCCCTGAACCTTCTCCCTTTATTGATGGGAGAGTCAATAGTATTTATGTATAATAGGAATTTTACAAAAGTGTATCCTTTTTCGACTATTATTAATCGTTCAAACATTATTTATGACCGTATCATTTAACTTGGTCAAACTGACACAAACAACTCCAAAAGTACCCATGAATAATTATATATACAAATAATCGTAATTACAGTCACAAAGATCCAGAGACATGAATTTAATATATACCATCCATCTTACGATTCAGTAAATTAGACACACAACTATACCGTAGACTATTGGCCCTTCCGACACTTGTCATCCCAAATCTAAATGTTATATTAAGATAACACTGAACAGTACAAAGGATAATGGTAAATATCCTTCAAGAACTCAAAACTCGGAAAACGGTGTTTGTAAAGTAACACTTTGAAAAATAATAATGACAAAATCATGGAATATAAGGGTGTAAAAAAGAAGAAAATCACTAAATGTGTCTCGTGTCACAGTCAATTTACGAGGTTTTGTTCCTGTATAACGAACACCCCATAGCATGAAAGAGTCTCAGAATACTTTTAGAAAACAGATCTTTTCATTCTAGTATTGTAAATTCTCGTAATACCTGTTCACTGGAACTTGTTTGACCAATTGGAGGAGGTTACGAATCAAAAGACAAGACATTTTCTTTCTATTAGTATCACGGATGAAGTACCCCAACACCATTCCTAATTTATTCTAGTAGACTACTAGGTACTCACTACTAATCGTGTCGTAGACCATGTATTTACGACTCATTTACATTCGAAAATAGTAGTACCCCACGGGACAACACTGGACAGAAGTAGATTCCTTTCTTTGTAATTAAAAATATTTATATAGGAGTAGAGATCGAAGTCATAATCTTTTAACGAAAAAGAACTTCAAGGATTTAGACCAGGAACGTGTTAAAACATCAACAGGAGGATTTCCCAATTTAAAACGGTGAATTACAACTACAAGTACAAATAAAAGTACTATGGGCTATAAAGTAACTAAGTGTTCACTTGTTACACAACGAATTTCTTCAAATTGAAGAAAATTACTTGTTTTCTATTTTATATACTTTTACATAGTAGTCACTGTGTACCTTTACCCGATGTCTTATAAAGTCCTTCAAAACATGTAAATTATCTCCAGTAAAATAACGGATGGAAGTGAGTAAATAAACTTAGAAATGACTGCGAATCGATTGTCTAGTGATTAACACATAACAATTATGTATAAAGTCAGTAATTTATACATGATTAATCATGTCACAGTTCCCTATGTAGTCTACCCCATCGTAATTTGGTAAGACGAGACGGGAAAAGAGAAACGAGACTAAAGGGTGGGGGAAATACTAAACTAAGTTGTTGTAAGTAAATTGTGAAGAAGTTTTCTAACACTACGAAAACTGTTTACAATTAACTCTTCGTGACTTTCGAACCGACGTAACATTAGTTCTCTTTTAATACTCCAAATTGTTCTACAGTCCGTTCACGAAATGGTTTTTTTTTCTATTTGTCCAAACTTATCCAAAGATGTTGTCGACCGATCCGTACTACGAACTGATTACATGTGTCCTAAGAGAGTATACTAATCATTGGTCACGGGACCTTTATTTGGTCAACCAATTCTTCAAAGAGATCACTATCCTACTTTTGTCTGACAGTTTTCACATAGAACGTGAATGACCATTGTTGTTCAAACAGTGATGATTTCTTGATCTTTATCCACATGTGACGAAAAAGACTATTTGAATCGTATGAGACAGTATCTCAGTCTTAATACGTTTGATAGATCCCTGGTCTCGAATTTTATGATTAATACAGTCACTATTATACTTGAACAAAAGGTTCTTCAAAATTACAAGATAAGACCAAGAAAACACGTCGTTTTGGTATTTTATTGAATTACAAAATATTCTAATAGTAAATTTTATCAATAAAAATTAAACAAGACGAAATAAATTTAAATTTAAATTTAGGAGTTTTAATATTTCAGAATTCTAAGTCATTAGATTTACAACTATTTTGAAATATCACACTAGTGGATTATCTAAAATTTACTACGGTAATTTCAAAATGACTGTCTTAAAAAAACAAAAAATTTGATTCACCAGTAATTACTTACTTTTGTAATTTGAGGTAATAATAAAATTGGATTACCTAATTGTCAAATTTTTATTACAACCTTCAGGTCTTATTGGGATTTAAAAAAAAGAAAAATTTAAAGACAAAAATTCACTCAATTGACATCCAGGAAAATTTTAGAGATAATTATACATCTCAACCAAAACTTAATCCGTATTAAACCAGGTTGAACAATAGAACTACTCTAATATATATTGGAGACTAGTCTTGATCAAAGAAAAGTATGGATAGAAAAGTTTTTCTTTCTACAGTTTCGGAGTCTACAAAGGAATGATTTTGTCTTGTTTGTTCGGTTCGAATAGAAGACAAACCTAGATTAGTCGGTACGAGTTTTTAGAAAGTTCGTTCTTACCGACGACCCACCTTTCTACAGTGTCATAAACAAAGGGACATTCTACATCTCACCCACTGAACTTTAAAATATAACAGGATTAATAATACATTATCAGTCTGAAAACAACTATGAAACTCAAAATAACAAAGTCTCATACTTGAATATATTCTTTACCGAAAAAGATTTAATAGACTATACTGTGGTATCAACTATACATGTAACTTTGAAATATAATTTGATAGGAAGTAAAGGACAATCTATTATATATAACTTTAATATGTATTTGACATAATAGTTTATAAAGTAACTTTTCATTCGGATTTTGTGTCAGTCGTTTTAGATCCTATTTTGTGTTTGACGGTCAGTGAATCAGTTGTTATACTTATTAAACCTTATTTACTTCTCTAAGTAAGAAGGATTGGACACCTATAAGAGTCACTAGGGGTAAAACAACCAAACCCTACTAACACAAAAAACACACACATGCACACACACACACACACACACACACACACACACACACACGGACACGTCTGTAAGTGTATACTTACACTACACACAAACTCTAATTGTATGAGTAGAGAAAAGGTATCACGGATGGTGTCGACACTGTTATTGAAGAAGTCGACTCTACAAGTTTTGGTGTCATAGTTGGTGTTCGTGATGAAGTGTCTTTCCGGGGTACTCGTGTTGACATCGACCTAGCGTCCTTCCTTCGTTTCCCTGTTTTCGTGGAGGTCGTCAAAGATGTTGGTTTTAAGGAGGACATTGTTTATAAAAAGGGGACGGTCTCTCTAAGACGCTTCGTAATCTGCGCTCCCCCTATTCCACCGGAGTCTGTGTTTCCCCTTACTACCAACTTGCTGGCACAGGGTTCCCTTGCTCTCCATAAAGGACAGTTTATAACTATGATGTATATGATAATTGTGAAATTCATTCAAGACTTAATGTGACTTCACTAAAATAAACTCCTTTCTCTATAAATGTTATCGATTGAATTAACAATAAAACAATGAAACCATTATATCGTGGACATCTGTTTCCAAAACTTTGATATTTTCAGAAAATTCTAGTCCGAAACTTAAGGGTGAGGAAGAAGGTTCAGGATCCAGTTCGGACTCTAAATCCGGGTACCTAAGACATCACTCTGACGGATTGTCGACACAAAGAGTAATGTTTCATAGTAAAACCTACTCAGGGTTCTTTTTCCCGAAAAACAAACAAACGACATTTACAGACTATAAAGACACGGCTGAAATATAAATGACAAATATAAGACGAAAAACAGTCAATAACAGTTGATGAAGGTAATCGCAAATAAGTTTTAAATTGTGTGCCTCATCCTAGTAGTATCACCTAAAGGGCTTACGTACGTCCTTTTTACCAAAGTTAAAGTGACAACAAAAGACGTAGACAACATCCTTGACGGAGCATAGAGACGCACGAAAGGTGACCTTGTACCTTGGGATTCCCGGGACTAGAATCGTTGACATGGAGTGTGACCCATTTAGTCGACCGAGTCTTCCAACCAACCTTGGAAAATTATACTATGTGTAACCACTAATTCCCGAAATTGAAGATTGTATTTATTAAATCGAAACATACAATTCTGGTCGAAGCAACAAGAAACAAGTCATACTTTCATTTTTTAATACGTATCAAAACAGACATTTGATAAATAAGTTTCAATGTATACAAAGTCCCGTACGACAAAAGATACACTTCGAAAAATTACTTATGTATGAACGAATTAAAGTAAGTATAAATCAAACAAGACAAAGAAAACTACAAGCATTCTGTTTATCACGTGACCGGATTATTTAGTTTACAGTAATTCAAACGTTGACTTAGGTGTCTTACGTTCGTCTACAAGTATAGTGTCTACTAATACTGTCTTATTCATTTTTACTGAAATTTCCGTAATCATTGAAATTATGTCACATTACATCACTGTAAAATCAAAATGGTGGAAAGACTTTCCGTTCGTTATTTATTATTGGGAGTCACAATATGACTAATGTAAGACTGAATTTAAAGACCTAGTAACCTTATTTAATTATTCTAAAGATTCGTCGTCAAATTTTACCAACGTCACTTTACTCTCTCAACAGAGTTTTTTAAAAATTTCCTGAAAAAAAGGGAAAACAAAGGAAATTTACGGACGGATTCTTAAAGAAAAACTCCTAGATTCTTGGAAATTAGTAGACTTTATTTCTCTTTCAATAACCAGAGTCAATCAACGTCTAAAACTGTACAAACACATATAAAAAGAGTGGTGTTGTTTCTAGGAACCCTTTTTTTGTTCTTCGGTGTTTGTTGTTCTTTAGAAATGACTCTATTATATTTGAGGAGTAAAGTCTAATCTTCGCCTCTTTTACGACGATCGGAACGGTTACTTGACCGATTTGTATGGTTTCCCGGTCACAAACGACCACTACACTCAAGAAGTCACTCTAACTACCTCGTCAACCACCTGTAAGAACTACGTGTCGACGTCCTTGACTTTGGATCACTTTTCCTAAGTCGACCTGCCTCAATATTGTTCCATCCATCTTTGAAAAACAATAAAAGTCAATCTACAAAACATACAGACGAGACCTAAGAAGTCGTCAACTGACGGATTGAAAACCAGGGGTACTGTATGCTTATCTTTGTTTTGAAGATTAAACCAAGTATAGAGTTTTTTATTAACATCAACGCTTTCCTCGTTGTACGTGAGGGGAGCAACGGGGGGGTCTACTACGATTAATGGACTCCCTTTTAATCAGCCAGCATTTGAAGTAGATGGACCAACAACAGTCATGAGAGTGAAACCTTCCGTAATAGACGTTAACCTCTCTAACACAATTTGTTGAGTATATGATTATGTCCGTTGAGCACTAATATTGTTTTAACAATGTCCTGACAATCTATGATTTTTAAACAAAAATTATGATCCAAACCCGTCTTCCTGTTCAAAAAAACCATCTTCATATCACACAATCACGATGATTAAAAAGAGTGGAACTGTTTTTAAACTATCAATAAAATTGGTATGATATTTCACAAATATACTTTAAGTATACTTAGACTTTGGACACCGATTTTACTGAAATATCCAAAAAAGAACGAAAAATAGTGTATAAAACAGAGATCAAAATGGTTCTATGAAACGTAATAATATAAATCGTTTTATTTCGATTTTCGACACTTATGTGTCAGAACCGTCAGTCATATGTGAGTGTCTTCAGGTCTCCTGATGTCATGTATTATTTGTGACTCGAGTCCTGACGGTTAAATTAAAAACATCCTAAAGAAGAAGAAAGGGGTATACGTTGTCTATTTTTAGATTGGAGACTAAAAGAAAAGAAAATGATTTTTCGAGGTTTTTGCTCTCTTCTGTACGTCCCGAATGGAATTCCATAGAGAGGACACGACAGTGGGACGAAAGAGGGAAGAAGTCGAAGGACGATGCGAAATAGTAGAACGACGTACTTGGTTACACAAAGTCAGAAACTATTAATATATTACACGGGGTATAGTCGACATGTTTACAAAGAAAAGGGTCCATATAATGAGAGTCTTATTCGTTTATCGAATAAAAATATAAAAAACGACAAAAACGTAAGTAGGTTTGTATGTCCTTAAATTTACTTTATAGGAGACTTAACCTTTCATTAGTATTTCAGAACAATAGGGGACAACAGTAGAAACACCTAATTTTTGTTGAAGTCATTTTGTCGATACTATATAAGAACCGTCAAATAGTATAGTTTCTGACATATCAGTATTACATACACGTACTTTTTCAGTGACGAAAGAATAGAGACACCACATGAGAATTTATTTTATCCGAAACAAAACTTTTAAAACCCACAGCAATGATCTTAGTCCAACTATAACCCTCCCAAATGATCCTTACTTTATATTCATTACACTGACATGACATCTATATATCCAAAAACACTTCCTATTATCCTTGTCTTTCAGTAACAAACGGAGTCTTAGAAAAAGATGACTTCGGTTAAAAGGAGCGACCATATGCGTTCATTTTATCCTTTACACCACTTTGATTGGTATCTTAATACGGTTCGATTGACATACTATCTAGTTTTATTATTCTGATGTAATGTAAAACAAAATAAGACACTTCAAATCTTCAAGTAAAACGACCCATATCAATGAAAGATTGAAATGAGTAGACCCCTGGTATAAGGATCAGTCAGTTTGTCTTCTTCAGTAAATATACGCATACTTTTGTTTTGTTTTCTTGAAACATTTAAAACATTTTGTCTCTAATCAGTCTTCCATACTGAAGTGGTTAAAACCAACCGTTCTAGACCTCTTTATTATCGTAAAGTGATCGATCATTATCTGTAATAACCTAGACTCTTGAAATTTTCTTTTTCGTCACCCTTTCAGAAAAAAATCCATAATTATAAAACTTTCAGGGAATAATCTGACAAATTACCCCAGTTTCTTAATGTACGACTTTAAATATCTTACACAGTATGACTTTAAAAGTTGAGTGGAAATTCCATAATCAATTACACACTTTACATTATTAACCATACAACGGGTCCTACATATAGAGTCACCCTCATCATGTCAAAAAAAAGAAACCGTCCCTCTGATGAAGTCCTTATACTAATCACATTACTAGCAAAACTACGGTGATCTTTTTATGTTTACTATTATTTATTCCTCGTTAAGTTTAATTACTTTCGTACGGTAGTCGCTCAATACACATATCCATCATTTAAAGCCGTGCTGGAATTAAAGACTGGTCACAGCAAAAGTCATACAGAGTTTACTCGAAGAGACAAGTCTATTCTGATTCTTTTGTGGAATTTAATGTTTAATCTTCGACTGAATGTGATACGTTTACTTTGTTTATGGACGAAACACTGTTTCCTAAGTAAACATCGAATATAATCTCCGAGGTCAGACATAAAGAACCACTGAACTTAGACCGGAGTCGTCTGGTGAAAGACAAGGTGAGGTCAATTACCTACGTCGTTATAGTTACACTCGTAAAACTGATAACATAGAGGGTCATCTCTCTTTTCGGAAACGGAGGTGAACGTTCATAGAAGATGGACGGTCCTTCCAGAACCACTGAGTGTACCGTCTGTTTTGTTCCTATAATTCTACCTAATTCGATTAATTAGAGTGAGACTGTCATCGGAGTTTGTTGAAAAGGTAGTCGAGTAAAGTTATGTTATGGAGTTTGTCCGGTAAAAACAACACAAACATGTTACACACAAGAAAAAAGAGTTACTAACTGTCATCTAGTCTCGTTAAATATAAACCCGAATTACTACGTGACACTGATCCATGTACCCTCTTTCTCCTTTATTTGAATCACTAAAGTCAATAATTCGGTATCAGTCACATGTTGATGTCATTCATAGTCACGTTTTCGGTTGAAAGTCAACGTATTGACTGACCCAATGTAAAAATAAAATATAACAAAACGTACCATTATGTGATTTGGATATATATATACTTATAAATATTGTACATATAAATATTCCTGAAATAAAACGGAAAGACAAAAATATTTAATAATCAGTCCGAAATTTATAAAACTGACAAAAGGACTAGGGGAATTTTAGTCTAGTAACAAATGTGTACTACCATATGAGAGATCATAAAAATCGATCGGTCCCTTAACCTTCTCACCTTTACAAGTGTTTATTAAATATTTGACACTTCAGTAGAACCAAAAAAAGGGTTACTATTATCATCTGTTACAATATTCCGTGTTAAAACCTATGATAAAATCAAGTCCAAGGGTTTTGGTTGTACTAAATTAAAAATTCGTTTATATAATTCGATGAGATCTCTATGGTTACAAAAGATAAATCTTGTAAATTCAGAACTCTAACATACCTCCTCACTGGTACGTAAATACACATTATGGAGTCTAATTCTCGACTGTGACCAAAAGAAAAGTTAATACCTCTATACTAATCTATTTGTCTTTACTCGAAAGAGAAATATGAATCAGAAATATTAATTTATCATCAGATGATTAGAAGTCAATCAAGATAAAACTTTCCCAGTCTGTAGTTCAACCGGTCTATTACACAACAGGTCCATAAGAAGGTATTCTCATTTAGCAGTATAAAAATAGAACTATATTATTTCATACACATTATATTATTTAAAATGTTCTATCTATTTATAATGTTAAAATCATCAGTCACTAACTTTTAGTGGAAACATGATCTTCGTCAGTCATGATTACTACCAGAAGATTACCTACGTCCGTTAACAACTATGTCACCTGTTAGAAGACTCTGGACTTCGAAACCTTAGTACCTTCGTGTACTTAAGAAGACTTGTTCGTGTATGACGTTGCTACAACGACCTATGTAACCTTCTTCCTCGCAAACAGGACCGACTGTTAGAGCATCTTGGTTGGTCCCACAGTTACGGGTGTCTTTTATAACCACTCACTTAGATAACAGTTCAAATTAAAAATAAATCTTCTATCTACAAATTCTCTTAATACTAAGGTAACACTTAGGAAACTCAATAAAGGTTCACGATTCGAAAAGAAAACAGTTTAATACAAACAGGGAATTATTCTTTATATTGACTAGTGTAAGTATTTTAATTACGTTTTCGGTTTTAGATACAGAATACTTTCAACCAAACTACATGAAAAAGGGTTGATTTTTTAGTAATTTCCTTTCTTCCCAAATCTCATGAATTTACGGTCTTATACCTAACGAATTCATCACTATTACGAACGATACCTTGATCCCGTTTACGAAAAGGTAAATATACTATACAAGGCTTACTTAAATTTAATGAAAGACCTTACACAAGAGGGTCAGTTTATAAAATCCACGTGTCTATACACTCGGTTTACAACTATAATTTGTGTTGACGAAAGTCCACTTTTACACCAGTCACTATATGTAGGGGGTATGTCGTCTTATGAGTACGAAATATCTAACGTTTTATCGACGTCTATCAAAACCTCCTAGGACATCTTAAATTTACGACCTTCACTCTCCGTTCTTAAGTGAAAACTACTATAAACTCTTTTCATGGTATTCAAATCACTTTAATATGATTACTTAATCATATTAAGATATGACTAATATGATATTAGATATTACATATATATGATTTATATATTCCTAATATGATATTAGTCATATCTTAACTAAACAGTCAGTCATATCCGAACTGACTAAATCTTAACAATAAGTCACCCCAACCCGAGTCTACTTCAAATATCATAGGAAATCATTTCCTTTCTTTAAAGGTTTCGTATTTACACTTTTGTTTGGTTTTCCCTTGTGTCTGATGAGACAGTAACTTTCTTGCATAGCCTCGTCGTCTATAACTTACTTCAAGACGACAGATCCTACGGGATAGAATAACGGAATAACACGGATGACTTTGCACCCTGAAATATAAATTTTTACGTCTTTTCGTTTAACATACCCTTTTTATCTCTATTTAGATTAATACTATGGACCTAAATCTATGTTTTAAAATTCATTGACTCAAAAATCTTTCTCCCATAATAATTTTATTATAAAAATAATGAAAGACTCCAAACTTCACTATTTATTGAAGTAAAATCCAGTTTTATTATACCGAACGAAACCCTCTCGTCAGTGTCCTTTCACTATTAGATGGTAACGATCATCTTTATCTTTTATTTCCAAGAGAAAAGACAGATCTCGACAATAAAGACTCAAATTAAATAAATCATCAGATTACTTAAAGGATTCTATGTGTAATTTGTTAAGAAGGGTCTACAAAAGTCCCTACACGGATATTCCAATTTCCTCACATCTGAACTATTAGAGTCTTCTATTTAGTATTTTTCATAAATTTCACAACACAACTCTGGAGGTAAACAAAAAATTTAGAAAACTTCTTATAAAATTTTCGTTACGGGGGGTGAGGTTTTTTTTTTTGGATTTTAAATGGTGAATTCGAGGAAGGTTCTCTCGTTCTTTAAAACTATCCGGTCCAACTGTAACAGACAGACGAGGGTAGTCGAAGTGTATACATCTTGTATGTATAACAATATACAGCCTCTGTAAAAATAGAATCTAACTCTTACCAGTCCTTATAAAAAAAAGGATTATCAACATAAAAAGCCTTAAGATGTACTAATAGGAAATGTGACCAAAAATTAATAAAAAACTAATTTCTTTCTTGTAATACGTATCTAAAGAGTATCATACATATCATGTACAAAATGACTGAAGACTTTTTATTACGGGGTCCTCCCTTAAACCTCCCTTTTAGTTAAGTTAAGTCAACGTCAGCACAGACTGAGAAACACTGGAATACTTGACGTCGTGCGGTCCGGAGGGACAGGTAGTGGTTGAGGGTCTCAAGTGAGTCTGAGTACAGGTAGTTTAGTCACTACGGTAGGTCGGTAGAGTAGGAGACAGCAGGGGAAGAGGAGGACGGTGGTTAGGGAGGGTCGTAGTCTCAGAAAAGGTCACTCAGTTGAGAAGGGTACTCCACCGGTCTTATGACCTCAAAATCCAAGTCGTAGTAAGGGAGGTTTCTTTAGGGTCCCAACTAGAAGTCTTACCTGACCAACCTAGAGGGACGTCAGGTTTCCTGAGAGTTCTCGGAAGAGGTTGTGGTGTAAAGTTTTCGTAGTTAAGAAGCCGCGAGTCGAAAGAAGTGTCAGGTTGAGAGTGTAGGTATGTACTGATGACCTTTTTGGTATCGGAACTTATCTGTCTGGAAACAACTGTTTCATTACAGAGACGAAAACTTATACGATAGATCCAACCAGTATTGAAAGGAAGATTCCTCATTCGCAGAAAATTAAAGTACCGACGTTAGTGGTAGACGTCACTAAAACCTCGGGGGTTTTGACAAAGGAGTAGATAAAGGGTACTACACCACCCTGGTCTACTGTACTAGAAGCAAAAGACTTACAACTCGAAATTCGGTTGAAAAAAGTGAGAGGAGAAAGTGAAAGTACTTCTCCGAAAAATCAAGGAGAAATGAAAGACGGTATTCCCACCACAGTAGTCGTATAGACTCCACTAACTTTAAAGAGGACCGTTAGAACTAAGGTCAAACACGAAGATGGTCGGGTCGCAAAGAGTACTATATGAGACTATCTTCAATTTATTCGTCCCACTGTTATATGTCGGAACTGCATGAGGAAAAGGATAAACCTTAGTCAGACAACAAGGTACAGGTCAAGATTGACAACGAAGGACTGGACGTATGTCCAAAGAGTTCTCCGTTCAGTCCACCAGACCATACGGGTATAGAAAGTCTTAAAAGCTGTCAAATAATACTAGGTGTGTCAGTTTCCGAAACCGTATCAGTTATTTCGTCTTTATCTACAAAACGACCTTGAGAGAACTAAAAAGTTACTAGGTCGTCTACAACCGTTAAACGAGAGACCCAGGAGACGGAAAAGATTTTGGTCGAACTTGTAGTCCTTTAAGTGTCAAGTGCATAACGACTTCGGACCGAAAGTCTTAAAACTCGTAATGAAATGATCACACACTCTACTCACGTTAACACGCCATCAAACTCGTAAGAAACCGTAACGAAGAGAAACCCTAACCTTTCTTTGGACTGGAAAAGGTCAGGACACCAGTGATGACTCAAAAGGTTTAAACGACCGTATAACTCACGTCGTGAAAATCGAGTAGTAGAAAATCCTAAACTTGATCGAGTTGACCTTAAGGTAGTGGAGGTGATCGAAACAACCATCACTACGAAGGATTCCGGGTGAACTAAAGTGTAAGGTCCTACAGACCGAAATCCACTCACACACACTAGTGTGGTAACACTAATAAACCCAACATTTCTAGAAAAAACATGTCAATAAGAAACATAAGAACGGTGGAGAAGACGAAGACAATCCAGGGATGGTAAAGACAGGAAATAACTCGGGTAGAAACGTACTTTACAAGGGAACCATAGACTAAAAGAACTGCTCTAGAGATTAGGAAGGGTAAGGTAACAAAAGGAGATAAAGAAACGTAACTAACGACTCCTTCCGAAAGAATAGAGAGGAACGATAAGAAACCTTGAGAGGTAAGTTTACCCATATAGAAAGGAAAAGAGGAAACGAAAAGTGAACAGAAGAAAAGTGTCGATAAACATTTCACAGAAGTCTGTCGGTAAAACGAAAAAAACGTAAAGAAAAAGAACCCTTACCAGAACTAAGGACAGAGGACATGTCACAGTACTTGGAGGCAGGTATCAAGTAGTCCGTGACAGATAGTCTAGATCAAGGAATTTAGATAAAGAGTAAAGGCGACATATCAATATTCCCTAAACTAAATCCACTTTATCTACGTACATACACATACCGACTCAGGGAAGAGACGAGTGGGTTTTGGTAGTGTTGTAACCATTAGTCGATATGGGGTTATGTTTTTTTATTCCAGGACTAGAATTACATTAGTACATAACTAATGGGTTCTTAATTACGGTACTTCTAGTAAAATATATAAGGGTAGAAAATAGAGTGTTAAAACACTTTTTATAGTAGGTATTAAATTACTGTGAGTTCTAAGTTGAAAAAGGATCCTTCTCAAGAGAAAAGTATATACTCCTGATTTTATAGGGTAATAGGAAAATACAGAAGTAAGATACAAGAATAGATTTCAATCTCATACCGATGTCATAGAAACAAATAATTCTGTTAAACTAAAAGGAGGAATCACCAAAGAGGAACTTAGGGATAAAAGTGAACTAATGTACTAAATGGGAATATGTCCTGGAGTATATTACCATTTTAAAATACAATATTAATATAGACTCATATCGAAAAATTTTAGTCGAAACTCCATATGAAATATATGTTATTTTCGTTGACAAAATTTCACATGAAAAACTACTCACAACTGTTACATGTGGGCAAATTGGTTGACGAACCATTTATAAAGTGGATGGAGTTTTCCCAGAAAATATTAGAAACTATCAAAAAAAAGTATAAGGGTCGGTGTTCGTTGGTGACTAGACAAAATACAGTGATATTAAAACGAAACAGATCTGGAAGTCAATTACCTTAGTATTTGATATACGAGAAAAACTAGAACGAAGAAAATATGTCATATTACAATAACTCTAAGTAGACAAAACCACGGTCGTAGTCATTAATTTAGTAAGAATAACGACTTAAAGGTAAAATTCCTCTGTTGGTATAAAAACATAGATGAGTGAACCAACCAGTATGTAAATCAAACAAGAGTTAAAAACTGATAATGATCAGTTCAAGAATAAAAGGGTTTACCAACATGGGAAAATATAAGGATTGTTTTTAATCTCAAAGTCAACGAAGCGTAAGAGTGGTCGTAAATGTTAACACAAAAGTTTACAGAAAAAGTAAAATCGGTAAAATTACCAAACATTACCTTAGAGTAAAATCAAAATGAAAAGTAAACATACCAACGATTCAATATAAAATGACTTTTGATAAGGTTGAAAAGTACACGCAAAACCGATAAGTATATAGAAAAACATTTCATAGACGAATATATAAAACGGGTAAAATCAATAAACAGAATAATAACCTAATATCTTTCACTTTTACTTTATTTCACTTCAATAAGTCAGCATACACTCAGAAACCCTGGGGTACCTGATATCGGATGGTCCTAGGAGGTAGGTACTCTAAAAGGTCCGTTCTCATGACCTCACCCAACGGTAAAGGAAGGGGTCCCCTAAAGGGTTGGGTCCCTAGCTTGGGTCAAGAGGTCGTAACATCCGTCTACGAAATGACAATCCTAAAAATATATAAAGACTACACTTAGAAAACAGTTTAGATACATATAAGACTCACTAAAGGGAATCATACACTGCGAGACAAGGTAAAAGAATTACTATAGGACTCTCTTCCTTTTCAAAAATTAAAACTATTTTTCAGGAGTAATGGGTCGAAGTTGTTGTAGATCGATTAGACCAAAGTGAATAAGGAGAGTAGTGACATAATAATTTCGTTTGGGATTGTAATGTAATAATGGTATTTAATAAATTATACATAGAATCTGAAATTCCCGAAGGGACCACCGAGTCTCCAATTTCGTAGACGGAGGTTACACACTCTGGACCCAAGTTAGGGACCCATCCCTTCTAGGGGACCTCTTCCTTTACCGTTAGGTGAGGTCATAAGAACGGACCTGTTAGGGTACCTGCCTCTTCGAATCATCCAATGTCAGGTGCCCCAACGTTTCTCAGCCTGTGCTGACTCGCTGAAGTGGAAGTGGAATCTGAAATTCTTTTTTCTTATGTTCGGTAACGGTATGAAATTTATTAAAATTTTTTTAGTCAAGTGTACTATTTTTCCTCTGAAGTTAATAAATTAAAAACCTTTAAACAATCATGGATCAAACAAATGACTCTTCCGTTACCGTGGGGTGAGGTCATGAGAGTGGACCTTTTAGGGTACCCGCCGTCTCGGACCATCCGACGTCAGGTACACCAGAGATTCTCAGCCTTTGCTGATTCACTGAAGGGAAAGTGAAAAGTGAAAGTACGTAACCTCTTCCTTTACCGGTGGGTGAGGTCACAAGAACGGACCTCTTAGGGTCCCTGCCCCCTCGGACCACCCGACAGCAGATACCCTCGCGCGTCTTAGTCTGTACTGACTTCACTGAATCGTCGTCGTCGTCGTCAAACAAATTGGTCATGTGTTTAAGTAGATGTAGACTGACTACGTAACGAGCATGTCCTCTCTTTTTTAAAAGGAAGATGGAAGATCCAAGAAACCGAGCAGATTATTGGAGGTTAAATTTAAGGTGAGATGGACGGGGGGGGGTAATTAAAAGAAAACGTAGAATACTTTTCTTTGTGTATAAACTCATAGAAAGAAATACTAGAATTCTAACTAATCCACCAAATCAATAATAGTCGGATGAGGTCGTAATATCTTAAGGAATATCAAATAAAGGGGTCACACGAATCGTCGGTTGAACTAACATATATAGTTAAATTCGAATCAATATAACACCATTGTTTTTGGGGTCTCAGTGTCGTCGAGATTTGTTATTTCAAATACTGAGGAATTGAGGTACAGTGGACTCAGAGCTGAAACGAGACGAGACATGGTAGATGAGGCCAACAAAAATGGGACCCTGAGTTCGATCACCTTGTACCATGTTACGACCAGCCGACGGTCTCCAGGATCAAAAAGGATATGTGAGAGAATAAAAAGAAGGGGAAAGGTGAGTGACGTCGGTGATGTGTCTTTACTTAAACTGTTTGTATTCCTCTCTATTGATATAATTTTAGGGTAGTTGTCGTGACCGATACTCACTCCGAGGTCCACCAAGAGGACACCTAGTTCATATAAGTGAAAACCCTTTATACAACTTGTTTCGTATATAACAAGCTTCATATGTTCTCATATCTCTTTTAGTATTTGTAGACACATGGTCAGTAGGTGACTCGGTGTAGTATCGTAAAGTGGTATAAATAAAGTTCAAACCTCCTTTCTTTATCCATATATATTAGATCTTTAGGAGACCCGGGGAGGAAGGCCCAGTCTAATTCTTCCCCCATCGGTAGTAAGAATGAAATGAACATTCGTAATCATTCAAAAATAAATAAATGAAAACGAGATGTCCATACACACAAATCGTTGATGGAAAGTATAAAATCCCGAAGGGACTATCGAGGCAACCATTTCTTAGGTGGACATTACGTCCTCTGGAACCAAATTAAGGACTTGACCTTCTAGTGGACCTCTTCCCTTTCCGATGGGTGAGGTCATAAGACCGGACCTCTTACGGTTCCCCAACGTCTCAGTCTGTGTTGACTCACTGAAAGTGAAGTGAAAGTACAAAATTGTACTTACTGAAGTGTGGTATTTATATTGACATGTAAAAAGTATAAATACGGGTAACTATACAAGTAGAGAACAAGTAAGTAAACAGGATTCTTACGTGTCGATAAATTGATACGGACACTATCTATAAAATCATCGAATACGAAATAACTACTATAATCTTTTTGACTCCCCTTCCAAAAAAATACAGAGAATGAGTAGGAAATATGGAAAGATCTGTGTATGCGTGTGTGTGTGTGTGTCCGTGTGTGTGTGTCCGTGTGTGTGTTTGGACCTTTATCAAAACCTCACTATCTAGTACGGGTACAAATTGAAATGATTTGTGACGGTTTAACGAAAGATAACGAAATAGTTAAAATGTGAGAGTGGTCATTATGGTGGTGACAAGGGATAGTGAGAGAAACGGTTTCAAGATAATAACTATATTTAAAACAGTAAGATTATCTGGACTTAACTAGTGTATAAAATTAAACGTCAAGGGACTAATGAATTACGTAAATAACTCATAAAATTAAAAGAGAGAACACTTATACAATAGGTGTAAAAAAGGACAAATAGAGAAAGAGACATCGATTATGTAAGACCTTGTAAGACCTTCGATTAAGAAACTTCTAATGTATCAAACGTTTATAAATAAGACACAGAAGAGAAAAATGAAACATATAATTATAAAACAAAATGTCTTATTATTTTAGTTTAATACTCAGAGAAGAAAATTCTAATTATGAAAACTTTAGAATGAATTTTTATGTCACACAAAAAAGAAAGCCAGGGAACTGGTTCTTTAAAAAGAGACGAAACATCACTATTTCTAAAATATGAAATAAATCTAGACTTTTTCGAAACGGAAAAACGTAAATACAAAAATTAGGTTGGACTTTAAATAAAATAAATACTATAATCACTCCCTTGATTAAAATCAAAAAAAGGTATACCTATTAGTCAACAAAGTCGTGAAGGTTTTGTATTAAGTAAGGAAATGGGTTACCAAACAGTTCTATAGAGACAGTATATAGTTCAAAGACATGTACAACCCTCACAGACAAAATGTAACAACGAAAAAAAAAATCATTATAATTATAGACCACTCAAGAAAGTTGGGACGAGGAACTCCTTAGCTTAAGGAGAATCGACGAAAAACCGTACAAAGAAGGTACACGTAAAATTTTAGTCGGACAGTTCAAGGTGTATGATATTTTTAAAGACAACCTCAAAAATAATCTTAATATGACTCAAACATCTATCTGAAACTTTCTTCACAGTGTCTAAATAGACAACTCAAGAGGGTCTAACCTCTTCCTATCTTAAGAGGTAGACAACGATCCAAAGGATCCTTTCAATGTATAAAGAGGGTCTTTACAGAACCCTGTAGATCCGAATAAAGATCCTTTACATGTGATAAAGATAACATTTATCATAAAATTTTTCAATATATAAGACTAACAAATAATCATATGTCAACTAAAACGACTAACGTCGAACGATTTAATACAAGGAACACTACCATATCAGAAGGAGTGTAATGATACATCAACTGATATAAAAGACATTTACTAATTGTTTAACGAAAAAGGAGGATCAGAAACATACAAAAACAATAAGCACTTAATGACAGAATCTATCCAGAAAATATGTCACAATTTATTTTGAATCACTATCCCTAGTTGGACTGAAAATTTTTATACGAAGATCAAAAAGTAGTAAAAAAAGATATCTAAACCTATGATTGGGAATCGACTATTAATTCGGAAATAGACCCGTTCCTTAAAAACAAAATAGGAAGAACAAATATTTCTAAAAAATATGATGTACTTACAACTTTAAACAACTTAAGAAAGAGAATTATAAAAAGAACAAAGAATTAAACCGATCTCTGTAATTACACAAAAGATTACGCTGACTTCACTGAATCGTCATTACGTAATTAAATACATACGGAAAAAGTCAATTTGAACTAAACAAATCCTATATGAATTGTACACATATAACCTCTTCCGTTACCGTGGGGTGAGGTCATGAGAACGGCCCTTTTAGGGTACCTGTCTCCTCGGACCATCCGACATCAGGTACCCCAGTGATTCTCAACCCGTGTTGGCTCGCTGAAGTGAAACTGAAAAGTGAAAGTACGTAACCTCTTCCTTTACCGTTGGGTGAGGTCACAAGAACGGACTTCTTAGGGTCCCTGTCTCCTCGGTCCACCCGACGGCAGATACCCCAGCGTGTCTCAACCTGTACTGACTTCGCTGAATCGTCGTCGTCGTGGTTGTACATATATATTAATTTATAAAATGTATGAAATTTATTCACTCTTATAAGATATTAAAAAATGACAAAATACGTAGTTCTAATATATATAGAATGCTTTACTCAACTTTTTGTAAAAAAAATTGTGAATGACCTAGTTAAACAATTTCTAAGTCATATATAAATTGGTACTCAAGTAAAAGAATTCACTAGTATTTGAAAGCTTACAAACAAAATCAGTCAAAACAAAGATCCTTTAAAAGGGAAACAGATAGAAATAAACATCATATTTCAACTAATAAAGTAGAGATGATTCTAAATAGCATTACTAGGACAAAAACTTTTAAGTTTGTTTAATAAAAATGATAGTTGTAATAAAATTCGTAATAATATACAATTTACTTTAATTGAGAAACAAGTATATATAAACCCTATGAAGTACTTTCGAATTTTCTAAAGGAAGATGAGACAGAACAGAACAAAATTCTTATTAATTATTAACTCTTGGGGAAAGTCACACTTCTTCTCCCTCCATATAAAAGCTACAAAAAAAAATAGTAAGTAGAACAGAGGAAGTTTAGTAATGGGTGCGTGTACCTTCACTAGTGGATGTATGGGTGGACGAATTAGAAAGATTCGTTTCATAGAGTTGATCGAAGATGTCGTCCATCTTAAGATTCTCAATATCCAGACAGTAATATTTGAATATAAAGTCCACGAACTGTACACCGGAGTATCGAATATTTTTAGAGACATTACAATACTAAAGTATAAATATCAACGTAGACATTCATAAAATGTTTTCTTTCAACTCTTTCTAATTTTTTTCTATCGTAGGTTCTCAATGAGATATTACCATACGCAAACAAAAGGATTTTCCGTTTCTCACTTAAGTAATGAGTGTAAGTATGTGTGTAACTGAGACACACATACACGTACACATACGTGTATGTTCGTATATATATATGCACAATAGATTTATGTCTTCATCGATAAGTTCCTATATACGGTAGTCTCTCCCATTTTAAATCTCTTTTCATACACCTGACATAAATAACTTAATATACAATGAAAATTTTTACGTTTATAGACTTTACTTTTAAAAAGGTAGGTCAAGGAGAGTAAAGTAGTCATTTACCGTGTAAGATTAATAATTATACTTTATCAAATCATCTTTGATAAAAAAGTAAGAAAAAATTATTTACAAACGACTATATTTCATAATATTAGAAATAACCTTAATATCATCTGTTGTAAAAACAACTCTTATAATGATATAATAAAAAATTTGTCTTAACTCATCATAAAAAATTTGTCTCAGAACGACTAGTATATTTACAAGAATTACAAAAAAATAACTGAACTGAAGTAAAGGAAAAAGGATTACAAGGATGGAGTGATCTTAAAAACTTGAAACCTAATATGACGTTACCAAACGTTTTAAAAGATATTTTTAGGTTCATCATGTGTAAAATTCGAAACGTCCGGTACACCGGATTCGACGTTTATGAATTGACGGAATCTGTTATACAATTATCTATTAGCTCCGACACAGGGTCATTTTATAAAAAATGGGTTTGTTCACCGTCTGGTCTAACGGGTTGAACTCATACATTTTTAACTAGTCACGATCACTCTTAATTACCCTTCAAACTTGTATTACGGTCTGTATCTGCAAAAGAGTATTTATTACGATACGACCCGTTGATGAAAATCTTTAATAGCTTTTGAATAATGACGTTTTAACTGGATACATTAGAAATACATAACTTTATGTAATACATCGTTATGTATCTTTATCTATGTACGTCATCTTCATAAGTTTAAAATATGAAGTATCACACAAAATGATAATTGTTCATTACCGGTAACTTTTAATGAAATTGTATCTTAGTTTTATATTAAAACTTTATAAAAACAAATTGTACTAAAGTCACTTTGAAACCAGTCAAGTCAAATCAAGTCAAATCAACGTGTCAACACAGACTGAGAAACGTTGGAGTACTTGACGTCGTGTGGTCCGGAGGGACAGGTAGTGGTGGAGGGTCTCAAGTGAGTCTGAGTACAGGTAGTTCAACTACTACGGTAGGTTGGTAGAGTAGGAAACAGCAGGGGAAGAGGAGGACCGGAGTCAGGAAGGGTCGTAGTCTCAGAAAAGGTTTCTCAGACGAGAAGCGTAGTCCACGGGTTTCATAACCTCAAAGTCGGAGTTGTAGTCAGGAAGGTCACTTGTGAGTCCTGACTAGAGGAAATCCTACCTGACCCACCTAGAGGAACGTTTGCTTCCCTGAGAGTTCTCCGAAGAGGTTGTGGTGTCAAGTTTTCGTAGTTAAGAAACCACGAGTCGAAAGAAATATCAGGTTGAGAGTGTAGGTATGTACTGGTGACCTTTTTGGTATCGGAACTGATCTGCCCGGAAACAACTGTTTCATTACAGAGACGAAAAATTATACGACAGATCGATTGAAAGGAAGGTTCCTCATTCGCAGAAAATTAAAATGACGACATTAGCTTTAAAACTATCAACACACGATATTTAATCTGTGAAGTATAAGTATCCGGTTTTCTGATCTTAATCAATTGTGTCCTATACATTGTGAGATTACTTTTAAAATTTTGCTAACGTGGTTTTAAAAATTTCATCATTTCAAATTCTGGAGAATCTTATTAAATCAATAAACAAGTATTAAAACAACATTAACTTGTGATTTCAAAAATCTTATCATTTGTTCCTCTTATTACTAAAGACACGTCAAACGGAAAAACAGCCACTTATATTTCTTACGGGAAAAGAAGGGGAGGAAATAGAAAATGGAGTAGGTCAAGACCTTCAACGTCATGAGTCATGTCTTCCTGTCCAGGTTCTGAAATTTAAAGGAGAACCGTAGTTTCCTCGTCCGTCGAGTTAGGTTGAGAGACGTTTATGACAATTTGTCTTGTCGTCCTTACCATTCTACTTCGTTTCCAAAAATTTTTAACTATCCAAAAAAACAAGTCAATTTGGACAATTAAGATTTCACGACTCATAAACTGAGAATTGTATTGTTTATGCCGAATTGTAAATTTTCGTCTAAATTTTATTGTAGATGAGAAAGGGTCATTTGAATTAGACTTATTTCTAAAGTATTCCTAAAGTAAAACAATAATGTCACAGAATAGAATAAGTATTCGTATAAAAGAAATTTCTGTATACTGACAAAAATGGAAGGATCCAGAACGTTTCAACCACAAGTAGTAAATGGCCTCAGACCCTGTCAAGGAATCATGGCTTTTGCGTTGGTATTTTGACCCACGACTGAAATAACCAGCTTTATCGTGGTAACGTCACTTAAGAGTGCAGTAAAGTCAAAGTTAGTTATTTCTTAGGTCGGCTCATATGAACTGTCTAGGACACGAAAAATGGGATGGTGTGTAACTACATTCAATACATACGATTACTTCATCACCTTCCAATATTTTGGTCACTCCTTCCTTTCGTTTTGACTGTACGACACCTAACTTTGTTCCCCTTACCTCTTCACCGTCTCTCCTTTCTTTTCTGACAGATAAACTTAAAGTTTACAACCTGTCCAGTCTCTGTGTTCAAATAAATTCAGACGCTTGTATTTTAATTTACTCGGACCAAGTCACTAATAATCTTAGATTCACATAAGAATTACTTTCGATTAAGTCATTAGTTGTCCTTTTACATTTACGGACATTAAACAAAATCTTACTTTTAATTGAGAATGGAATGGTCGTACTATTGTCTCAAGATCCTGAGACGGAAAAAGCACACCGTCTAGAAAAACCAAACAAAATGACTAGTATAATTGTCTTAGTAATAGTTCGTAACACAAAAATTGTTATATCTTAACTTCTCTACACTAAGGAGACGATAGGGAATCTTACGTTCAATCATCAATTTATTAACGTGACACAACCTTCTAACAGACGTCTTAAACCGACATCAATATCATCTCACTTATTCACCCGTATCTATCGGTACATTTAGAGGTCTTAACCGTTTCTTGTTATGTAAACACACCGATAAAAGAAGAGTATAAAAGACATCAAACGAATTGAGAGAAATCATGGAACTGTATGATTGATATCCTAAACTCAGTAGAGACAACACAGGGAATCTTGTTTTTCCCCGGCTTTTGTCCTACCTAAAAAATTGTGAACCGGGAATATCTTAAATAGTCTCGTTAAATACAGTCTTTTCTTTTTTACTAAGACTAATGGTAGTCATATATTTTAGTCTTCTACCTTTAACACTAACACATTTTACCCAGAAACCATTAAATCTCATATGAAATCTCACAAAGCCTGATATTTCGGGGAAAATCCAATCCATAGACGGAACATATTGTATCAGATGTTAAAACGACTACTTTTTGAAATATCAGGCTTTGTACGTTTCAAATTAGATTTAATGGAAAATGTGTATAATTTGTTAACGATAACGGTAGAATCTCATATTTTAGGATTAAAATAGAACAGTAAAATAAAGGGTCGGACTGTTAATAAAGTTACGTTTGACGAGGAAGACCTTGATGAGTCTCTCTTGATACTACCCTATAACCAGATGGGTCCCGACGTTCGACCAACTGTGATTATTTTGAGCATGCTGCACACGTACGTCGGTGGATTGGTTAAAACGTTAAGAGTACCGGGTGTCCCTTTAACGTCATTCATAAACGTGAAGATTAATCATCGTCTCCTTTTGGAGTCTCTAAGTTTTGTCGAACACATTAACAGGGAAGAAACCCACGAATAGCATTGATTTTTCGTTTGTTTCATTACACCTAAAGATTAACAAAGATGTGGCAGGTATATAAAATCCGTCAAAGCTGTGACATAACAATGAAGAGTTTTAGTACATGACTTATCTGAACAAGATTCAAAAAGAGGACTCCAGTCCACAATTCGTCTCCGTAGTTCCTAAATTTTTCGATTGTCGTTGTTATCTAATATATTTTCTCTGTCTCCCAAGATTTATCATTGTACGGGAGGGGTAGAATTTACAAACTTAGAGTAAAGTTTTGAAAAGATATTCAACGGTTCGTGAAACGTGTGAGACATTCTGACGTCTAAAGTTTTCTAGTCTTTCTAAAGACCCCATAAAATCTTAAGTAAAGAAGAAGACTAATTCTCTTGTTATCGGTCTTCTATTTTTATAAAATTCTTGATGTCGTACTTTTGAGAGTCTAGATGATACATGAATTGAGAACCATATATTTTAGAGTTCCTCTTTTAATTTTAAATTTTAAACTCAACAATCAGACCTTTAAGTCATTTTACGGTTAATAAAAATTTATTCATCAGAAATAATATTTTACAAAAGACACAAATAAATTCATTATTAAAGCCAGTAAAAGATTCATCTTAGAAGATGAAAGTATCTAGTAAGAAACTTATATTTTTAGTTATTCTATTATAACTTGATAATGTACTACCTTTTTTTAAACAAAATCGTAACTCGGGGTAAACTTGTGTATACTTATAAGTCTCAAATCTAAATTTTCTACTTGAGAGTGTACACATTGAAAATATAAATAAATTACATTGTATCCTTATGATTTCAGGGAGTATAAATAAAAAAAATAAAAGTCATGTTTCTACCTCAAGTGCTTAATGAGGAATGTCAGTAGTGGACCCACCCTTAACAGTAAAGGGAACAAACAGACCGATAGACGTAGAAGTGAAAGACGAAAAAGGCGCCAGATGTCTCACTGGCATTATGGTAAGTGTTCTTGGAAACATAGTTGGAAAAATAACGACTTAAATAAAAGGATTATCCGTAACTATTCTGTTTTATGTACCATTCATGGGGAAGGTAAACAACTGGAACCTAGAGACTTTTAATAATAATATTGTTCAATAGGTGTATACGACGATAATTATAAACTGGAATATTGAATTATATCAACTGTACCATTATGATTTCCTATTAAACATTATTTTCTGTTGGGTTAGTAATTCTTTATAACACCCAATTAAGTAAAGAATATAATTCCATGTCAACGTAAAAAGACCCAAGATTATTTTGTACATTAAACTCATCTTCTTACGACCCCTGTGGTTTTACTTTTCTATTATAATTTAAAAGTAAAACAAATCAGTAAGACTGGTCACTAATAAAGGAGTATTAGACTCGTTAAATAAGAAATAGTACTCCAGAGTCACATTCTTTCTATTGAATCAATTACGAAATGTGATATCTTACATAAACTCTTACGAGGTGTATACTGTCCTTTTACTACAATTGATTAATCTCGATCATATAAATGGTAATTTCGTTTTAAAAATTTTAAGACATTATCTTTTTTTATCTTGAATACAAAAGCCTTTGTCAAAAAGATTTCTAAAAATTTTGTATAATAGATGTTTATCTTATAAGTCTAAAATTTTATACATTAAGATCTTCTCTTTAATTACAAAAGAATAAACTCAAATCAAAATGATTTTTATATTTACAGAATATCACTACTATAAAAATCGTGTGGATCGTAATGTGAAGTATTCGTAACTCAGTATAAATCGTCATAAAAGTGAATAATTTTCAAGAAATTTTTCGTCAGTAAATTATTACATAGAATTTCTGTGATAGTCACTTTTGACATATCAAAACCTCACCCGATAAATATAAGTGTACAAGGGAAAACCAAAAAACGAAGAAATGTCTAACGTACGGGTTATAAACGTCCTGATAATGTGAAAAAGAAAAACCGACGAAAACGAACCTACACAGATCTTCCACATGTCGAGATAGATTACAATCAACTTCAGAAACTTTCACTTATAAGTTCTTTCTTTATGATGATACAACGACCAATGAACAAAGGACGGTGTCACCAACCTCAAAGTCGACGATAACTGATATTCTCGATACCTTGTCTTTTTCGCATTCATTAACGTTCACTGGACTCACAAAAAGTTCACTTATTAAAAAAATTTCGGACAATCGACAGTCACTCCCAGGGACTGTCTGATTTTATCGTAGACTTTCGAAATAACCATTCTCTTACCCGTACGGCACGTGTTTAATGTTAGTTCAGAAAACATTAAAAGATCCAAGTCTCCTAAACATGAGACCACTCCGTCTAAGATTTAATACCTGAAAGAAAAATTGTGTTTTCTAACTGGACTTTGTTTAACTTTTTCATTTATTGAAAAATCGGAATCTTTCTATAATTCGTTTTTTAAGAACACTTGAATTTCGTAGACTGTCCAAATTGATGAGTCAAAAATTCGATTACGAAGTAATCGAGAGAAACACGTCGGCTGGGAGATCGATTGAGAGCAAAACTTAACACTGTCATGGTGTAAGGTAGGGTATACAAAATGAAACTATTATAAAATAGTCCGTCAAACTTTCCTAATTTTATTCACTCACAGTAAGTAAATATTTTTTTTATGTCTATAAATACCTTTCACTGTCTTCCATCTGTATCGGTACAAAGATTCCTAAAACAAACGATCTCCGTACTTAAACGGAAGGTTAAGACAAATAAAAAAGGAAACTATTTTAATCAATATATTTCTAAGAAACCTGATTTTTTTCGAAAAACTGATGTGTCTACTACTTTCTGTTTTCTTTAAGCAACCCCTAAGTTACAATATACTTCTTACTTGATGATTCATTTTAGACAGAATTATTCAAATACGTAGTAAATGAGATTACTACATACTTAAGACACGAACCTAAAAAAAAGGGGATCATAAGTAGGTAAGGGTTAACTCCCCAATATAAACACTATATGACAAAATGTTGTGTGTAATATAGACTTGTGAATAATAATAAAAAAAATAGGAAACACACGGTATCCCACTTTGTAAAATCGAGTCTACATCTAGGCTTTCCGTTTAAAACTTCTATTCTTGAAATCTTGTTACTCTGTTAAACCTTACGACTCAAAGTTCAAAAAGAATCATTTTAATCTCCAAAATTGTAAAGTCCTAACCCCACCCTCAATAACAAAAGGGTTGTGTTAATGCATACAGAAATAGTTTAAATTTTGGACTTTACTTCTTGTCATCAAACTCCATTTATTAATGATGAGAAATTCAGTCTCGGTTGAGTTAATAATTTTAACAAGAACAGGTACTATTTAATTAAAAGTTCCCGTTGAGATTTCTATCAAAACGAATAATCTATAAATTTTAAGACAGAATGAACACTAAACTCCTAGGTGAATTACAAGAAAAGAAAAGTATTATCAACGACCGAAGTACAACTATTGATAAAATATACCTCAAAGTAACCTGGACAATGGAAGTAATAAGACCATTCGTCTGAGACGAAACGAAAGGAAAAATAAGAACGGAAAAATCGACATGTTACCTTCATCCCTATTAAACAAAATGACAAATAAACAGATATGTACGTTTCTAAAATAGTTGTACAGATCGAATGTTTTATTTTATTACATCATACAAAATGGATACTATGTCAATAACTCTCAAATATATACACGATTAATCATGATAAAGACTTTTGGGAAAAAGAAAATTCTTCATGAAAATAGGAGTAAACATTAAATCAAACGTCTTTACACTACAGTATTAGATTATATACATATATACATTCACATATATATTTTCGGTACAATTCTAACATACTAAACTTTCATCAAACTCTTAATCTTTCCCTATTATACACATCGTATAAGACAAAAACTGATCACCTCAAAAATGATTCTCCAAATCAAATCCATCAATACAGAAATCTTAGATATCATAATCGAGACGTGGTTCGGACATATCGTAAATACGTAATTTATTCACAAAATATCTTCCTTTTCTTTTAATCCAATTACAAATAATAGTATTAAAGATGTATCATTAAATCATGAAAATTTATTTAAGGTGTGGGTCTAATAAAAGTTCCCGGCTTTGTAAAAAAAAATTCGAATCTCATTATTTTATTATAATTTATTTAAAATTTAAGTAATCTTTATTTTAATAAAAAGACTCTGAATTTTATGGTTTACGTGTATAACCAAAGATTCTTTAAAACAAAATTTTATTTGAATTATGTTGAATTCATCTTCTGTAATTCCAAAGAAATGAATTTAATAGTGATTAGTTTATAAACTTTATATCAACTTTAAAAATATTTTCGATTTTATAAACCTAAAGTCGTAAATTTTCGACAAGTGAGTCAAAATTGTAGTACGACAATGTTTATTACTAAAGACTGATAACAATTTAACATTTACTTCGTATTAGTTGAAATATATAGTGGATACAGAAAAATAAAGATAATTCTAACAAAAAAAGATATTTTTTTCACTGTGTCATTCGAATAATTCTATAAAGGATACCAATCATCATAATATTAATATCAATGATCATAAAATTATTTTAATTCTTGTTTAAAATCATCAAGTTCCTGTGAATTTTGAGAGAGTTCACATATATGAAAACAGTAATTTTACTTAATAAAATATATCAATGAATATTTTCATTTTACTTTTAAACTCTACTTACGGACATCCTTCGTGTGGTCATTTTGTGAGGGTTCACAAGGAACCCTTCAACTAAAGAGTAGTCAATAAGTTAGCTCTACTAACGGGGTCACAAACAAGAACCAAATGAATTGTGTCGGAACTCGGATAGAACTAAATTTACTGTTTGTCGACTCAACTTTTCCATACCAAGAGTTTCTGTGTTCGAAGAAAAAAGGGACTTGATGACCGGTTCGTAACTATGGAACTTTTAACATTTCTGGTAATATCCCTATAAACTAGATATACAGACAGAATGACGTCAAAAAAGAAAGAAAAAGAAAAAAAAATTATAGTCTTCTATTTATGACTGAAATCTTACAATTTTTTGGAAAGTGAATCGTTTTCCTACAAGTAAATAGGAGTCGAAGGTCGTTCTTTTCTTCATTTCCTACAAAATAATACAACGGGTACATATCACTCTCGGATGATAATAAAATATCGGAACAGGAATAATAGAAGATGGTTTAGTAAATATAACTCTACACTTCCCGAAACCCCTTGTCACAAAAGTTGAATTTTTTGTTTTGTTTTGTCGTCCAACGTTAGTGTCATGTCTAGGAACCTCATTAAGAGGAAGTTAACGAAACGGGAGATTAGCAGGGTTGTATCTTTCTGTTTCTTAACATAACTTCACATTTTGTAATAGAGTTTACATTGGATTTCACTCTAATATACTAAAAAGTCGTGCAAACAAATCATAATTACATAAATATATATATATAGGAATACCACTATATCCAGTAATCTTTTAGTCAAGTCTGTGTCAAATCGTTTAATGTGTTTTATTTAATATAACATATAATGGGAAAATTCCTCATTGTTTTTAATGGATAACTATAAGGATCTTTCGTATCAAAACATAAAGGTCGAAAGACTTAACTTTAGTACATTGAAATCATCATAATTTATTCACATGTAAAAATTAGTAAAAGTTACTTCCTTTTTTTTTTGTACAATATCCTCTATTTTAAGGGATGAAGACATAAAGATATCCTACAGAACGGATGTCCGTGATCTCAATAATATAGATACTCTTTTCACGAACATTCATTACTCGTCACCCTTTGGTAATCATACGGACTTTATCAAATTACTTTCGAACCTAGTACTGTGCAGTCCTCGACAAGAATAGTAAACCTGTCGAGGTAGACGTAGTAATTATTAATTAAGTCAAGTCATTCTCAAGTCGAGTGTGTGAGTAAATCTTCAGAAGGAGACTCTTGTGGAGAGACCGACGATCAGGGTCCCTCTTTATCCAAAGACGAACCGATTGTCGTTTCTAGACCTCTATGTTCACGTCAAAATCTCAACGTAAACGATCCATCGTTTTCGAGATCCCTCCTGTTTTTCCCAGTCTTGTACACGTCAAGTCAATCCAATGAAGTCTCACCACAAAGACAAGAAGACAGAATAGTATAGGTACAGTCGTGACGTTCGACACCTTACTTAAAATTCGACGATTCGAGTCTGCCTATACTAAGGCAACTCGTCCACCTACCGATATTTTGTTTGGCACGTGAAGACATTAGATACCATGGAAAAAGAAAAAAATTTGAAGAAACATAAAAGTACTAGTAATTACACTCACTCTTAATCGATCCGGCATAGTTCATCACTACGTAAAATAGTCGTTTAATGTGACCGTCTCACAAAGTCGTCATTAAATACTTTATAAAACCCCCCTATCCCTCCTCTCATAATAAATAATAATCTTCTCTTTTACGGGACAAATCACTAAATTGTGAAAAATCGACTTTAAGAAAAGTTAAACGAAAGTGAGAAAGTGTATCTTAAGATAATTCTCTATGGATAGATAAATGGACACATGTGCGTGTATCTCCCTTGTCTTAATTTTAGACTAATTAAGGACCTACTCAATGAAGTAGAGGTTTGAATTAGAAGTAATACCTGTAAATTCGATCACTTAATTGTATTTTGTACATTGTGTTGAGAAAATGAAACATGAATGATCTCCGAAGATGTACTTACTAATCGCTGTATATATGGTCGATATCTGTTTAGAAATACATGTATCGACATTGAGGTAGAAAAAGCAAAGAGTGACTACGTATTGTGGAAAGTTGAATAGGGTTTTATGATACAAATTTGAATCATCGTAAATACAACCTTTCCTTTTCTTGTACTCCAGTTTTTTACTAAAGTAACCTGAACTTCCCAATTCTTATCACCAACCTACCACTTCTGTTAAGAAGAGTAGGAAAAACGGACGCAAGGTCACCTCTTTAGGAGTGACTACCAACACTAAAGTAAACAATTTACGTATACTTTCCGTCCTTTTATTTAGTCTTTCTTTTTTCGCTCCTCTTTCTTTAGTGAATGAGATTTGTCTTTTTAATTTCCGTGTTTCCATATACCGACCTTTCTCGTAAATACAGTATCCCTTTTACGATTCTGTTTTTGTGAGTCATACAGTAAACTTTGATTCCAATAGCCAGAAGTTCACTGATAAAATTTGTTATCTAAAACAGTTTCTACAAAGAAAAACGGCGAGACAAAGAATAAAACTAAGTGCATCAATATAAAATTTTCTTGTTCTCATCTTTTCTTTTTTTTAGATAACCTTACAGAATAATATGTTTTAATACTGAATAAACTTACGTGACGGAGAACTCTTTCTAGTATCCTTGTTAAAAATAGTTACTGTGATTTTTAATCGTAAACGTCAATCTGTGACCTCTTTTATGCTCTTGAAATTTGGTTTTAAATTTTTTAAACAAATATGAAGTCATTTATAAAAAAAATTAAAGTCTTTTATAAAGTTAGTACATAAAACCACTATTACATAATTTTACAAGTTAAGAATCTGTCCTCTGTATAAAAAAGTCTTTATTATATATAATCACTAAAAATTACACAATTTTTTATAAAGTGTGAATCGTAAAAATGAAAATACTAAATGTTATTCAGAACGTACAGAAAAAAGTATTAAACAGAATTTTATTACTATAATATAGGATAATTTCTATGGTAACAGAGTAATTAACACATAGTAGTATTAAGTTTCTGATTTAATCACAGTCTAAATTGATTTAAAGAATCGTTAGACTGACGATCACGGAACCGATTTAAAAATAAAAGTCAAAGACATTTAACCTCTTAAGTATCCGTGAACACTTTCTTAGACTATGTTCTTAAGATGACACCAAAATACTAATAAAAAGATCCTAAAATCTAAAAGAAAAATTTATCTGAGTGAAATTTTTGTGGAAAACCTTCGTTAAAATTTATTCAATCTTTGTTGTCGAAAAAAGGGGTGATCTTAAAATAACCAAACACATTATAAATACACACACACGTATATTGATCGTGTTAGTCCAAATTCTTTTGTTTTGATTGATAAGTTACATGTCAAACCGATCATCCTTATCACACACCCGTAAAATCGGTAAACGACTAATACCTAACAACACAAAACGTTTCCCTTACCTCTTAACCAATAATTCCGTTCAGGTAGTTCACCCTTAGTAAACTTCTCGTGTGGAATACAGTAAGTATGTCCTAAAATACATAAAGTAAATAGTAGGGAATAACTAAATATTTAATCTAATGAGATATCTCTTCACCTTGGAAAAATTTTTTAAATGTTTTGAGAAACATATCCAATAGAAACAAAACGATCTCTAAGGATTAAAAGAGTTGGTCTTATTTGACCAAATAAAATAACTGTTCTAACCCGGTACCTCGATCTTCTATCATATAACTTATAGTCGTAACCGTGATATAATTATCGTCGATTCATCAGAAACCACTATATAAGTTGTAGTGTTTAAACATTTTATTAATTAAGTTACCCAGAGGGTGCACCGTGATCACCATTTCTTGGGTCGACGGTCACGTCCTCTGGATTCTCTACGTCCAAGTTAGAAACCCAGTCCTTCTAGGGGACCTCCTCCCGTACCGTTAGGTGAGGTTATAAGAACAAACCTCTTAGGGTATCTGGCTCCTCGGACCACCCGATGTCAGGTATCCCAGAGTGTCTCCACCTGTGTTGACTTTGTTGAATCGTACGTGTGTGAAGACTTTATCCTAATATCCAAAAACCACGACAAAGAAAAAGGGACATTAAAAGATATAACAGACTTGAAATACAGAACACGTACAAACGTCGATCCTTCTTTGTGACTTGTAATTCTTTGGGAGTCGTCCCATTCCCCTTTTCTTCCTCTCTACAAAAAATTCCTAATTTCCTTTATACAAAAGACACCGTAAAGGTTTAACAAATCAAGATAGAATTGTTCTTTTTTTACAGAAACAAAATATGAATTCGAGATAAAAACGAATCCATGTGAAGTAAAAATAAAGTTAAAATAATCATTTACTCCATCAAGAATTTATTTACTAAAAAAACGGAAAAAAAAAAGTAACTTTTTATACAAACCTACCTAAGTGGGGGAGTTATAGTGTAAAAGATGAGTAAAAGAAAAATACCGTATTATGAACTATGTAGGTATAAAAAAGTGTAAGTGTAAGAAAAGAAAGGAACATAATCATCAAAACTGTACTGTCACCTATTATAGAAAAGAAAGGAATTTACATGATGACAAAATAAAGACTCCCCTATTAATTATACGAATCTTTTATTATCGAGGTTTGACAACGGGAAACACGAAACCTTTTAATAAATTCTTTTTCACAATCTCACCTCCCCGTTGGGACTCAGACCTGCAAACATTATTTATTTACCAAAGTAGTCCTGGAAGTTTTTCTTCCCAGTTTTGCAAATTTACTAAAATTGAAACTTCGACAATTCCGTCGGTAAGAATGGAGCCTCAACATTAGACAACTACAAAGAATTTACCCAAAACCAAACAAACAAAAATCCTATACATCTCATGAACAAAAGTTAGTAAGGATTTAACAGGACCAATTCCGAATGACAATGTATTTTATTTTTTATTTTTGTAACGACTAAAACGGAAATGTTTTTAATATCTCCATTTAACATGGTACTAAGAAATTTTTGGTTTAATTTATAAATAACATGATAGTCTTACTAGAGGGATTAAAGAGTTTCCGTTTTTTAACACAGAATGGGTGTCATGTTATTCGTGTAAGAACACATCTCGTCATTCCAGTTATTTATAATCAACTTACTTTACGTACTATGACATTATAGGGACTTTTACATTCGAAAATAAATATATACTGATTGACCTGAAATATTGGAGGTCTTATGTTTCGACCTTTAAAAAAAAATGTTTTAATAAATGAAAAAGAGATCTGGTTATAAAATTCTTTAATTAAAAATTCACGAAAAAATTCGTTTCTCGAAGAAAACAGGAGTTCATTGATTGTAGTTTGTTACCTTACGTTAGACGGTCGTGAACGTTTAATAAGGGTAATTGGACTAAAATCAGGAATTCTCCTTTAAGATGTAGATTCTCTTTATTGTTCCGTGTCATCTGTTTTACTGACTATACGTCGAATCTAATTTCGAAAACGAGACAAGGATTTAAATAATCCTTCCTGAACCTTTAAAAGAAATAACGGAATGTATTAAAAAGGATTAATATTTTAGCCTTCATCACTACACACTCATTTTGTCAGAATAGTAAAATAGTCTACCAAAACACTGAGTCATTTTTAACAATGACATTGTTTCAATACACCTAATAAATGGTGATTCCTTAACGAAAACAGAAATGTATAAAGATTTATATGGTAAACACGAACGTGAATCAGTGTCACGAGTGTTTTATTGAAGTAAAACAGAAAAAATTTCATCATAAGACTTCATTTATTTTCCAGTTTTTTTTAGGTTATCGTTAAATTGTATCAAAATAAAAACCTCGTATTTTTACCTTGACGGAAGCGAGGTACATCTAAGACGGTCCGAAGGTATCTTCGTTTACGTTTAATATGTAGGGATTGAGAAGAGTCAGTTTTGTGTGGGGAAAAAGAAGGTTTCAAGTAAGTTCAACTAAGGGGTCTGACAAGAAGGTACAGTCCAAGGTAGAAGGGATCAATCATAAACAACGTCTTGACTCACAAATCTTCCTGAGCTTTGTCGGAAAGAAATCTTAAATGGATGAAGGTAAGGCACATCTCTGTAGTTCTTTTTTCTTTACTACAGGAAATTGTGATTTTATCGTTTATGTAAATATAAAAAATTTTCAGATAGAATCAAATATATTGGTCCCTGGTATAAGGTATACAATAGAGTAAACTAGGAATTGGTAATGGAATGTTTTCCTAACAAGTTTACAATAAAAGGAGTAAATTAGTCAGTTTTAGTTCTTGATCTGAGAGTTGATTCTAAATCCTAGGGTTTAAGTCTCTATAAAGGTAATATTTGACGTATTATATTTACACGGAAGATTTCTTGAGTGAAGTATAAAAGTAATCTACCAAACATCCGGGACCGTATGGAGATCGATTTCTGTGATCCGAAAGATTAAATAAATGAGTAGTGGTGTACTATGAATAAATTACTCCGACGTTAAAGTACAGTTTACTAGATAATTTTTTAGTCAGTATGTACCGGTCTTTTAAAAAGTACATCTGAGTTGAACTAGTAACGTATTCATTACTATTCATTTGATTTTAACTCAGTCAAAGATGGTACATGAGTACAATGACTATAAATTGACGTAATTGGGTAATTCATATAACATTACTACATAAATTGAAAAAGAGTATCAATAGATTAAGAAAGAAAGGAACAACATTGTCGATTTATAATAAAAAGACCACTAGTGTAATACGTTTTACCACTTCGTGAGCTTGTGTAATTTTGGTCTAAGATCGTCCAACCTTTTGTAATTCATTCATAAAACATAAAATTAAAATCACGAACTGTTTGACTCACTTTCTATAAGGGGTGTCGTTTAAGTACTTATGGTAGAAAGTTGACATCTTTAATAAGTCTTACTTTAAAATGACTAGTTCCAACTTGGAGTGACAATGGTACAGTGTCTGTAACCAGTCTTTAATCTATTATTAAAGACAGTAGTAGATCTCGGTTTTTTGACAAAATCATGGAATTACCTTTAAGGTATTTGATCGTTAGGGTAAATTTAAATTTTACGTCAAGTTTTGCTACAAGGACAAACGTACTGACTATACTAATATAACAAACAAAACAATTTACTGAAAAACTAAATTCCTAAGACTCGTCAAAGATGAAGATTAGGACAAAAGGATTCTCTTAAAAGAGGTAATGATAACAATTGAACCTCTAATAGACAACGAAAGTACTATTAATTTATTTACAAATGAAATTAAGTCCCAACTTTTTTGCCTTTATAGTTACCCTTTTCACGATAGATTACTCTTTTTTAGTTATCGACAACTTTTTTCAACTATCGTAAAAGTCAATATAAAATTTTATACTCAATTAAATTTTAGACTCCGCTATAACAAGTTCAACCAATGTTACCCCACATCTTTTATAAAATTTACAATTTTTACCGTCTAGAATATCATTTCCATTAAAAAAAATAATCTACAAAATCTATCCAATCACAGTCGAAGTAACGTACAACGTACCAGTCTCTCTCTCGATTAGAAATCGTAGAGAGAGAAAAGAAGGAAAAGGAGAAAGACAGAAGAGTAGATGTGGTCATTAATGGCACAAACACTACCGATGATATTATGCCTGAATGGACCCATTCCATCTTAGGATGTAATTGTTTAAATACCGTACTGAATATAAAAATGTTTAGGCAGTTATAGTACTTAACGGGAATTAAAAATATTAATAAAACCTTATAGAATAAACGATCTCATAAAATTTGATATTATACGGAAATAAAAAATTAACGAACGGAGACGTAAAACTGAAAGAATTAAAACTGATTAAAATATTTTATATATTTACGAAAGAATAATGAAAGATAAAATTAAGACAGATTATTAAAACAAAGAGAAAAGACGAATATTACGAAAGATCGATACTTCTATTATTCGGTAAATAGTTCATTCTAGTAATCAATCTGTACCTTACGTGACTGAAATTTAGGAGAGTAAGGCAGGATCAAAAGATGTCAAGAAAAGAGGAATTCGATAAGTACTACTTTAGAGAGGTTTTAATAAAATAAAACTTCAACAAGAGTACAAAAACAGGGTAAAGTCGATCCGAAGAAGTACGAAATCAATATTTTGGAATCCAAGTGAATTCTAATCAAAGGATCTTAGACTTCAAGTCCACAATTCATTAATAGACGGTAAATTGGAAAGACACACATAGTGTAATAAGTCACAGTACTCACGTCGTGTCCTTATTTTTATGTCCTCATTTGATTAATTCCTGAGGAATTAAAGAAAATAGTGTTACGTGTATTTTCTGTTATTTCAGTACCCCCAATTAAATATGGAACATAAAATTATATCAAAAGTATGAATGAATAAGACTTATTCTTTTCCAGTATGGACGACAACGACCAAAGTGACCTCTGACGTCATGATTTACGACAACAAGAAAGAAATTAGTTACTTTCCAATTTCGGTTTTACGACAACTTAAACTTATACTTGTATCTCTTTCAGTTGACGATGATTACTATACGATTATAAATTCACACTATACACAACAAGTGAGTAACTTAGACAATTATTTTAAGTGAAATAAAAAAGTCCAGAACCCACGAACCGCGTAAACGAGAAGATACAGAAGAACCGGATTGGACCAGTAAACCCAACGAAAAATAATTACTCCTCTGATAACACTACCGTATAGAGAAGTGGTAGAAATTACGAAAGGTCCCTCACAAGTAAAAGTAGAAAGTGACACGAGAGGTTTTCTTTCATTCACTTTTGTGAACCTCCGAGACGAATGAACAAGAAACTAAACTTTTATTATGTAAATTATCTCTAAAATTCAATGGTGACCGTATAATAATTATCGTAATATAAAATGAGTATTTAATTAACATTACGTTCAGTCCTCCAAGTCCGAAGTGTATATTTTATACAGTTGTGGTCAGTAGAGAACTTAGAGTTAACCCGTTATAATATTTGATCTATGAACATTCTAAAAAAGAAACTTCCTATGTTTTTACGAAACACGTCTCTCATATGTTCTATTTCTTTTTAATTTTATTAGAACAAGAATTATATTCCTTACGTCATCAAGTTTTATTTTTAACTCATATTCCAATTTATCACATTTAAAACTTTCGTATTCTATATATTTATACTTATAATCACAACGGAAAACTCATTAAAATTTTCTTAAATTTTGGGTTATTAAAGTATAAAGTGTAGAATGATAAAACAGGACTAAATTAGAATTCACCTTAGGAGTTTTCACTAAGTCTTTAATTTCAACGTCCACTTTTTAAAATTAGATAACATTCTACATTTGGATTATCTTATTTGATCGACGGTAAATTCAAATTTTAAAGGTACCGAAAGTGATCCATAGTAGGAAAGGGGTAGACGTATAGATTACATCAGAAAAATAAGACAATAATAATCAACCAGTGATTTAACTTGTCTCTTTATCTTAACACTTTCACTTTTGATAATTCAAAAGTCAGGACTGTTCTACTATCACAACAATGAAGGTAGTCAAGACTTATTCGATATTAAAACTCTATTACCGTCACCTTACACGTTATGACTGTCTATTATATGTAAGTATCGTTATATCCGTAATCCGTTTTGGTCGTGGTCTCCCATAATAAACCTATTTTATGGTAACACTAACGGTAACAGAGCCAATATTCCGTAAAGTCTCGTCAATTATCGATAATTTTCACGTTTTTAAAAACTACATAGTACAGAATAAATCATTGTGACTTGAAATTGAACGATTTGTAATATGTCCATACTGGAACATTAATGAAACCGAAAATATATAAAAGATGTATGTACTCGTCCAATATATGTACGTCTACTAGTGTATAAGTATTGAAGACAGTCTACAAAAACTATTTCACATTTGAATCTTTTTCTTACTATAACAGTAATAAAGGAGTATCCCAAATACATAATTAAAACGTCTTTAAAACGACACGAACAATTAATTATTAATAGAGAAATTCAATAACACAATGTGAAGTAAACTTGTTCAAGATGAATCAGAACCTATGCAACATAACCTATAACGGTACTACTCAACAATCTTGTATTATATTCTACTAAATCAATTTTAGTACCGAGATTGACGAACTCACATATAAATCTGTTTCCTTTATGAAACTTTCAAGTTGGTGTAACAATAAACAAGATTATCGATATTAATTTATTTCGATTCTATTACTTTTACGTTCACGTGAATCTAAATTTTCCAGTAATCACTGAAATTAAGAGATTAAAGGGTTCATTATTCACAGTTCTCAAAACCAGAAACGTCACTATCACAAGTATCTTGATACTAGACGTCCCTTCCCCACACCTTTCAACAGTCCCCTCACAAAAAACTTTGGATCATCTTTTTTTATTAAAGTACACGTCGGAAAGTAGGAAGGAAGAATATTAAAGTTTCAGACCGAGAATCGATGTACTTCGTATAAACATACGGTTATATGTCGACGTATCTTAGGTCTTTATAGCGGGTGAGGAGGGTTAAGAACTACTGAATTAACCCCGGGATAATAAATGGTAACGAACCTGAGGTGAAAAATTTCACATTAGAAAGTAAATCCGGATTCTTGAAAACATAGATAAGTATATAGGTTCGAAGTTCCCCTTTCCCTTTAATGCACCCATTGAGTAATTACACTTACCTTTAACGTATTTATCAAGGGAATACACGATTACTTCACTTACTCGTAGAATCTGAGAGATGTGATTCACAATCTCGATCTGTGTAGTCTTTTACTTCTTTTGTAAGGTAGGATTAATTACCGTATACATAGTTTCCTGTAATAAAGGAGAAATAAGAACACGGTTACATCGGAAAGTAATATTTCTTCAATGGGTGTTGTGACACGTTAGGTCAATTTCTTCAAATACATAACTGGATGGATTCTCCTGTATTTCGTATACTTTGAATTTACTGACTTAATGTTCACCAATTTACATTAATTCGTTCCTTTTATGATTTAAAAATAGGATAAAAGAACCGTACTCTATCTTTTAACCCAACTGATTCCGATAACGATCTTATTCCGAAAATTTTATAATGGTAACATAATTAATTATTGTAAACGTGATATTATTGTTCCATCTTTCGTATAAAGATGTATAATATAGTGTGAAATTTCAGGATGACCTGACAGATCACCTGTCTCGACAAAAAGGCTAATGGTTAAGTTAACTTAAACTAAAACATTAGAGGTGTCTTTTCCCAATCACCTTGAAAAGTAGAGGAGACGAGTAAATTAATCTCTCGTTCTCCTCGTCCATACAAATATAATTAGGGAACCAGAGCGCCAATAAGGTACGTCCATGCTTTTCTTATACCGTTCACGAAGTCTGTAAGTATAACGACGCCGCCGGAGGGCTGACTCTCAGGGGTGTCGAGTCACTTCCGTAGGTGGTGGTCTTGGTCACGAGCGATAAGGAGACCGTGTGTCCATTGTTTCTGAAACTGTCGTAGAAATTAATTGGAAGAAATATCTTACGGAAGACTCTGTACAAGACAAGTCTACGTGATTAACAGAAGAGTCATATTATAGATCCATCGTCTATGAACGGCAGAATCAAAAAACCAAAATTATAGAAGAATTCATAAAGACCTTCTACAAAGAAATCCATATTTGTAGGAAAAAGCTCTCCATATGAAGAAATTCTTCATGCAGTGTTATCAAACTATAGGATTCGAGCGCATTATGTCCTGAGTCCCTCGTAAGTTATTTGTAAACAATCAGCTGGTAGTAGAGGTGAAATTTGTTTCTACTATTAACTTTTAAAGAAATTTTACTTTTCTAATTTATGAGGAATTATTTCTTTCAAAGTGTCGTCATATCTGAAGGAATCAAATTCTTGTCTTAGTTATGTGCAAAAAAAAAAAAAAAAAAATTCAGTTTTCTATTAGGACGTGTCTAACAAATTCCATTTAGAAACACAAAGAAATTACATTCCATTCGAAGCCTTTCGATTGTATTGTACACAGAACGATAAAATACAATTATCTCAGCATATTCTTCCTACACCTTACTGTGACACTCTTTTGTTAGACTTAGAAGAAAATAGAGTCCACTGTAGTTATCGTGAAGTTGTGAATTAGTTCCAGTCAATGATCCTTTTAAACTCAAATGATATATTTAAAACACGGAAAACGGTTAAATGTTATTAAGATCTCCTTTGTGACTGAAAAAGAGAGTTTACTCAAATATAGTATTCGAGAAAGAATTTGGACAACTCAGTAGAAAATAGGAAATAATTTCATGTATATTTAAGAAAGATAAGTTATTACATTACGTTTTTCATCTTAAAGTTTGAGGTGTAATTATCTCATTCCGACCTTTTGCATTAAAAACTCTTGTATGAAACGGTGTCTAATTTTATACAAGGATCCCTATGTTTAATAAGGAAAGATTTACATGTAAATACTTTTAAAAGAAGAATTTTTTATCTTATTGATGACGAGTGTAATTTGTCACGGTCAAAACATCATTTTTTAGAATAAACATTTTAAGAAGACAAAAATACAAAGAAAGTTTTTCATTTACAATTTTTGTATCATTGACAAGTATTTATTAATTTTATATACTCTTGAATACTTCATTAAAAATGTAAACTTAACAATAAAAATTACACAGATGTTAATATGGGAATAGTGTAATCATATTAAGATTGAATTTAATTATACCGTTTATTTTATTGAACCGTTCCATTCCTGTGTTCACGTAGATGTCTGTGTATAAGGACTCATGTTCGAATCATTTAAAGTCATATAATACTTTTTTTAGTATAAAATATAAAAGAATCTCTCCATTAAATAGTTCATTAAAGTCAAAACTACATGACAATATTACATTATATAAAAAAGTGTTACTTTATAATTTCTACAAAAAGTAACAACCGTAACAAGACTACTCTAACAAAATTTTACTTTTTTCGTATACATACCGTAGTTTTGGTCGAACTTAAAAGTTTATAAAAATCGATTTAATGTAATCGATACGTTTTGTATACAAACTATTCATAACTTTCCAAACATTAAACAGTTAATCTTACTCACTTTACACACAAATAAGGTAACGAGACTACAAAATGGATTAAGACAATTCTACTGATAGTTTTTCCTTTACTTAATAAGTTACTAAGTAAAAACTTTGGACCGTTTATTCTAGTATCTTCCTTTTCAGAACAATGTATCTTAGCCACTTACCAGATTATTAAGTAACATACGTCAGAGAAAAAAAGGGGAGTCGTACACACGAGAACGGAAATGATTCTCTTCGAACCACGTTACGCAGTATGAAAAATGCACAAACACTTTCAACAAAAAGGAGGACGAACACAGTTTCAACCATAATTGTGTCTACAAAAGTACTCCCTATTAGGGTGTGGACATTTAGGACTTTCAGACTCTAAGGGAGAAGACCCGAAGTCACCAATCCAAAAATTATAATTCGTCATTGTAGAGCTTTGTATTACAACTAGAGACACGTAAATTAACGGTAAAAACAAATTGTCACTAAAACATATTTAATCATTTACAGTAGGAGTCGTCCACAAATGAACTCCCTGAATGTTTCGTGGACACTTAATGACTTTAAATTGAAAGGAGAGGGGAAAGAGGAAGTTTAATCATCAAGTTTATGTCAGTCTCTTAAAGTCGTCTAAAAGGAAACGGTTGAATAGGTGATGGGAACTACTTATGTTTTTCATGAAATGACGTTGACATTGTGATTTTGTTCTCTTGACTACATAAAAAAAGACAAAGAAACGAAATCCTTACTGACCGTTAATGGATGATTGTTTGGGAGAAGAAGCTGGGGTGCCGTGATTGTTGGGGATATTGTGTAACGAGCGACTTTGTCAACATACATTACGGGGAAGTCGAGGACACAAATTGAGTGGTCCACACGAATATGAATGCTTATGTTGATGGAAAGAAACGACGATTTGTCTCGAGACTAGAAATGGGAAAAAGATCTTATGAGTTCAACGGTATATAAAAAATAATATAGGAATTAAAGAGTCAATTTTTCTTAATACCATAACGGGTACGGTCCGAAGATTTTGACGTGATATAATATCATATCATTTTTAAGTCAGCACTATCATAAATGTTTATTAATAGGTACAAAAACTGTGTCCACCGTATTTAGAATTATATAATAATGTCCTGACTGTAGTGTACCAGGCTCTCGGGTAGAAGTTCTAAATATAGTAAATCTCCATAGGATAGATACATTATATATGATAAGTCAACTGAGATTTCGAACGACTCTCTCAAACAAAGACCGTACTGAATCGATTATTTCTATTAAACCTACGGATCCATATCTTTTGACGTAGGTCGTAATAGTTAGATTGGTTTGATATCATATCACGTCGAAATACCATCAAAAAGAAAAAAAGAATTTTTTGAAACTCTTATTTCAATTATAATCAATCAAAGATAGACATCAATAAAACCCCCCTCCTCCTCTCTAACAGTGATTGGATAGGACATAAAATAATACAAAAGATTATCGAATAATTAAAATTTTTATATAAATTATAATTGTCTTAAACGTTCTAAAACCACTTTCAATAATGTATTAATGATAATCGTATTTTAGAAATAAACATTAACTATAAACAGTGATTTAATTTGTGTCTTGAAGCAAAGGTAAAAAAAGAACTTTAAGAAAAAATTGCATTGACGTCGAAGAGAAAAGTAAGAGAACAAAAAGAATGAAAGGAATACGAAAGGAGATCGTTGGATGTCTCTCTGTTCATACCCTCATTTTGAATTGAAACGGATAGTTTACATTTAAAAAAGTCGTACTAAAAATTGGCCGTGTTAATTTTGTATTCATCGTCAGTACTTCATCTGAGTCGCCCGTTCACCAAGTGTTAAACGTTGAGTGTACAAAGGTTTAAGTTTGTCATGTAAATGTACATGACGGAAAACAGTCATTATCTCCAGACATCGTTTACGACAAGTATGAATTCATGTACGTTACGACTTTATTAAACGAAGAATTTCGGACTCCATGACAGTTGGGCTTACGACTTATTAACTGAATAGTAAAGACGTAAGGGTGTCATTAGAACGATGTCCGACACCTTTCAGAAGGTCACTTAATGGACTTGAACCCGTCTTTTTCAACGGAGAAGTTTTGGTCGGTTTCTACACGAATCTAGACGTCATATAGTATCTTTTGTGAAAAACCTAATAGGTCATATATAAGGATATAAATAATTTGTTGTTATGTTTCTTTCTTTTTACTGTTCTAGTATGGAGATACCTCCTTTGTTTACGATCATTGACTAGGGACACAGTGACATTAAATTTTGTAGTCTACAAAGGATCATTATCTAGAAGATTTTAAACACCGTGTATATACTTAAATATTTCGATCACTTAGTACAGTTGGTCCGACTTCCTTCGGAACGTTTCTTGACAGTAATGAAGTAAAACAATATACACGGTACCTCATATTATGTTTGGTTTAACAGTTAAAAAGTTTACATCTTCAACCTAGTCTTAAAAATTTTATCGTACTCAGTTGGTATACTAGGGAGGATAAAAGAATAAAAGACGATTACTATTAACTCATTAATACTCAATAAATAACCAGTACTGTTACTCAAAAGATCCTATTAGACGTCGAAATATTCACCTCACTCGTGATTTTTCCCTTTAAAGGATAAAAAAGGTTCTTAATAAAAAAAAAGGATTTGAGGAGGTTCGGAACGTATGTTACGTCGTCGGAGTGTCACCAGTCAAAGTAAAGTCATTGTAGTAAAGTAAGAAAAAAAAAAGTCTGGATAGACATCTGTTCACTAAAAAAAGAGATCCTAAAACTCTTACTTATTGGATTGAAAGGTACCATGTCTGGTAAATTAAAAGAGAATTTGAAAAAAAAAGTAGACGGACTCTTCGTGACACTACAGAATCAAATGTACAAATACACAGATCTTTTTATGTTTCTCTCGTACAATAGTATAAAAAAAAGGAGGATTTGGAGAAAAGTATAGAAGTTGTCTACATAGGTTAGAAAGTAAGGAAATCTCTATTTTTATATAATCGGTTCCGACTGTGGGAAAAGGGTAAGGTGTCAATTATGAATAAGAACCAAATTAAAGACACTGGGTATAAATTCTTTAGAGGATTGTAAAGACGCAAATTGGAGGTACGGGTACCACAGACACCCGGTCAGAGCATATCATCTAAGACGACCAAGTAATCTTCGACAGTGACACTGACTACGTCTGACGTCCCGACGTCCGTTTGAAACTGGTAATCTTCGGACCCCGGTAACGATAATCTCATAATCATGGTTTTGTTTTCAAGTTTTAGTATTCTCTATAAGTTACTTTTTCGTTTTCCGACGATAACGACCATTAGATTAAACAACTTGGGAACGAGACTGATTCAACGACTCTTCGAATCTTTAAGAAGTAGTACAATGTTATTTAGTAAAATGAAAAAAAACATATAGTCGATGAGAATCCGGTCTATCGGACTCGTCTGTCTGTACTACACTCAACAGGTTTCACTCAGTAAGGTGGACGACAGATAGCACAACAACCTACCACGAACACCCGGGGACCAGGTCAGTCACACTCTCTACCGATAGAAACAAATTGTACTTTAGAAACACAGACAGGTAAAAAAGTAATAAAAAAAAAAATGAAGTAGAGGTCTTTTTCCTTTACAATCTTACAACAAATTTCTCAACGAACGGTCAAAACACCCAAATACAACATGTAAACGGAAGTCAAAAACATACACTGAATAAGGGAAAATTAAATCACAACAAATCCTGTTTAAGACAATTAAAATAAAAATATTTGGTATCAGAACATGAAATTTTACATTTACAGTGATTACTTAACGAAACGTAATTGATACGTTCCCGTACCTCACTTCAGAAGAAACATTCTCACAGTCTCTAAACTGGTTTTTAGTTAACTATTTATGACAGAGGAGTTTTAACAATTTAGTTGTAAGACATACGGGAGAAGGGAGGGGTCTTTTGTCATAATAAAAAAGTGTGAACAAGGACAATAGATTCCCCAACGTTGACAAATGTCAACCCTTGCGCCCTTTCGGACTGTGAAAGGTTCACAATCGAAAGCTTATGTTGAAACAGGACTTGCTGTAATTTTTCAAAACAAGATTTCTTCATTGCTAGGAGAGTAGTCCTTGTCTCTGTCATTACCCTGGGGAGGGAAAAGACAAAGTCCTGTAAGTGACTTGTTACGGTCCCTATGTTCACGGTACCTATGAGATGGCGATTTACCATTAAAATTGTTGTCGATGAGTGACGCGTTCCCCCTGATATTACTGTCGCACGTCCAACACCTGACACCTGATTCAGACTTACTATGGCGAAAACTCTTCTACTAGTAAAGTCTTAATCACGTGTTGTTGGATGCCCCGTCGTCGTTCCGAGTGTTGGAGCTCGAGTGTGATGGTCAGTTCGGACACTAACCTCCCTCGTCGTCGCTTCTACTACGATAACACCGTCTACGAAGTAGAGATTACGTACCACTGTTAGGACCTGATCTCGAGGTAGTGTTTCTTGAACTCCGGGGTGAGTAGGGAGTCTCCTGAGTGAGGGAAGACATGGTTGGGGTCTTCTTTCGCTTCGGGCTCCCCTGACTGTCGATACATAGGGTCGACTGTCGGCTCCGGCTCCTGGTAGAGGCCAGGGGGTTGTCTCTGAGAGACATGTGTTCGTACGGGTTGGAATCCCTGAGAGGGATAGTCCTCTCGTCGGGGCTGTACCTTCTTCTGGACAGAGGTAGGGCCTCCTCACTCTTGCTCCTGTAGATGATATTCTCGTACGGTTTGGAACCTCGACCGGTGGTCGAAGTCTACACGATGGTCTAGTCGTCCCCGTTATCGCTACCAATGTATTAGGGGTAATTGTTTCTTCCCACATAAGGTCTTCCTCTGCAGTCTCTTCCTGTTTACGTCGACCACTGTTCAGAGATTATCACGGTGATTCCTTAAGGTCTCCGGTGTACGTTCATCACTTATGTCTGTCTGAGGTAACCGGGATACGTCGAGGGAGTTTGAGGCGAACTTCGCTACCGGGACAACTGGACACCAAGAGGTCACATTTTTTTTTTTTTCTACTGACTTGGAACGTCAAGACACTTAAAAATATTTTGTATTTTTTTGAAACATATATGTGTCTCATATGATTTTACTTAATAAACAATGTTTCTTTTCTCTACGGTTGGTCCATAAAATTCTAAGACGACGACAAATCTCTTTAACACTGTGTTCGTTTTGTCTTGAAGGGTCGGTAAAATGACGTCGTCAAACACTTGATTTAAACATTTATACCGACGTGGTAAAAACATCCGGACGTAACATAATATATGTTCCGCATCCGAAATTTTAGGACACCCTGTTTAAATGACATGGAATGACAAGGACTGTTCTGAACCTTTTCGTCCTCTCTATAAGACGTCGTCAAACGTCAACTGACGTTTGGAAAATGTAATTCCGTTTCTAACTTTTGTACAAATTGGTGATCGTTAGTTCGGTGTCCGGAATAAAGTATACAAAGGAGTTGACATGTTACTTGAGAAGTTTTTACCGATTTCTTTAATATAAAACAAGATAACGATCCCATTTTATTTATGTAAACACAGGTTGACTTTATCTTAACAGTAATTTTTATTAAAATTTCTCAAACTTCTTTTATAACACTTTTCGAGAACCAACGTGTATACAATACTTTACAAAAAAGAATGTGAAACAGTACCATTCAAGATGGGTAAAAGTGAATAAAAGGTGACATATGTCACAAGACGAAACTGTACAATCAGGAATAAGAATGTAAATTTAAAGAATAACGGTTTTCTCGCACAAAATACCCCCTTTTTGAGAGACTTCGGTCAATACGGTACGGAACGTGTTTACACCCCTTTAGATCTTTTCCAACACACAGTGGGGAGACAAACAAAACTTGTCCCCAGTCGCTCCCGTGACCCGTGAAGAGTGTTTGAAAGATCACTTGTTTTCCACGGATAAGAAAAAATTTTTTACTTTATTTTGTATTTATAATGAGAAGGTATAAGGAAGACGGATATAAATCATTAATTAAATAAAATACTATTTCAAGATTACTTTACATTTAACAAAGTCGTTTTAAGACGGAAAGAAAAGTAGGGAAACACATTTGGACAATTATTACTCGGGTAGTGATTATAGGTCACATTTCAAATTGTGCCAAACTGTCATTTATTTACACTTAAAAAAGTTCATCGATTACACGGGAAAATACATACTGTATATTAACCGAAATTATATACTTATGAAACGGTGGGTCGAGTGGAACCCATATGATCCAGGAAAGTGTCATATTGGGTGCTTATACGTTTTCTTATGTGAAGTCGACGGACTACCGAGATATACGACTTTTCTTATATAAACATAAGATTAACGGTTAATGGTTTCGTGTTTTAGACCGTCTATCCAAAGTCATCCCTTCACGACTATCATGAATCCAAACAACGTAACGTTGTCTCGGTTTTGTTCATTTTTACTTTTTTCTACGTAACCTTTAAGAGGTTTAGAAATTTTTTTTTTTTTTTTGAAAAGTCGTCATAACTCTTCTTTTAAGATTTTGCATGAAAATTTCAAACTTCTAATATTCGTAACGATATCCGTCGATACCTACTATTACAAAAAATAGTACCTTCCCAAGTTTTTAGTATATTAACTTAGAGTAGTTTATCTAAAAAGGATAGATGTAGTAGTCGTAAATATGGTTTAAGAAGATTTCGAATAGCCAAGAGAGTTCACGAAGGTGGTTCAATCTTTAGTGAAATAAAGTACACCTGTGCGAATCAGTACGGATAAATTTTTCTCATTATTCTTTTTGTAAAATTTCATATGAATAAATTTACACTTACATCATTCCATCTATGACATATTATTTTATAATAGTTATAAATCATCCCAGTGTCACCTCGTCACATAAGTGTATACCAATTAAGGATTGTACAACCTTTAACTGGTATTTTTAATATAATTATAAATTTGTCTAAATTGTCAGGAGACTCTTCCCATAAGTATCAAGTAACCCATTTTAAGACGTCCTTAAATATTTGGAATAGACGATCTTCTCCTGTAATATATTAGTTCGTAAAATTAAAAGACGAAACAATATATAATAGGACACGTTCGCACTTTAAAATGTCAATTATACTAGATATGAAGGATCATATGTCCGGTCGATACCAATCCAACCAAGTCACTACTCAACGGTTTTTTTCCGTCGTGACTAGTAAGTTAAGTATCATAAAGAGAACTCCGACAAGATTTTGAACATACTGTACTTGATCACGTCTTCATGAACCATGGATTTACCATTACAAGAGAAGTCGTATCTATTAAATGTTCAGAAGTATAATCTCTTATGTTAAACCTTCGATAGTAAGTAGAAACGACGACTTTCTTAGAGAAATTTTACTTAAAAGAAAATTTTTACATATTTACAACGGAATCTAAGATAGGTCCTAAGGGGGATCATGTCTAATTAAAGAATCCAAATTTTAATAATTAGATAAATGACTACATAATGGTTGGGTCATAAAAGAACCCCAGACAGGTCTGAAGTGGACCTATATGTTAAATGTGTAAGAATTAACAAAGAGAAACACCATCATTTTTGGCACTTAAAAATATTTCAGTGTAATAATATGGAATTAGTCCCTGTCAATGAGTTGACCGGATAATTATTATTCCTTACCAAAAATAAATAAAATCTAAACCGAACTATTTACAATCAGGTCTAACTAGTGAATAAAATTTGATATCCGAACACAAACAAGAGAAGTGGTTATCTTTTTTTAGTAACGAATATGTAGACATATATAAGTAGAACATCCGAAAGTTTTAATAAATACACCTTCTGTTAAGGAATTTCAGGTATTTAATCAATTTATACAGTCGTCGAGTTGAGTAGGTGTAAGTAAACTCGTATTAATATATATAATTGGTCTTTTTGTTGTCATTGTTAATAAACTGTCTTTCAGTGACAGTGATACGAAAGGGGAACCTTCTTCGTAGTCTGTGTTCAAGTGACGGGTTATAATTCTCTTTTTAAGCACACGTGAACAATATACCTACATAAGTCCTACGGACTAATTACATACATAAATTTACTATTTACTCTTTTACATTAAAAGGTAGTTAAGTTAAAACTTGGAGTGTGAATTCCGACTGGAAATTCTACAAGAGCACCCTATCTCACAAAACATTTTTTGAAGTTGAATCATTTTAAAAATAACGTCAATGTGGGAAGATTCATCTTTTTGAATTTTCTTACGTATGTTCAACTTAAAGACTTTACTTTGTCGAGAAGTATAAAATAACTATGACTTTAAAAGAAATTTCCGTTATTAGGGACGTCACAAAATTTTTATTTTGAATCATGGTTCTAAAGTGTACCAAGACGCAAGGTGTATAAAGAGAAAGGTACTTAAACAACACAATTTAGAGTTTGTCATACCTTTCAACTTATATCTACTTGTAACGAAGTGACCCATTATGTTAATCATACGAAAAACCACTTTTAGTATACGAAGGACGATCACTCATAGTGCAACTAACACTTATCAGGAAGTTATCGTACACAACCGTCGGACCTCGTAATCACGAGTTCCTACTCACTTATGATTACCCAAACCTCCAATTGAATACTGTTAGGATAGTAAACTTTCCATATTCTACGTTTAAAAGACAGTACAGTGAGACTCAGAAAGAGGTTTGTTAGCATCTGTGTAATACAATCGATTTACGTGGTTTGTCTTTTTGAACTTACAAATTTCTATGGTGTAAAAATTGGTGGTACATAAAACACGTGAAATGATCATGAAACAAGGTCTTACATACCCCTGATTACCTTTAAGGACCTGTAATAGGTTCAAGTAAAGTTCCGTGATACCCGTGACTCGAAAGTTCTGGTGTATAGAGATAGTCTCCCGTAATTATTCTTCGACATTCACGTGGTACATTAATCTGATTAATTTATATGACACAAAAAGTTTATAACCGTTATCTGGTGGGGAGTAGAGAATTATTCCGAAAAAAAAAACTCAGAGGTAGAGAGGACCACCGCAATGACAAGTGACTCACACTTCAAGGAGTCTTTCTTCGGACGTCAGCAGTAAACTGAAAATTTCGGATAACAAAATTGAACATATAAAAAAAGACTTAAGTACGTAACACTTTACGACAATCCATACAACCACGATTGTAATATTTAGTGAGATACTTTATTCTTTGTTGTTTTGTCCTTTGAGTTATATTGTCTCGATTGGTTTGGGAAATGATACCTTTTTTTTTAACGGGGTACTCAGAAAGTGTGCAAAACGATGATGCACAAATAATTTCGAGAATCTTTACAAATTTTTCGTATCAATTAGAATTCATTTGGTTACAACCCACTCTTATTCTCTGATCACTACTTACTAGTTAAAAACTCACCAAATGACTTATATAAAAAGTATTCGTAAAAATTTAACATACAGTCTTGATTCGAAAATTTTTCGTAAAACCGTCAGTGTCGTTGTACCGAAAAAACAAACTATCATAATCCGTTTTTTACTGATTAGAAAACAAGAAAAGAATCTTTTGACTGTCGATGATATATCTTGTGGATCCTTGTTACTATCCATAGTCTCTATAACTAATCTACTTTCTGAGTAAATACAAAGAGAGGACTTTATAGTTAGAATTATTTGTCTACCGAAAATTGGTTTTGTATCGTCATCATGTATCATTTCGGAAAATTGTGATATTATTTCTTCGATGTTTTGTTTTAACGACGGATTAAAAATTTCTATAGAGTCTGATTTACTAAAACAGGGTAAATTATGACGTATGAGGGTATTATGAGGGTATTATAACGTTGTTCTAATTTTCATGATCGTGGATGGTAAATTATTTACGAAGTATGTACGGTATGAGACTTGATGAATGAAATTTTTGATTTATGAAATAACGTGAATTAGGAGAATTGTTAGGAGACTCTTCCCGCGAATAATAGGTGAAAACGTTTTCTTCTTTTCATTAAACGAGTTCCGGAGAGTCGACCGCTACCGGCTGGACGTGTTCGTAGACAAACCGGGGTCTCAAACTCGCAGATTGGTTGTACATGGTGGAGACCAAAGTGAGTCCCAGGGTTCGTATAAAGAACAAGGAGCACCTGACAAAGAGACGACCATCAATCTCTTCAAACAAACAAAACTTAGGTATCTCAATATTTTCTTTACGTCAATTTTTTTTTTTTTTCAGTTAAATTTATCCAGTTTCTCAAAGTCTCCTTCTATGTGGGCGATTTTCTATTAATAAATGGAGTCTAAAATCTTCACCCCGACAATCGACCCACCATCAGTCTACATCAAATAATCAATGACTAAACGAGGGACACCTTGATTGAATTTTCTGTCAGTACTTCGTCAACATCATCCTTTTTTTTTTGGTGTTCTAAAACTCAGTCCTACAATGTAAAAATTAGGAATGGACTGGTTATTTTATTGTGACCAAATGGGTCAGTTAGACTAGTTATTGGTGTTTTTTACTCTTTGTCAAATAAGTACATGTACGAAAAAATAAAGTGTTGACTCGGTATTGACATTACTTTTTCCGTACACTTTTTAGTGTTATAAACTAAACTTAAGAAAATTTTTAATTATCAACACAATTTATCACACACACAAACTCTCTCTCTCCCACGCATACACACGTAAAGTTTGTCCTGTAAAGTTCAAGTATCAGATTGAAACAGAAATTGTAAACCGGTCTCTGGAAAGGACACTTGTCACTTCACAAACCTGATTTTATCACACACTATATATATGTGAAAAAAAAAAAAAAAAAGGGTTTTTTCACAAGACGTCTCGGAACCTTAACTCACACAACTCGAGTCCTGTTCGTCTAATCCCTAAGAGACACTCAATTTAACAACGGACAGGAAATTGCTGTCCGTAATATGACTCGAAATACTAAATAACGTAAACAAGAGTGTCGATACCTCCCATTCACAAAAATGTTCACTCCTTCGACTCGGGGATGCATGCAGTGGAATTGGCTGACGTGTCGACACCCACTCTTGACCTGGAAGCGACCCACGGGTTCGGTCCGAGGAGACCTAAGACGGAGACCCCTCGCGGACCGGGTGGGTTCAAGGGACCCCGAGAGGTTGTCAGCCCGAGAGGTGAGTTTCTACACACAAGGGTGAAAGAGTCCTTGACGAGTAATGGATCGACCGAGACCCCCTACCACTATTCCCTCCGTCGTGCCCCCTGTCCTCTGGAACACGACACCCAAGGATGGGGAACGGGATCGGCGACGTCGACTCCTGACAGACAGACGTGTCGGACCGACCCGGAACGAAGACAGGGGCCGAGGAAGGACAGGGGGAAATAAAGGAAGAGAGGAGAAGTTCAAAAAACAAAAATCGGAAAAAAGAATGATCTTACATAAGATCAGACCTAAAGGAGAAAGTAGTGTAACCGAAGACCAAGAAAATTTTTAGACCGAAAAATTTTTATAGGGTATACAAAATATAATAAAAAATCAGAATTGGTAATGAGAAATAACCTTATATTCCAACAAATGTAAGTTCAAAGAGGAGCTAAAATGAGAAGTCAAAGGAAGATCAAAAGGAAAATGTGAAGTGTAAGAAATTTTTAAAACTTTTAGGGATAAAGAAAAACTAAAAAGAAAGAAAGGAACAAAGAAAAAATCATCGTTCTCAATATTGGTGTTTCTATCATCGTAACTTTTTCCGAGGTCATAAAGTCAGAATGAACAATAAGAATATATAAATAGGATTAAAATCACAAGTAAAATATACCATTCTATAAGTATATTTATTAAATTACTTCATCTCCATAATTACCAATACCTTTGAAACCTAAGTGTATCTGTATCCAAATTCGGAAACGAGAGAGAGCCCGTTCAATGAATTGGAGAGAGTTTAACAAAGGAGGAGGCATTTTAACCTTAGTCGGATGGAACGGTTCCCAACGACACGCCTAATCTTCATTACATACATTTCACGGAATCGTGTCGAGGACCGTACACTGTCCGTGAGTTATCTATCATCGAAAAAAAAAAAAAGGAAAGTCTTCTATGACACTCATCGTATTTGTAGAGGACTGAAACTCAAAACATTTTCATTAGTCAGTAGTCCTGAAGTTGACCTAACAGTAATAGACGGAGTTCGGTACACCTGTCCGATATAGTCATTGTGAAAGTACTTGTTACGTCCATGTCGGTGGTCCGAAGGACGAGGTCCCCTACTTACTGACATTCCTCGTGAGTCCGACGTCCCTAGGTCCAACTACTCTCGGTTCCTTTACCCAGAGAACCTTATAATAATATAAAATCAATTAATTCTTTATAAATAAAATACGTTTCTTCAAATAGTAAGCCAAAAAGATGAAAAGGTGAAAGAGAAAACGGAACAGTAAGAAAGAATGTTTCATTATCTGTTCAGAGAACGAAAAGGAATTATTTATGACTAATTCATAAATGATGTACAAGTACGTATTTTCACCATCTTGTGTCTTCACTTCCTACAGGGACGGGAATTTAATTACTACAACTATTGATCATATATAACTAGACATGGATGACAAACGTTTCAAGACTTAAATTTGGGAAGTACTTATAATAAAGTAAAATTAATATTAAAAATATTATTAAGGTACCGTATTTTTGATAATAACAGATGTAAAATATTCACTCATTTCACTCCGAATCATATTACTTCATTGTACGAACTTTTAATTTCCCTATAAATTTTCCTATTAATGTTGTGTTATTCTATTTTTATATTGATAACACATGAAACTTTTTTAGAAACAACTTCTCGATCATGACCTCCACACAAATCTTCCTATTCGTCTCAAACGATTCTCTTGTATCATCTTTCACAAGATCTACCTAACTTTTAACACACTTTCCGCTTGTCCAAACTTTTACGTCCTCTACTAAACTCACTCTTCAAGTCACTCCGACCTTTTCATATTACAACACATGGTTTTCAGACCCTACTGTCCAATTCCGGTCTAACTCTCCCCGGACCTTATGGGACACCCACGACTTAGACTACAGACGATAAAATACGGGTACAACTTTCTTTCTTTCCCTTAATCATGATCACATGTCACTCAAGAGAATACACGAAATAAATATAATAAGTACGGAATAAATAATATGTCATAAAGTGAATTAAAAGTGTCAGTATGTTCCTTCATCAGGCAACAATGGTAGTAGTAGAAATGAATTTTATATGTTTAATGTTACCATCGAGAAAGGTTTACAACTGTTTTACTCGTGTGGTTACATTAATTATGGGTCTTGTCTTTTGTCATACCTTCTCGTCTTCGACGGAACAAAAGAGAAGGTTCGTAATTTGGGGGTTCTCATTACGATGGACTGAAGAGTGTGGTAGTTAATTGGAACTGTCAAAAATTCACAATATTTCACCTTATAACGTTATATATTAAATGCACCAAAGGAAACAAGTTGTGTTACGAACACTTCATGTAAGTACGTCGACATCAGGTAAGGAAAAGTAACGGTGTATTACAAGGGAACTACTGATATAGTATTTAATAAGTAGGTCGAATTCTCATCAATAAAAATAGACAGAAAGTGTTTACTAATTTGAACCTTTCAATTCATTACTCAAAATTTAGTGTCTCGATCTCTCTCGGTCTTGATTCTTGACCTAGGTCATAGTAGAATAAGATTTCGGGTTTCCCGTTATTTTATACCTTAAACTTTGTAGGTCAGAGATCCACTGTTATTAACTAACTTACGTAATGTGTTATTAAATAGTAAAAGTCCACGAAAAGATCAACGACTCCCGTATCATTCCTTATCTCGTCTGAGGTAGGACTATTTGACTCTCGTCTTCTATTGTAGTCGGTGGTTTTTCATGATACTTCTTCTATTTATATCTTACGACTCACAGACATATCGTCAGGGACAAGATCCGTAAAACAGACATAATGAAGTACGTTAAAGTTTTGTGTAAGATCTCTATCCATGGTATCCACAAGAGTACTGGGATTAGAATGTCTACTCCTATGACTTCGTACCCGAAGGGTCACCGAGACGTCATTTCTTAGGAGGACAGTTGTGTCCTCTGTACTCAAGGTAGGGACCCAGCCCTTTTAGGGGACGTCTTCCCGTACCGTTGGGTAAGGTCATAAGAACAGACCCTTTAGGGTACCTGTTTCTTCGGACCATCCGATATCAGATACCCCAGTGTTTTTCCAGTCTGTACTGAATCGTTGATTTGTTGTGTTACGACTTCGTACCTCTCGGGTTCATGGGACAGACATGGTTCAATCATTTGTCTCCTTAGTCCCAAGTTTAGGTCTGTCAAACCGAGGTCCCGAACACGTGTATTGTGTCACTAGAGTTCCCACTTACTGTCTCTTGAGATGTCGTTCTTCCGCCCCTCTCCCTCCCACGACCCTTTCGGACGGACACTTCCGGGAGGGTTATACTTCTGGACCGACCACTCTTCTTCCATAAACCAACTTCTAGAACTACAATACACACTCTCCACTAGAGTGTGTATTCCTCGTCTTCAGTTTTCCAAGACTTACTCCCTACTCGAACTTCACAAATTCAAGTTTTTCCTCCTTTTACTTCCCTTAACTCTAGGACCGGTTAAGGTTCGACCCTTGACGTCTCTGCACCTAACTTTATGGTGCAAGTGTAAAAAGATCCACCACAAAAAGATACAACGACAAAGGATTAGTTGACGTGACCAAAGAAGACTTCTTATTTACATCACTCAAGTCAAGTCAGTGAGTCAGCACAGGTTGAGAAACGCTGGGGTTCTTAACGTCGTGGGGGCCGGAGGGACAGGTAGTGGTTGAGGGCCTCAAGTGGGTCTGAGTGTAGGTAGCTCAGTGACTACGGTAGGTCGGTAGAGTAGGAGACAGCAGCGAAGAGGACGATTGAGGTTAGGGAGGGTCGGAGTCTCAGAAAAGGTTACTCAGTTGAGAAGTGTACTCCACCAGTTTCATAACCTCAAAGTCGAAATCGTAGTCAGGACGGTCACTTGTGGGTCCTGACTAGAGGAAATCTTACCTGACGAACCTAGAGGAACGTCAGGTTCCCTGAGAGTTCTCAGAAGAGGTTGTGGTGTCGAGTTTTCGTAGTTAAGAAACCGCGAGTCTAAAGAAGTGTCAGGTTGAGAATTGTAGGTATGTACTGGTGACCTTTTTGGTATCTGAACTGATCTACCTGGAAACAACCGTTTCATTTTTAGAGACGAAAACTTATACGATAGATCCAACCAGTATTGAAAAGAAGGTTCCTCCTTCGTAGGAAATTAAAGTACCGACGACAGTGGTAGACGTCACTAGAAACTCGGGGGTTTTTATTTCAGACTGTGACAAAGGTGACAAAAGGGTAGATACAGGGTACTTCACTACTCTGGCCTACGGTACTAGAAGCAAAAGACTTACAACTCGAAATTCGGTTAAAAAAGTGAGAGGAGAAAGTGAAAGTAGTTCTCCGAAAAACCAAGGAGAAGTGAAAGACGGTATTCCCACCACAGTAGACGTATAGACTCCACTAACTATAAAGAGGACTTTAGAACTAAGGTCGAACACGAAGAGGGTCGGGTCGCAAAGAGTACTACATCATACGTGTATTCAATTTATTCGTTCCACTGTTATATATCGGAACTACATGAGGAAAGGATAAACTTTGGTCAGACAACAAGTTACAGGCCAAGATTGACAACGAAGGACTGGACGTATGTCCAAAGAGTTCTCCGTTCAGTCCACCAGACCATAAGCGTAGAGAAAGTCTTAGAAGGTGTCAAATAACACTCGGTGTGTCAATTTCCGAAACCGTATCAGTTATTTCGTGTTTATCTACAAAAAGACCTTGAGAGAACGAAAAAGGTACTAGGTCGCCTACAACCGTTAAACTAGAGACCAAGGAGACGTAAAAGATTTTGGTCGAACTTGTAGACCTTCAAGTGCCAAGTGCATAACGACTTCGGACCGAACCTCTTAAAACTCGTAATGAAATGATCGTACACTCTACTCACGTTAACACACCATCAAACTCTTAAGAAACCGTAACGGAAAAACCCTAACCTTACTTTTGACTGGAAAAGGTCAGGACACCGGTGACGACTCAACAGGTTTAAACGACCGTATAACTCACATCGTGAAAGTGTCGTAGTAGAAAGTCCTAAACTTTATCGAGTTGACCTTAAGGTAGTGGAGGTGATGGAAACAAACATCACTACGAAAGATTCCGGGTGAACTGAAGTGTAAGGTCCTACAGACCGAGATGCACTCACTAGTGTGGTAGCACTAATAGAACCAACACTTCTAGGAAAAACATACCGAGAAGACACATAAGAACGGTGGAGAAGAATTATAGAAGACGAAGACAATCCAGGTATGGTAATGACAGGAAATAGCTCGGATAGAAACGTACTTTACAAGGGAACCATAGAGAGTAAAAGAACTTCTCTAGAGATCAGAAAGGGTAAGACAACAAAAGGAGATAAAGAAACGTAACTAGTGACTCCTTTAGAAAGAATAGAGAGGAAAGAGTAGAAACCTTGAGACGTGAGTCTATGAACATAGAAAGGAAAAGAAGAAACGAAAACCGAAGAGAAGAAAAGTGTCGATAAACATTCCGGAGGGGTCTGTCGGTAAAACGAAAAAACATAAAACAAAGGTTCCCCTACCAGAACTAGGGACAGAGGACATGTCACAGTGGTTGGAGGTAGGTATCAAGTAGTCCGTGAGACAGACAGTCTAGATCAGGGAATTTAGATGAAGAGTAAAGGTGACATATTAGTATTGTCTAAACTAAATCCAGTATGACCCTACCAGACAACCAAAAGGGGTAAAAGAAGTTAAAGTCAGACTTAAACCGTTATTCCTCGAGTACTAGACTCGGTGTCTCTCGAGGACCAGAACAAAAACGACTGACATATCTCGAAGAGGTAGAAACCGATGTTTCTTATATTAGTTAGACTAAAACCACAACTGGTAGACCACTACAGGTACACATCTCAGAAGAGAACACAACAACCTTCCACCACAAACTATATTGGTCACACAAGAGAACTGTTTTGAGATAATCGGAAACGGGACAAAGTAAGGCATGAGGTTCCGGTTTAAACGGACAATGAGGTCCACAAAGAACTGAAGGATGAAAACGTAAGGTCAGGGGATATTACTTTTTCTGTAGAAAAACCCCACAATCAAGATTTTCCAGAACATCCAGAAGAATCTTGGTAAGTTGAAGTCGAAGAAGTCGTAATGACCAACACCGTATCCGAACCTAATGACACTATAACTTACAAAACGGAACCTTTACTTCACTAGTAAGACAGCAAAAACTCTAAAGCAGGTTCATGACGTATAGTCTGAGAAAACAACTGGCACTACCGATGAGGTAAAGAAGATTCCCTAAGGACGGGCGTCATCATCTATATTACAAGTAGACTCAATTTAAGTGGGTAAGGTTAGGTAAAATCAAGCGACTAAAGATCTTACAGTTACAAGTGAGAACGGTAGAGGACAAACTGGTGAAGGTTAAACGGAACTAAGTACCTGGACTGTAAGGTCCAAGGATACGTTATAACGAGAAATGTCGTTGTCTGGAACGAAGATAGTGGTCAGTGTAGGTGTCGACCCATAACAAAAACGAAACCGAGGTAGGGAAGTAAGAAAGACCTCAATAAAGAGGTGACTAGAGGTCATCGTATGACCCGTGGATAACTGGACCCCTAAAGGAGAAAGTCATAGGATAGTAAAACGGAAAAGTATGACAAGTACCCCAAGAGTTCCGTTCTTATGACTTCACCAAACGGTAAGGGAAGAGGTCACCTGGTGTAAGACAGTCTGGACAGGTGGTACTGGACGGGTAGAACCCACCGGGGTGTGCCATACCGAATCAAAGTAACTCAATCTGTGCCGACACCAGGCACACTAATCTAACCGATCAAAAGACACTAATACCAAACACACAGACGGTAGACGACGGAGAGCGTTGTGGATGTAAGAATAAACCCAAAGAGAATGGAACCTGCAAACCATAGACAAGTGCCGACGAGGTCGTTTCGCGTCGGCGACGAGGAAAACAACCTGTTCCCCATAGAGGAATGCCGGCGGGGAGGACTGGAACCTACACCTCATCGAGGAGACCGGGTCGACGTGGGTACGTCGGTGGTGAGGAACCTGCACCCCACGAGGAGAGTCGGTGGCGGGGACTGGAGCCAGCACCCCATCGAGGAAAGCCGACGGCGGGGAGTGGAACCGGTTCCCCATCGAGGAGAGTCGGTGCGAAGACTCACCAGGTAACGTCGGCCGTCCAGACGGTGTGCCATCAATTCTGTGTTTATCTTTCCGTTCAAGAACGTAAATTAGAGTTAGTCAGTAAACGAATTTCGTTAGGTTACTGGGTAGTTAATAATTTTGGAAACTATTTTGTTCAGTATCAGTACCTAAGAGACGATAAACGATATCTTAATGGACCTTAATAGTTCTTTTTTGTAGAAACTACTCCATTTACAACTTGGCAGTATATTTTTGAATCTTCAGACTGTTCTGTTCATCATTCACAAGTTTTGAAACAAAAAAGAACAGGAACGAGAGGGTCCTGTTGTTCTTGTCGGTAAAGATGCGGATGTCACTACACGTTGGTTCTTTACAACCTGCACAGTTATCGAACACTTTCTTACACTGACTGAGTATAAAAGATCCTTAAAGGACGGACGAGAAACAGTAATGACTAACGTTTCGTGGTGGACCCTAAACGTAGTAGTGTTTCCCGTAGAGTCAAGTCTTAGGAAAGGTGCAAGTCCATCGTCTACACTGTTCCCAGTCTTTCTTTCCTCTCCTCCTGTCTTTCTCTTCCTCCGGGTCACTTAGAAATGGTCCTGTCCCGACTTCGGGGTTTAACGATCCTCAGACCCACACAAAGTTTCCTCTTATGACGGAGATAAACCCTCAAGAATGAAAACTCTGTCCTACGTGACAAAGTTCCACTCTGTTACAATACACGACGACCAACCCACTTGGACAAGATTAATATACGGAGGAACTAACAACAAGCCGTCCAACTAATCTTAGTATAAGTTCTGTAAACATCTAGTATCAAGGACCTGTGAAGACATTCAATCGTTTAGTTCACACTAAATAGGGACCTTAATAACCAATCCCTACCGAAGAAAAAGAGTTACGTACAAGAGAGATCGAATATTAAAATTAATCACGAACGAGGGTCAAGTGTGGCTCTTATCCCTACTAACAGTTAGGCCATGACTTCATGTCGGACTCGAACATTACGTCGAAACTGAAGTCGTAAGTCTAAGGAATTAGTTACACCCTACATCCTATGCCCTTTAACGACTTAATTTCAGGGTCACGTTATCCTTTGACTGATCGGGAAGATAAATCCTCCACTTGATCTAAAGACTATCCGTTTCGACTTAAAATGTTAGGTCCATAGGAATAGATGGTCCGGGTTAAGACCCATCTAGAAGGAGAGGAACGTCAGACTGGGTTGACGTGCACTGATCTCGGGGTCTCCCGGGTTACGGTGACCCCTTGAGACGACAGTCGGAAACGACAACGAACGTCGAAGACTTCTTTCATCTAGCACCGGTAGTGACCCCGTCGAAAACGACGTATCTAACGAAGGAATAGAAAGGTGGACGGTGCGTCTCTGTAGTGTACAAGAGGAAAAAAAGAAAATGTGAACCCCTTCGTTCGTCTCGAAAGGAACCGTAAAGAGAATAGAAAACACCGTTTACAGACCCATTCTCCCTTCATGTTAAAGAAGTACTTTTACATTTTATTGATGTCTTTTGGAGGAAACTTAAAGACTAATAGGAGAAAGATGGGTTCTATTATGGCATAACAAAGAACTTTCTGGATCATAGAACTTGTTCTATTAATATAAGAAGGGTTATAAGTTCATCTTAAAAGGGAGACACTTTATGTTCTCTCGATGGATAAAGTCTTTCTAAATTCAAGTTTAAATTAGTGAGGCAGAGAATTGAAGTTCACTTTAAATTAATAGTAACGGAGTTGTATGTAGCTGATTATATGTTTGCCACGGTTACTCTCGTCTTTTCACTCTTACATACGACTTCTTTTTATTTTGTCGACTCTCCTCAAACTACCTTCAAACTTTCAAAGTTCTTACGTTAAACAAAGTAACTCAAGTTCGAGAAAAGAAGGACTTTTACGTTAACCATAATTTTATATTATAACGAACCGTCATGTTCATACTTATAAATTGCCATTGTTCAACTACGTGACATTCACAAGGAGCTGGGTCGAAATTGTCTTAACACATTCCTTCTGAAAGTACTTTACTTTCCTCTACAAACTTTACTGTATCTTATAAGAACTCCTAAAAATTGTGGGTGATTTAGAATCTCTACTGACAAAATAGTATCTCAACTCGAAAACTAATAGTCTTTTGGTCACATATGAAAAGGGATTTGTTTGACAGGTCCATTCCTTTCTAAAAAAAAGATTGATTTTACTTACGAAACTATAAACAACATAAAGATCTCTTTATCTTGGTTATCCTACATATATATTATATGTATCCTTCGCTAAATAAAATTCCTAATCGAGTACACCAACACCTCCGACCTTTTAGGTTTTAGTTGTCCCACCCGTCCGTTGGTCCTCTGGGTCCCCTTTCGACTACGACGTGAGATTCAGTCTTCCAGTAATCCGACTTTTTAAGGGAGAACGAGGTCTCTGCAGGTAAATACCGAGACAAACGTGGGAGTCGACTGCACCTATCTCGGGTGAAGGAAAAGAGTCGCTGTCGTTTTATTTTAAACTCCCAATTGTAAGTTTCCAGAGTACTAGACTGGGGTGAGCGGGGTCTGTTTGACAACTGCACTCGAGGCACGGACGGAGGGTGATCAAAGATTAATTCAATGAGTCACAGAGTAGGGATCGGGTCTTACGAAGGGATGGGATTTAGGACGGGTGGTAGGATGAAGTCTTCCAAGAGACTGAAGGTCTGTGGTACTAGATGTCAAATTACTTGGGAGGTTGGATGATAATAGACACGGTCCCTAAAACAAAGTCATATTCACTTTTAATTTGTGAAATTATAGACGTAAAGAATAAACACTAAAGATTGAGGTTATCTTATATTAAAGGTAATCTCGTTCATCGAACGGATGGGAAGGAAGGACCATAGGTTCAAAGATCGTCTCAAGAACTACGTTTGGTTTGTGTGTAATTTATAAACGTATATTCCTTGTACGCATGAATAAGTGAGTCAGTACAGGTTGAGAAACGTTGGGAAACCTGCCATCGGAGGGTCCTGGGAGACAGGTACCTTAAAAAAAAAGTCCGTTCTTATGACCTCACCCAACGGTACAGAAGGAGATTCCCTAGAAGGGTCAGGTCCCTAACTTCCTTCTAAGATATGGTCAACTCTTTAACTCCTTCGGGTATATACCTTGTATATATAATTATTTTAAACCAAAGACCGTCACCTCCAGATCTATAGGATTCTCCAAGAGAGTGACTTGTATCAAGTTTTGTAATTTGTTTTATAAAGTTTATGTACTTACTCGATCGGTCTTTCGTTTCGTTTTTTGATTCTCTTTCTTAGATATCTCTATTTGATTAGGTTCGACTTACGAATTTTGTTCCCGATCATGACTTGGACCCGGTAAGTCAACAGTACCATGTGACTCCTGTCCGTAGTCTCCGTTACGGGTCCCTGTAGAGGAATCTTACATACGGTCTTACATACGGACGTTCAAACGAGAATTACATCCAAACGTGGAGTTCGAAAATAACCCTTTAGATTTCGGACTTTAATAAAATCTTACCCGTACTCATATATTTTGTTATTACTTTTCAACTATGAGGAATTGATACGTAGGCACAAGAAACCTTCCTTACTACGATTTCGACTTTGAGGTCATGAAACCGGTGGAGTACTCTTCTCAACTGAGTAACCTTTTCTGAGACTATAACCCTCCCCAACCCCCCTCCTCCTTTTCCCCTGCTGTCTCCTACTCTACCGACCTACCGTAGTGGTTGAGCTACCTGCACTCAAACTCACTTGAGGCCCTCAACCACTACCTGTCCCTCAGGACCCCACGACGCTAGGGATCCCAGCGTTTCTCAGCCTGTACTGACTCACTTACTTGACTTGACTTGACTTTGGTGAGTCTTGGTGAGTCTTGTCGAATAGCACATGACAAACCCGCAACGAAAACCTACACCGAACTCTTGATTTACGTGTTAACAAAGAGAAAGGTTTAGGTAGTTTCTTTCGTTTATCGTTTCTCTTATAATTTTACTGGTCATGTAACGTAAGACCCTACATGTTACGTATACATGTATTTAGTACGTGAAAAATATCGGTCTCAGTCCTTCTTGGTATAGTCATGTAGGACCTTCGTCAATAAAAAGTACTTAGTGTGACCGGAGGATCCACCACCCTCTACATTCTCTGTACCCAAGCTAGGCACCTAGTCCTTCTAGATGACCTCCTCCCGTACCGTTGGGTGAGGTTATAAGAACGGACCTCTTAGGGTACCTGTCTCTTCGGACCACCCGACGTCAGGTACCCCAGTGTCTCAACTTGTGTTGACTTCACTGAATCGTCCGTACGTACGTGGTTCGACTTTGTTGTTTTCAGGACCATAACGGATTAGAACGGAGTCAGTCGTCTCAACAAAGAGTTCTTATGTACATTAGTGACCCTAGACCCGATCCTTAATAAACATAGTTGGACGGGTGGTTAACTCCTCGAGTTCTTTACCGAAGATCTTTCCGTTTACTATCACCAACCGTCAGTATGTACGGTCACTCGTATACTCTTCTTATTACAGCGTGATACTATTTTATAATTTCCTTTTCGTTTTTTTTTTTTAACCCGAAGAGAGAATAAAAGTCCAATTTTTAAAAAAAAAAAATAAAACCGACACGACCCAGAAACAACGACGAGTCCGAAAAGAGATCAACACCGTTCTCCCCCGATGAGAGGTCAACACCATGTCCCCGAAGAGTAACGTTGGGGGTGTAAACAACGTCTCTTACCCGAGATCCCACGTGTCCGAATTCATCAACACCGTGTACCCGAGTTATTAACACCGAGGGACCGAGATCTCGTGTCCGATTGTCTATATCGGGTACTCGAATCAACGAGGTGAAGTACACTCTAGAAGAACTGGGTCCCTATCTTGGGTACAGACCACGTAACTGTCTACCTAAGAAATGGTGACTCGATGGTCCCTTCGGGGAATAAAAGTCAAAACCTTCTACTCTTTTCAAGACCTCTACCTACCACCATTACAAACAAGTTGTTACACTTAGATAAATTACGGTGGCTTGACATATTAAGTTTTACCACTTTTTACTATTTTATATGCAGTACAATAAAATGGTATTAAAAGTTTTCAAGAGACCTGATAACAAGGTACAAATTAAGGGGTAAATAATATTTTTTAGTTAATAAATTAATTTGAAAATGGATTGGATAGATGTTTACTATATTTTATCTCTGGTTAACTTTCTCAAAAAGGATTTCGTCTGAGAACCAGATATATCATGAAATTACACATTTTTTTTTTTTTTTAGTTTTTTAACATCCTTTATAAAAATGGAAATCCCCTTTTTACCTATCGTAGAGTAGACCCCACTGTACGTGTTTTGTTTGTTTTGTTTTCGGACTTGTATTTTCTCAATTCATATTTTTAATCCTAAAAAATTCAAATTTTTACATCTATTTCTCCAAGTCTATATCTTTCTAGAATGTTCTCATACCCTTTATCGTGTATCGGTTCTACCGTAGTCAGTCTGGGAGAACGGGGTGCAAAAGTGTGGGAGAATGGAGTTTGGACATTTGTTACTGAAACGTACCAATACATCGTCGACTCTAGTGAATATCGACTCTTTTCTTTTCTACGTTTTCCGTTTCCTCTTTTCTTTTCTATATGGGTAAACTTAAGTCTCCAGGTTTCTTATTGTTCCTTTCTATCCTTTCGGAAGCAGTCACTAGTTACGTCTGTGCTGACTCGCTGAAGTGTAAATGAAAAGTGAAAGTACGTAACCTCTTCCTTTACCGTTGGTGAGGTCACAAGAACGGACCTCTTAGGGTCCCTACCCCCTCGGACCACCCGACGACAGATACCCCAACGTGTCTCAACTTGTGTTGACTTCGATGAATCGTCGTCGTCGTCGTCGAACTATTTTGGTCGAGAGTACGAGATACGACTTTACCAGGACAGTACAATGTCTCAGGTGAATGTGGACCCTGAACTAAACAATGTTCTAGTTCGTTACCTCGTTCAATAAGAGAGGTGGTTTTCTTGAGAGACCCCATACTTTTAATTCAAAAGAGAGTTCCGAGAATACATACTAGTATATTTAAGTCAAGTCAAGTCAGCGAGTCAGCACAGGCTGAGAAACGTTGGGGTTCTTAGTGTCGTGCGGTCCGGAGGGACAGCTAGTGGTTGAAGGCCTCAAGTGAGTCTGAGCACAGGTAACTCAGTCACTACAGTAGGTCGGTAGAGTAGGAGACAGCAGGGGAAGAGGAGGACGGGGGTTAGGGAGGGTCGGAGTTTCAGAAAAGGTCACTCAGTTGAGAAACGTACTCCGCCGGTTTCATGACCTCAAAGTCGAAATCGTAGTAAGGAAGGTTTCTTTAGGGTCCCAACTAGAGGAAGTCTTACCTGACCAACCTAGAGGAACGTCAGGTTCCCTGAGAGTTCTCAGAAGAGGTTGTGGTGTCAAGTTTTCGTAGTTAAGAAGCCGCGAGTCGAAAGAAGTGTCAGGTTGAGAGTGTAGGTATGTACTGATGACCTTTTTGGTATCGGAACTGATCTACCTGGAATCAACCGTTTCATTACAGAGACGAAAACTTATACGATAGATCCAACCAGTATTGAAAAGAAGGTTTCTAATTTACTTTATTGTTACACTGTCACGGATTGGGTCCCGGACTAGTACCCCCTGTAGAGTCGTTTATTTTGAGTAATATAATCGTCTTGTATAATAACTCTTAACCCTTTATATATGACAATGTAAGTTTATAAGTTTCAACTCGAATATAGCGTGACAAACACGTAGGAGTCAGCAAGTCAGTACAGGTGAGAAACACTGTGATCCCTGACATTGGGAGGTCCGAGGAGACAGGTATCGTAAAGGGTCGTTCTTATGACTTACCCAACGGTAAAGGAGGTGGTTCCCTAGAAGGGTCGGGTCCCTAGCTTGAGGGTAGAGGACACAGAGGACGTGACCGTGCGTCTAAGAAATGGTGACACGGTGGACCCTTCGGGGGTGTAATCATAATGTTTATTTTTATAAATCTCGAAATAACGTCTATTCCGATTAATACACGACCTGTGAATAAATGAGGAAGTCATAACGACATTCCCTCCGTGGTAATAATAGGTCATGTTTCTACATCTTTGATTCCGTGTCCTTCTAATATTCGTTACACCTTACACTTATCTTCTCCCCTACTACGACAACCTTTTATAAGACTTCTGTCTAACATCCCCTAAATCCTGCGACATTCCTTTCAAACATAAAATAAAATCCTTCCTGAAACATACAAAGACTCCACTCCTTACTGATTGGTGTCCACAAGCATCTCGGAACACACATCAAGAATAAGGTCACCATTTTCCACCGTCTCCTCTTTTGAAGTCAGAACTTTCCAATTTCACCAAATCTATAATCCACCTTCTGTCTATTCACCCTTACTCTAAGTGTCCTAACCTAGTGATTAACATACAGGACCTCTTCATTTCCCTTCAACTCCTATTCAAAGAGAAGTAATTATATATATAAAAATTCATCTTTAAAAGTACTTATCATAGGTGTGTAGGAACTGGTATTAAAGACTTAACCTAACCAATATATGAAGTAATTGAAAACATTAAAATTACAAACAAGTCTAGAATTCTAGAACAGTTTTTGGGTCCAGAGAAGCTTGTATTTTTTGTTTCGGTTCGTATGAGAACTTAAACACTGATTTACTGTTTCTAAGTTTATCTGAGCCCGTCAATTAGTTTATGTCATCGAGTTATTTACTAGGAGTTTACTTGTCCAATTCGTCCATTCGACAGAGAGGGTCTGATAACACTTAAGGAGACTTCAACTCTTGAAGAACCGTTTAAAAACTCGACTTAGTTTTCAAGTTTGTTGTTTTTGCGATCAGTATCACACACATGACACGAGTATTGACAGTTCTTCAAACTTCTTCTATTCTTTAACCTCTTAGTCATGAAGGTCAATACGTAAGTTCCTTTGTCGTGGTATGCTTATCCACCACACTCGTTTCGTTATTTTGAGAGTTGAAGAAAGTAAGTAAGATCAATAAGAACCGTGGGAGTAGGCAAGAAGAGAGAGGAGGGTATGATTGGAAGAATGGTGAGTCAAGGCAAAAAGTGGGAGGGAAGTCAAGGACGGGAGGAAGCAAGACCTCTGCGGAGTTAAAAGAAGATTAACCTGAGGAAAAGACGGAAATGGAGGACACAGATCTCACAAAAGGGACGAACTAGACGGTTTGTGGAAGGGAATGCCGGAAGTTTCTAGAGAAAGTAAAAGGAAGCAGGAACATCGGGTAGTGTTGTTGATTGAACACACACTATAGCTTAGAGAGAAAATAAGATGACATGGTGAGTGAGGTGTTTTTGGTGTTGACGACTTGAGTTTTGTATTACATTATGAATAAATCTTATCCAAACGAAAACGAGATTATAATGGGTCCAACCTATTAAGATAAAACTGGTGTAATTACAACACACCAGACTTTACGTCCGTACATCTGTTCTCCTTAGCTAAGAGAAATTAAACGAATCTTTTCGTATACGTGTCTGGTTACCCTGATTTACGTGATAATTATTTTCGACGTCACCTACCTGAACCTCCGATACCACGAATCACTTTGCGGTCTGTCTCTTCCCGTTTATGTCGTACGATAGTGAGTAGGTATCTTGTACTTTTTACTTGGTTTCGTCACTTACGTTGCTTTCTCTTCGTCTGAGCGTCTATATCCCTTGTTTGATCACCGAAGGTAACGTCCCTCTCCCCCACTCCGTTCTATCCTCACTCCTCAATTTCTTCGTTTGATGACGTATACATACACACACGACCAATGAGTCAGTACGTCCTGAGAAAAGTTGGGGTGCCCTCTATCGGACGATCCGAGGAGACAGGTACCTTAAAAGATCCGTTCCTATGACCTCACCCAACGGTAAAGGAAGAGGTCTGTAATATATATAAATTCATGACGTCACTTATGGTAAACATTGTGATTATGATTCTTAGTCTACTTCTGATATACGACTTGTCGGTACAAGACTGATACATATAAACACAAAGTACCACAATCCAAATCTGGTTACCGCATTACTAAGAGAACTTAAGTTCCTAACCCCCTGTTCTTTTTTAACTTTTTTTTTTTTTCTACTTTTGGTGCACATAAAATACTTTGAGGAATGTCATTCAGTCAGACCAAAGATAGGGTTACCTTTACACGATCAAGGGGATGTGGGACCGAAGTCAAGTCAAGTCAGTTGAGTCAGCACAGACTGAGAAACGGAGGGGTACCTGACGTCGTACGGTCCGAAGGGACAGGTAGTGGTTGAAGGTATCCAACCAGTTTGAGTACAGGTAACTTAACCTACGGTAGGTTAGTAGAGTAGGAGACAGTGGGGAAGAGGAGGACGGAAGCTAGAAGGGGTCGTAATCCTAGAAAAGGTTACTCAATCAAGAAGTGTAGTCCACCGGTTTTATGTGGGACCGAACCTGACGACGATAATAAAGAAGAGTAAGTGAGGGGTGAGACGAAGTAATCGATTAGTATCTCGTCCTCAACAAGGTGGGCGTACGTGACAAAGAAGAGTGAGACGTTCATTTTGATTGTGAGTGACGAATTAGTGAAAAGAGAGTTGTCCATTCTTATTATTTTGTCACCCTTTTTACTGTTTTAAATCACACGGTATAAGTCACAATCCTCAGTACATGATTGAAAAAGAGACTGTAAGTTAGTGAATACCATCGTGTCACTCTTTGAGTGCGTCCACCCTGGAGTCGTAGGAGTTAGAACTTTATCCTTAGTCGTCCGAGAATGTCAAGTTTGACGTGAACGTCAGGGACGTCTTGACTGACGCTCTACCGTCATCTCCAGGTTGGTTTTGAGGAACCTGGTAGAGGAGACATCCCGAAGACATCAGGTGTCACGTTAGTTCCGTTTATGATACTTTACCTCTAGACCTTCCCTGTGAATAGTTACCGGTGAAGAAGTCCCAGAACAAATATCAAATTCCCTGGTTCCGGGAACTCATCTACACCGAACGGGTTCACTGAAACCTTTAACTCATTTTTACCCTTAACTCATTGACTGAAGAGACGATCCAACGACCCAATTCATCGTAGTCACTTGAGGTTATTTGTAAAGTCCAAAACTAAAATAAAATAGGGATATTTGTGAAAAAAAACGGTGTATTTTACAACTGTTAGTCATCGATGAAGTATACACGTTTAATCTTACCTAATCTGTAATGGTCACAAAAACTTATACTTAAAGAGAAGAGAAGGTTTCTGGTGACTTATGATGGGAAAGGTCGGCAGAACGTCAACTCACTTTGTTTTTCAGGACACACAGAGAAGACTACAGTCCGTCACTTGTACACGTACCAAAAAGATAGTGTGTGTGAGAGAGAGGGGAGTAACAGATTCCCCCTCCGTCCCTCAACTCCACCGACTCGGTGTCCTGACTTCGTTGACCCTAAGAAATCAGTGGTGCACCTAATAATCGATGAGACCTCTTAACAGACTTCTACTTTTTTCGACAAAATTCCTTGACTCTAAAATCCTACCAGACAAGGACGTTGGGTGGGTGTCATAAGAACGAACCCTTTAGGGTACCTGTCTCCTCGGACCGTCCTATGTCAGGTACCCCAGTGTTTCTCCGTCTATGATGACTCTCTGAGTGTGTGTGTGTGTGTGTGTGTGTGTGTGTGTATGTGTGTGTGTAAAACATATATTACAGGGATCGTATCCCGGACCGTGTTTGATTGACTATCAACCTCCAATTTTATTTACACCATTATTGTATCGAACGATTTTTACATATTCTGAATACATATGAATAATAGGTAGTAGGAAAATAATCTAACGACTCGTCATCTTTCCCATCGAGAGTATTGATAACATGAAAACCCCTTTATCTCTGTTGTCCGTCCTAACCTACCATCTCAATCCTCTGGGTTCTCGTCTTCGGTTTAAAGGGTTCTGGTTATACAGACCAAGAGAAATAAAATGTGATGGAAGTAAGAATTCAGTACTACTAAAAAAGGTTATAATTGTAAAATCAACTCTTGACTTTCTCACTCCGGTCGTTGTCTTCTGGTCGTACTGATAATGCGATCGTAAAGTAGAAAATGGACTGAAAACCATTGGTAATACTCGACTTGAAAGGATCTTTCTTTCTTAAGGAAATAAGGAAATTATTGACTTCTTGTCCACTTGGTATCTAAATATAGACTATACATTCCGACTTCGTAAACCTCTCTAATTTTGTTATTTATCACATTTTCTCATTTTAAGTCTAAATAAAAACTAAGTGAAAAAGTACTTTTTTTTTGATCTCTTTAGTTCTTGATAACAAAACTTGTTCATTTGTCTGTCTTTAGAACCAATAGACCGTTTTATCCATTACTCTACAAACCGTGACACCTGTAAAGATTTATTTTTAAAAGTCTTTTATATTGACAAAACCAGTATTCTATAAGTTTTCTATTCGTTTTTCTTTTCTTTAACTGTCAGAGTTATCTCTCTTAATTAAAATAGATAGAGTTTTAGTTAAAAGGAAAAGTGAGAGGGAGGGAAGAAGGAAGAGAAAAGGAGAGAAGAAGAAGGGGAGTTCGAGAGGGAGGTAGGAACGAAGAAAGGGAAAAAGAGAGAAAGGGTATGTTTGATAAAACAAAGACTTTCACTTTCAGCGAGTCGGCACAGGCTGGGAAAAGCTGGGGTACCTGACATAGGACAGTCCGACGAGAGGTAGGTACCCTAAAATGTCCATTCTTATGACTTCGCCCAATGACAAAGGAAGAGGTCCCTAGAAGGGTTGGGTCCCTAACTTGGACCCATAGGACGTGACGTCCGTCTGAGAAATGAGAGACTCGGTGGTCCCTTCGGGGGTATTGACCGTAAAATATAATTTGTAATATCAGAGTTTATTTTAAACCTTAAGTTTCCTTTTAAATTAAAGATGTTTAAAGATAACGAACCGTTAAAATGGATCAGAAAGAGTCTTGTAAAGGTTAACCTCTTAAGATGGACTGTCAACATGTTGGATGAGTGTCCCGAATAAAAGGGTTTCCGTTACATCAAACTATAGGATTCCTGAGTCGACTCTAAGTCACTCTTAGGATTCAAGTGAACCGAGGGGGAAGGGGTACACGTGACACGTCACTGTGTGTCTCCATGACCGGGAACAGTGTGTAGTAATCCGTAACGGGACCCTTAAATGTAAGAAGTACTACTTTACAACTCAACGGGTTAGTGTCACAACGTTCAACGTCTACATAGGAAAAACTTTAAAGTCTCTAAAGTCCTTACGAGGATCCTTACTTCGACATGGTAAACCTTACTTCCTCCACTTCGTCTCTACACCTACCTGAATCTCTAACAGTATGTCTCACTTCATTCAGTCTTTCTCTTTTTACGTAATTACGTATATACACTTTAGATCTTTTTACCATGTCTACACAGTCCTTCGTAAATTGTCCTCCGAAGGACACACGACAAACCCTAGACAGTCCTTAGGAGACAAGGAATAACTAATGACTTATAAGTCCTTAATTCTCCTCTGCGTTCGGAGAAGACCCCGACTCCTTAGGTCCGTAAAGGAAGTAATGAAAAAGATATGACACTGTTCATGGGAGAAGGAAGAACACTTGGTATACCATTTTCACTAATAAATGTTGATAGAGACAGAAATTATACCTAGCGGATACAAAACATTCAGACCTTAAAATTGGAAATAGAAACGACTTTTATTGATGTCATATATATGGGTGTGGTACAACTAAATTTGTGGAAACGAGGTAGTCTCGAGACCAGGGGTACAGAAAGAAAGAGAAAGAGAGAGTCCGATAAATAAAGAAACCTCGTGTCTCCGGGAGACTCAAGTGAAAGGACGGACCCGAAGGTTCTGGGAGAACTCTTCCGTGAGACGTGGAAATGGGGTAGCTCTCCCGCGGACTCCGGAGGCACTTGTCTCGTTCGGGTCACGGTCCCCGAAATAACCGAAAGACACATTTGGTTCCTTATAGTCGGAGAAAGAGAGGAAATGAAAGAATAGTAACTGAGGCCTGGTGATCCAAGACCAGGTAATTTCCTGGAGTTGTGTCTACTTGGATAAACGTTTCGTCTTTGTCTCTGTCTCTTCATCTCTTGTTTGTATACCTGTGGTTCACCCCTTCCCCCCTAGCCTACTTAACCCTCTAACCCTGACTGTGTAAATGTCACACATACCTCCCACCGACCGCCCGCCCCAATCAGCCAATCAGAAAGGTTGAGAATCCCTGGGGTGCCTGATGTCGGGTTGTCCGAGGTTACAGATACCCTAAAGGGTCCGTTCTTATGACCTCACCTGTCGGTAAGGGAAGAGGTCCCCTAGAAACACTGGATCCCTAACTTGGACCAGAGGACGTAACGACCTCTTCCTTTACCGTTGGGTGACGTCGTAAGAACGGACCTGTTAAGGTACCTGTCTCCTCGGACCATACGATGTAAGGTACCACGGTGTTTCTCAACCTGTGCTGATTGATTGTGTGTGAGGACGTAACGTCCGTCTAAGAAATGGTAGAGTCGGTGGTCCCTTCGGGGTATATATGTCATGATACATATTTTACCTATCGATTACTCTTGGATGACATATCGTGTCCCTTGAGATGAGTTACAAAATATTACTGAATGTACCCTCCCTTTAGGGTTTTCCCCCCTATATACATATGTATATCGACTAAGTGAAACAACATGTCGTCTTTGATTTTTTCGTAACATTTCGTTGAGACGGACACACACACACAATCAATGAATTAGTACAGGTTGAGAAACGTTGAGATACATCGAACGGTCCGAGAAGACAGGTACCTTAAGAGATCCGTTCTCATGACCTCATCTATCGGTAAGGGAAGAGGTCTCCTAGAAGGACTGGGTTCCTAGTTTGGGTCCAGAGGACGTAACGTCCATCTGAGAAATGACAGACTCGGTGGTCCCTTCAGGGGGGATCTTTCGTTGATAGTAGGTAATTTAAAAAAAAAATTTTTTCTTAGGATCATTTTAACTGTCTAAACGATTATTTTTTTTAGTACGGGAGTCTTCTACTAATCATTATCGGTAGTCGGGACGGATTACCTTTAGTAAGTCCTTTTTAGAAAAATTTTTTCCGAAGATCTTATTTAAACCTTATTGTGTAACAGATGTAATAAAAGTATCGGGTATGGTAAGTCAAGTACCAGATACGTCTGGTCGTCGTAGTCCTCTTTTGTCGAGAAGGTAACTTTTCCATGTCTCCACGTTAAATACTGTGGAAACGTTTGTGTAACCCCTGACCCTGTAGTAAAGTGAAAGTCGGTAAGCATACGTCCTTTTCGTTTCCTTTTCATAATTACACTATGTAGTAACGGAAACCTTTAACCCTCTTATTAATTCAAGAAGGGACCGAGGGTAATTGTGTCAAACGGTAAACGATATTGGTGGGTCAGGGACGAGTGTGGAACCGTACTAATGAAATACTTTCTTTGTTACTCTTTGAGATTTTGAACTCTGTTTTTAAGATATTTCACACTGGAACCTCACAGTAATCATCGGGTCGTTGTAAAAACCACCGGGGGCGACCTATAGTGAAATATCAAAGTTTGATGTTTACACTTAACGCTAACCTAAAACATATCAGTTAAGTCATGCAGTTAGTCAGTGTAACAAGTTTTTTTCGTTAAAGTAATTCGTTAAAACAGTAAGTCAGGTTTCCTAGTTTGATCAACACTATATTGGTGCTAGCACTAACATAAAGTACTCCTCCTTGAAACTTCGTCTTCTCTGTCACACCTGACCCGTTTCTGACTCTAGACTCATGATAAACCCGGATTTATGAGTAGTATTAAACCTGAATTTAGTGACTGGTATCAGGAATTTAATACCAGTATAAAGTCCCTCCTCTTCATTGTCACCTAACACCTCCCGTCTCTTTTTCCAGTTTACTTTGTTGTTCTCCCTTGTCCCGTAAACAATCAAATGAGTTAAGTCGTCCATAAACACGTTACTCCACATGGATGCACGGGGTGTAAGACGACTCCTCAGTCCTGTCTGTACCAAAGGAAATATCACCTCTAAAGTCCATTGGAACTGTTTCAGTACGACTGACGTATCATCTTACTCTACTACCATCTTCTTACGTCACTTCCAGTCCAGGAGAGTACAAAGTAGGGGGGTCGGTGTCAGTGTGTTCAGTACGGATTTACCAAATATTTTTCGGACAATCACAATTGAACCCCAGTCTGGATGGAACGGGTCCAAGTCACTACACACATACTTCTACCTTTCCGAATCCTACCTTATATGTTACAGTACTATAATACACTTAACCAATAGAATTCTCGTCTATCCGGGATGAAGCCATACGTTACCATTCACTTCCACTTCCTTTCTTCCCCCGAAAAAACCTGGATCCACGTTCCGGGACACGGTTTAGAGTAAGACTTTCCTTAGATTTATTATTGCACTAATGTTGTTTTGATAATAAAGGTAATACATCTACTTCTTTGACTTGGAATGTCTTTAAGTCACCAAAGAGGTTCTTGTATGTTGATTATTTTTCCCCTCAGTTTAAATGTTGAGTGTACGTTAATTAAGGAGACGAGTAACAGAGTGGGTGATAACGAAAAGACAAAAAAACGATAACTCCTTTAATCCCACAATCCTAGTCTTCGGTAAAATTCTTATTTATATTACTTACATCGTCATCTAAATCTTAGGATAAGAGACAAGAGTCTATATTTGAAAACAACACTCTCTAGACCAAATTATTATTATCCATACATCCTCCTTTATTTTTCTTTTTAATTCCTTTCTGTTGGGATTCCTATCATTCTTAATTTAAAATTGTTCTTTCCAGATACATCTGTCTTTGGTTAATGTAAATCGTTTTATATGAACCCAGAAAACTTTACTAAAGTTTCATAACGAAACCGAGACTTGTGTTTGGATCACCTCTGATGACGGACACACAGTGGAAAGGGACCGTTTGTGGCAAATATCGTCTATCTTATTACCGAGTTTTATACGGATACAGGATTAGGGGGTTTGGATTCAATTAAACAATTGAAGGTACCGTTTCCTCTGAAACGTCTGTACTAATTCCATTCCGAGAACTCTTCCCTCTAATAGGACATAATAAGCTTATCCGAGTTACGGTGACGTTGTCAAAAATACTCTTCCAAAGTCTTCCCAGTTTTAGTCTCTTCCACTACACCGTTATCCTCGTCTCACAACAGATTACAGAAACTCTACTACACTGGTGGTCCACTGGGTGTTCGACCTGGACCCGTAATCCACTGAGGACTTGGGGAGACAGAAGGGTGAACGGATGGGGTACGACCTTCGACGAGGTCCTTGTGTCGGAACTTTATCATATCATTATACAACGACTCTCGGACATGGACCAATTCCGGAGATACATTTGAAAATACTAAACAGTCCGTACCTGTCTCTAGGTGAGTAGAACACCGACTGGTTCTATTCGGAACATTCAAGGGAACTGACAATTGAGACGGTGGATGGTTAGACCTCACCAGATGGAGACGGCCCTCGGTCGCACTCCTTGAGGTGGGTACCGTTTCCAGTACTCCTTCCTCCGAGTCGTATGCGTTTCCGTCCTAGTTCGGAGTCCTCTGGGGGACAAGGACTCGTAGATGGGGGTTTTGGTCTCAGACGGATGAAATGACGAAATAAGAGAGTGGATGTGGAGACTGAAATGCCCCCCGACAGGGGGTGGTGGAGAGAGTCTCTTCCTCAATTGAATGTCGAGGTCAATTATTTTTAAGGACCTGTACTGTTCTCACAAAGTTGAATGTTTGAGGAGACTTCAAAGAGATCGGACGGACTTGTCCAAGCAGGCCGGTGCACACTAACAAATGTGGGAGGGTTGACACTCTCCGTGCTCTACGAAATTTGAAAGATTTATGTCTAAGAAAACTCTTCAATCTTTTAATAATCATATCATATCACCCAACTAATTCTTAATATAACCACTTCCCAAAAAGTAAACAACCCGGTTATAAACGACGATTCAGAGGTATAGGGGACGGGAATATGTGTAATTACTTATGTTGACCGTATATCCTCTTTATTCATAATTGGAAATTCTAATTAGTACAATTTGGAATCCGATTCATTTAAGGAAAGAGCTAATATTGGGTGACGTGGAAGTGGGATATCCTTACGTTGAAATAGACCACGGAAGCCTCCCACCGAGGACCAAATTCTTTTAAGTGGAGACCTCTTTTATTCTAAAGACCAACTGACTGGTAATAGTCTTTCTTTCCCGGTATTTTACAATCGTCCGGGGGACCGGTCTTCTACTACATTTCGGTGGATTCTGGAAAACATATGTAAATATGCTTCGTGGACTAAAACTATTTCCAGTCCAGACGACTGGGACGTACTGAAACATTAGATAGAGATACATATTGTTTTTCATATATTCGTTTGGACCTTTTATTTCTTTTGCCTAGTCAAGGACCTTTCTGACCAGAGGAGTACAGCAAGAAGGAGAGTAAAAGACCGACTTAAGGGTAGACCTTGCACCTACGGGCGGTTCGGACGATTAATACGGACCCGAAGATTCTAGACTGGCCCCTCCGGAATCACAGAGGAGAGTAAGTCCTCTTACCTTTCTGTAGATGCATCCACCACGTTTGGAGAACAGAGCTCCAAAATAACCATAAGGTGCATTTGGTTCAATAAGTCGTAGAAAAAGAGGCGATTATAAAGGATGATATGATAGGAAAAGATTAGAGAGAATTATAGACATTAATTTATTCAAGAAAGGATCCTGTGACTGAGGTAGGGGTGAAACTGAAGGGACCTAGGTGGGCCCGACCTGGGACCGTATGGAGAAAGAAACTAGAGAGAAACGCGAGACACATACACCCGGTCAAAAAGTTGGTTGTTTCTTCCTTACTTCCTCTATACTATAATTCATGTGACTCGACTTCTCACGTTCGGTGGAGATTATCGACGTAGTCTGTTGCTTTACCGAAGAGTGGATTTCGGAGATCTTCTTTCCGTCGTGAACGGTTAAGTGAAATCTGAAGGTTCAAAGTCTTGATATTCTATTATTTAAACACAACGAAAATCGGTAAATCAAAGACCACTAACCACTGTCGCTGTCACCTTTTGGTAATATACTTTATGGAACATGTTCATCACTGAAATCCCGAGTCACTAAAGACTGTGACTGATGGTCCTCAACCCGGTTTGAAGTGTCAATTCCAGTGCCAGAAGATCTCCCAACGGGAGTGAAGTCGACTTTCGAACCCCCAGGTGTCTTTTAAGAACGTAGACTAGTCAAGTGAAGTCAAGTCAAGTCAGTGAGTCAGTACAGATTTATAAACACTGGGGCACTTAGCGTCGTGTAGTCCGGAGGGATAAGTAGTGGTTGAGGACCTCAAGTGAGTCTGAGTACAGATAGCTCACTCACTACGCTAGGTCGGTAAAGTGGAGACAATAGGGGAAAAGGAGGACGAGGTTTAGGGAGGGTCGTAGTCCCAGAACAGATTACTCAGTTAAGAAGCGTAGTCCACAGGTTTTATAACCTCAAATCGAAGTCGTAGTCAGGAAGGTTACTTGTGGGTTCCTGACTAGAGGAACTCCTACCTGACCAACCTGGAGGAATGTCAGGTTCCCTGACAGTTCTCAGAAGGGGTTGTGGTGTCAAGTTTTGGTAGTTAAGAAGTCGTGAGTCGAAAGAAGTGTCAGGTTGAGAGTGTAGGTATGTACTGGTGACCTTTTTGGTATCGTACTGATCTGTCTGGAAACAACCGTTTCATTACAGAGACGAAAAGTTATACGATAGATCCAACAAGTATTAAACGAAAGTTCCTCATTCGCAGAAAATTAAAGTACCGACTTTAGTGGTAGACGTCACTAAAACCTCGGGGTTTTTTATCAGACTGTGATAAAGTTGATAAAGGGGTAGATGAAGGGTACTTCACAACCCTGGTCTACGGTACTAGAAGCAAAAGACTTACAACTCGAAATTCGGTTGAAAAAGTAAGAGGAGAAAGTGAAAGTAGTTCTCCGAGCAATCAAGGAGAAGTGAAAGACGGTATTCCCACCACAATAGACGTATAGACTCCAATCACTATAAAGAGGACTTTAGAACTAAGGTCGAACACGAAGTAGGTCGGATCGAAAAGAGTACTACATGAGACATATATTCAATTTATTCGTCCCACTGTTATACGTCAGAACTGTATAAGGAAAAGGATAAACCTTGGTCAGACAACAAGGTACAGGTCAAGATTGATAACGAAGGACTGGACGTATATCCAAAGAGTTTTCCGTCCAGTCCACCAGACCATACGGGTAAAGAAAGTCTTAGAGGGTGTCAAATAACACTAGGTGTATCAGTTTCCGAAACCGTATCAGTCATTTCCTCTTTATCTACAAGAAGACCTTGAGAGAAGGAAAAAGGTACTACGTCGCCTACAACCGTTAAACTAGAGACCAAGGAGACGGAAAAGCTTTTGGTCGAACTTGTAGACCTTCAAGTGCCAAGTACCTAACGACTTCGGACCGAACCTCTTAAAACTCGTAATGAAATGATCGTACACTCTACTCACGTTAACACATCCTCAAACTCGTAAGAAACCGTAACGGAAAGAAACCCTAACCTTACTTTTGACTGGAAAAGGTCAGGACACCGGTGACGACTCAACAGGTTTAAACGACCGTATAACTCACATCGTGAAAGTGTCGTAGTAGAAAGTCCTAAACTTTATCGAGTTGACCTTAAGGTAGTGGAGGTGGTCGAAACAAGCATCACTACGAAAGATTCCGGGTGGACTGAAGTGTAAGGTCCTACAGACCGAGATCCACTCACTAGTGCGGTAGGACTAATAGACCCAGCTCTTTGAGAAAAAACATGTCAAGAAGACACATAAGAACGGTGGAGAAGAATTATAGAAGACGAAGACAATCCAGGTAAAGACAGGAAATAGCTCGGGTAGAAACGTACTTTACAAGGGAACCACAGAGATTAAAAGAACTTCTCTAGAGATCAGAAAGGGTAAGACAAGAAAAGGAGATAAAGAAACGTAACTAGTGACCCCTTCCGAAAGAATAGAGAGGAACGAGTAGAAACCTTGAGACGTAAGTATACGATAATAGAAAGGAAAAGGGGAAACGAAAAGTAAAGAGAAGAAAAGTGTCGATAAACATTCCGAAAGGGTCTGTCGGTAAAACGAAGAAACGTAAAGAAAAGGACCCCTACCAGAACTAGGGACAGAGGATATGTTACAGTGGTTGGAGGCAGGTATCAAGTAGTCCGTGAGATAGTCTAGATTAGGGAATTTAGAAAAAGAGTGAAGGTGACATATTAGTATTCCCTAAACTAACTCCAGTATGTACTTACCAGATCACTAAAAGAGATGAAAGAAATTAAAGTCAGACTTAAACCGTTATTCCTCGAGTACTAGACTCGGTGTCAGTCGAGGGCCAGAACAAAAACGACTGACATATCTCGAAGAGGTAGAAACCGAAGTTTCTTATATTAGTTAGACTAAAACCACAACTGGTAGACCACTACAGGTACACATCTCAGAAGAGAACACAAAAACCTTCCGCCACAAACGATACTGGTCACGCAACAGAACCGTCTTGAGATAATCAGAAACGGGACGAAGTAAGGCATAAGGTTCCGGTTTAAACAGGCAATGAGGTCCACAAAGAACTGAAGGATGAAAACGTAAGGTCAGGGGACATTACTTTTCCTGTAGAAAAAACCCACAATCAAGATTTTCCAGAATATCCAGAAGTATCTTGGTAAGTTGAAGTCGAAGAAGTCTCAATGACTAACCCCGTATCCGAACCTAATGTCACTATAACTTACCATACGGAACCTTTGTTTGTCTCTAGTGAGTCAGCAAAAACTCTGACGTAGGATCATGACGTATAGCCTGAGAAAACAACTGGTACTACCGATAAGGTAAAGAAGATTCCCTAAGGACGGGTGTCATCATCTATATTACCAGGAGACTCAATTTAAGTGGGTAAGAACAGGTAAAATCAAGCGACTAGGGATCTTACAGCTACAAATGATAACGGTAGAGGACAAACTGGTGAAGGTTAAACGGAACTAAGTACCTGGACTGCAAGGTCCAAGGATACGTTATAACGAGAAATATCGTAGCCTGGAACGAAGATAGTGGTCAGGGTAGGTGTTGACCCACAACAAAAACGAAACTAAGGTAGGGAAGAAAGAAAGACCTCAATAAAGAGGTGACTAGAGGTCATCGTATAAACTGTAGATGGCTGGACCCCTCAAGGAGAAAGTCATAGGATAGTAAAAACAGAAAAGTATGACAAGTACCCCAAGAGTTCCGTTCTTATGACTTCACCAAACGGTAAGGGAAGAAGTCACCTGGTGTAAGACAGTCTAGAGAGGTGGTAGTGGGCGGACAGAACCCACCGGGGTGTATCGTATGAGTCAAAGTAACTCAATCTGTTCCGAACCAGGTACACTAGTCTAACCGATCAAAAAAACATTAATACCAAAGTCACACAGACGGGAGACTACGGGAGAGCGTTGTGGATGCCAGAGTGAAACCAAAGACAATGGAACCTGTTCCCTATAGAGGAGTGACATTGGGGAGGACTGGACTTGAACCTCATCGAGGAGATCCGGGAGGACGCGGGTACGTCGGTAGTGAGGAACCTACACCCCAACGAGGAGAGTCGACGGTGGGTACTGGAACCTGTACCTCATCGAAGAGATCCGGTGAGGACACGGTAGTGTCGGACCGTGAGAGCCAGTAGCGGGGACTAGATCATACTCTAGTTATAATAGACTAGTTGACTGATGTTTAATTCCTCAAGAGTAATTAAAGACAAAACTAGTAAACGACCTTTTAGAGTACCTTGAGTCTTTTCATAATATATATATACTAACCCGAAGGGACCACCGAGTTGACCATTTCTTAAACGGACGTTACGTCCTTTTAACCCAAGGTAGGGACCTGGTCCTTCTAGGGAACCTCTTCCCTTACTTTGAGTGAAGTCATAAGAACGGATCTCTTAAGGTACCTGTCTCTTCGGACGTCCCATGTCAGGTACCCCCAGTGTTTCTCAACCTGTGTTGACTTGTAAATGTTAAAATAACCTCTATGTTTTCCTATGTTTAATCTTGGCGATTTCCCTTTCTGGACGGAGAACTCTTTAAACATGCGTCCAGTCCTTCGTTGTCAATCTTGACCTGTACCTTTTTGTCTGACCAAGGTTTATCCTTTTCCTCATACAGTTCCGACATAGAACAGTGGGACGGATAAATTGAAGATTCGTCTCATGAAGTACTCTTTGCGACACGACCTACTTCGTGTTCGACCTTAGCTCTAACGGCCCTCTTTATAGTTATTGGAGTCTATACGTCTACTGTGGTGGGAATACCGTCTTTCACTTTTTGATTTCTCCTCTCACTTTTTCAACCGAATTTCGAGTTGTAAGTCTTTTGATTCTAGTACCGTAGGTCAGGGTAGTGAAGTACTTTTTATCTACCCCTTTGTCCCCTTTGACACCGTCTGAAATAAAAACCCCCGAGATTTTAGTGACGTCTACCACTAGCGTCGGTACTTTAATTTTCTATGAATGAGGAATGTTTCTTTCAATACTTGTTGGATCTGTCGTATAATTTTTCGTCTCTGTAATGAAACGGTTGTTTCCAGGCAGATCAGTTCCGATACTAAAAAGGTCATCAGTACATACCTACACTCTCATCCTGATATTTCTTTCGACTCGAGACTTATTGACTACGAAAACTTGACACCACGACCTCTTCTGAGAACTCTCAGGGAACCTGACGTTCCTCCAGGTGGGTCAGGTAGGAGTTCCTCTAGTCAAGACCCACAAGTAACCTTCCTGAATACAACTTCGACTTTGAGGTCATGAAACCGGTGGACTAAACTTCTCGACTGAGCAACCTTTTCTGGAACTACGATCCTTTCTAACTTCCGTCCTCCTCTCCCCTTACTGTCTCTTACTCTACTAACCTACCGTAGTGGCTGAGTTACCTGCACTCAAACCCACTTGATGACCTCAACCACTACCTGTCCCTCCGGACCACACGACGACAGGTACCCCAGTGTTTCTCAACCTGTCCTGACTCGTTGACTTGACTGACTTGACTTTCCCTTTCTACGTGTTACACTTTAGACTCTCCCGGGTTTTACACTCTTCCGATGACAGAAGAGGGGGACCTCGGTCCCACGTAGTGGAGTTCGTGTAGTTACACCCTGTTATCGTTTCGTAGTGGTTGGCCCCTTTGAGTGGGTGTGAAGTCACAGGTCCCACAGGCAACCTAGGAGGAAGTCAAGTCAAGTCAAGTCGGGTAGGAAGCTGAGAAACGCTGGGGTACTTAGCGTCGTGCGGTCCGGAAGGACAGGTAGTGGTTCAGGGCCTCAAGTGAGTCTGAGTGCAGGTAGCTCAGTTACTACGGTAGGTCGATAGAGTAAGAGACAACAGGGAAGAGGAGGACGGGGGTTAGGGAGAGTCGTAATCCCAGTCCGTGTTAACTAACGTAACGACCGACACATCAATTTGAGTTGGGAGTCGACTGAAGTCTCCAACCTGATTATAGTATACCAAGTTTCGGAGTTAGGAGATTAGTGTACCAACCAGAAAGACCACACCGGTTGGGGTAGGACTCCGTAGGACAATCGTCCTTGATAGATCCCCGAGTGGTCGGGTGGTACTCGGTAGAGTAATCGTATTTGAGTCCACACCAGTTCGAATGGTCCTCATTGAGTCCTTTAAGATTCTTAAGACAAAGACAGTCCTTGGTCCCTGTATTCGGTCGGTGTAAGAAATAATGCTTCCTTGAAACGGATTTTAATGAGGACTTTATGGTTCGGATACAGTTGTACCTGTACTCTATTTACGACACGGGGAACCCAGATCGTGTTATAAAGTCTACTCACTACAACACAGATAGAGTCCTTATGACTTCGAACTAAATTCCTGAAGGGACCACCAGGTCACTGATTCTGAGACGGGAGGACCAGTCCTCCGGACTCAAGTTGGAAACCAGTCCCTTGATCTAGGGTGTATAACGTTGATTCACAAGTGTACGGTGTTAATTTTCTAGGACACACGACGTTGATTGGGTCTTGTCGGTTTATTTTAAAAAATTTTTCGTTCGTTTGTTAATTGAACTAAATACCGTCGTTCCAATTAAAACCTCAACCTCTCGAGTGACTAGAAGGTCAGAACCGAGTCTAACCGATTTTCGAGTCTTCCTTTCTCTACTTGTTAATTTAGAACCCCTCGATACTGTACTCGTCTATCTGGGTGGGAACGGACGAAAGACAGAATATATAGTCAGGAATCTCTACTTAGGGAAGTAACTTTCACAGGACTGTATATTTTACGTTATTTTAGAATATCATCATTTGATGCATGATCATACATCATCGTTTTGACATCTCTTTTTACAACTTAGGAGAGTATAAAAAGAATCTTTTTGGAATAGACAAAATTCGAGTCCTTTATAGGAATTTAAACTTGTTTACGATATCTAAAAAAGGTGACACTCAAGAAATAAACTTCTTCTCCATTGTCATGAAAATTTCCTGAATACTTGTACCCTTTTTCAGGGTCTTATCATTCCCGAAGGACTATAGACTGACTTCGGGTCTGAAAACCCCCACCCTATACCATCACCTTAATTGTTGGAGTTTGACTTTTTTTTTTTTTTTTTGGGTGGAGAGTTTGATTGGATTATCCTTTCTCTATAAAAGTTCCTTCCTTGTTCGTTCTCCCCTGTACTAAAATTATCAACCAGACTTCCTAGGGTATTATTCTCCGAGTTTCTCAACTATTTTAAGGAACTATTTTGAACACGGTTTTCTTTGGTCTCCACTAATTACGGGGTCCTGTAGTCGTCAGACTGTAACCACAAGGAGTTATTCTGACACTGTTTACACTTAAAGTCCAATGAGAAGTGCTTTGAGAAGGGGACTGTACCGATGACACTAACCTGAAACATTACCCTAGTCACTGAGTCACACCAAAACGAAGATAGATAGGGAGGTCTTTAACATGTCTTATTGGTAACCTACTTTTATTTAAAGGGTCTTTAGAACCCTTCCACTGACATCGTCCAACTTACCACCGGAGAGTGTTCAATATAGACATCAGATTGAGAACCTTAGACACTTACCCTAGAATAAAGCTTTTCCCCAGAAACGTCTACATCAATTATATTTCCTAGAACTCTGACAGGATCATATAGAAACAATCGACGAGTCAACACAGACTAAGACGTTGGGGTACCTACTGTCGGGTGGTCCGAGGAGACAGGTACCTTAAGCGGTCCGTTCTTATGACCTCACTCAACGGCAAGGGAAGAGGTCCCCCAGACGAACTGGACCCCTAACTTGGGACCAGGGGACGTAACGTCCGTCTAAGAAACAGTTGACTCGGTGGTCGTTAGGGGATCTAATAGACCCACCCGGAATATAGGTTACTGTTCACAGGAACATTCTCTGTGTGTCTTCTCTCTACTTGTCCCTCTACCTCCGGTACACTTCTGACCCCGTTTCGGACCTCACGACGTCGACATTCACTTCCTTACGGACCTGGGTAGATCCGACCTCCCGAAAGGTCCACCGAGTCTGCCATTTCTAATACAGACGTTACTTCCTCTGTACTCAAACTAGGGACTCACCCCTTCTAAGGGACCTCTTCCCTTACCGATGGTTGAGACCTTAAGTACGGACCTCTTAGGGTACCTGTCTCCTCGGACCACCCGATATCAGGTGCCCTAACGTTTCTCGACCTGTGTTGACTTCGTTGATTATGAAAAGTGACTTCGACTTTCTCCGTTCCTTCAGAAAAAGAGACCTCCGAAACTTCCCTCGTCTCGAGACGACCGTGGAACTAAACTTCGAAGACGGGAGATCTTTACACCCTTTTATTTAAAGACAATAAAATTCAGTGATTCTGACACGATGAAACAATACCGTCGGGATCTTTACTTACGTCCCTGGTATAGTTACTTCTATTCACTAGAAAATGTATAGGGGAATATGATAGCTTACATAATTATTTAAACGAAAGTGTCTAAAGACCGTGTCAACAGGGAAGTCGGGATCTATGATTGAGAAGTCGAATAACAAAATTACGGTCGTGTTTCTTATGTTACACGATAGTTTTTATTTTTCGGTCTTGTTATTCTGTTCTTCTCATTCAGATAACAAATGAATCATCATGTGTTTTACAATGGAAACATTATAGGATCTCGAAATTTTTGTAGCAATCACAGAAACTTAAACGAAGAGTTTATTCACAAAAAATTCACACTTTATTCCTAGTCCCCAATAAATTTATAACCATTACATAAATGAAAAGTTGGAACCTCGGTTTTTATTATAAATTTTGAACAATTTCTAGTTTCAAATTTTAAGTGTTAATTATAGTTGGTATTTATACTTGGTTTTTATTTATGTTAAAACCGTTAATGAATTATTTGTGTTTTATTTTCTCTTTAGACTTATTAATTACGACGGTTCTTATATACCCAATAAAACCATTAAGTTTAATAATTTTAAATAATAGATGAACTCGATATGAAGAAAGGACTGGAAAAGATTAAAATATACAGTTAACAAAAAGGTAAAATTGTATTCGTCATTAAAGGAAGGTAGAAGGTTTAGAGACAATTTATAATATCTATTCTCAAATGGTCGAAGAAAGATCCCGTCGGAGTGTTACAAAAGTACGAGACTCAATATAATTTTTAAAGTCTAGTAAGGTACGATACGTTGACTGTTCTTTTGTAGTTTAAACACACGTCTTCTTTTCAGCTAATTCAATCCCCTATTAGAAGTTAAAGTACATTATACCTTAATATACACTTTGTCAAGGTTTAAAATTTAACACGTAAACCTTTTCGAGTCGTGTCGAAAAACATACTACCCACACGGAGTCTTATCTCCAAGTTTACAGTCTAAATCCTCAGGTCTGGAAAACCGTTAAAACGGTAACTATTAGTTCCAACGAAATCCGTTTTGTAATGTGGAAAGACGTAACAATTTACCGTCACTATCATGGCAGAAGGATCGAAGGTTCTTAAAAAAATTCTATGCTTCTCACGTGACTTACACTGTCGGGATAACTTATAATCCCTAACTGTCGATTAGACGGACACATTGTTCTAACGTCAACATGAACGGGAAGTCTTGTGAGAGGTGAGTCTGAATAAAGGAAGAGTTACACTACTAGAAATAAATTACAGTTAACATCAAGTGAATCTTTGATTGTTGTTCATGGATCAACTCAAAAGTAAATTCGCGAAAACTGTAGTCGCTCAATGATTTTAAAGTCATCTTGTTTAATCCGGAACCTGCTTTTCTATAAAAACGGTTTTAGATACCATAAGGGGTCATGGAAATTATAAGTGGGAGTTTACTCTCAAACACCTAAAAAGTCTCTTTCAAAACCGGGGGTCTTTTCAGACCCGAAGGAGTTATAAGATCGGTAGGAGTCTTTGTACTCGGTCTCCTCTACTTGAGATAGCAGTGACGTCCACGGAAAGTGTTCGTGTCAAAATCCTTCCCTCTTACGTGAGTCCCGATACCCAATGCACTGAACACATAGGAGAATCCCCACAGTAGATGGAGGAGAAGGCGGAAGAGTTAACAGTCAGATAGTTCGAGTCGGCACTAAGGAACAAGGAACTCGTCGAAAACGAACACCTTAATCGAAGGGTACCGCGAAGAAGGGTGTGGGACCCGGGGACAGTGGTAAGTAGACGGAACACCTTACGCCTTGGGTACACATACCACCTAGTGAGTAGTCGAACTAATATCAGTAAGGAAAAGCAGAACGGAGAGAGGAATGAGAACTCGGGTCCCGAACACAGGAAACGAAAGCAAAGGTCTATCACTGAGAGCTCCCTACTTGAGTTTTGACTTACACCCTTACGTTCTTACCTAACGAAGATGAAAATATCATTGTTACATAATCCCATTTAGAAACTAAAGTGAAAATAAATTTATGTAAGTCACTTATCGATTTACTTTTATAAAATGACCGAAGATTATAAAATTAATTTGACATTGATACCTCCATTAAGAAGATTTTTAGTTACATCATGTTACGGGGTTTTGTTACTGAAACGAAAAGACTATAGAATTTCATCTCGAAGTCTTTATCACGTTTAAGTATTGAAGAAGTCAGTTCTTCCTTCTATTAAAAGTCAGGGCTATTTTTGTGTTTGTCGTTGTCGGATACAAGGGTTTCCTCTATTCGAAAATAGGGTCTGTACCTTTTTTAACCTACCTACGACTCGTAGAGTCGACAGGAGTCCGTCTATATCTCCTATGAGGAAAATTTGGACAACCGTCAAAAGAGAGACTGAACTCTCGGTTTTCCCCGAGGACAAACGGAGGGAAGGGGACATAGAGACTGTACCAACGAGAGTGAAAAGACTCTGGACCTTCCAGAGAAAAGAAGGGAAGAGACAGTGAGTGTAGGACCCAGGGACAGTGGTAAGTAGACGGAAGGGGGGAAGTAAGTGACAAGAGACAGGAAAGACTGGGGACGTAAGTGTACGACCACATATTTGAACTGTAAAAGTGTGAATCCTGACATGGATGGTTCTCCCTGTGTGTCAAAGAGGAGGAGGATTCGTCAAAGAGACCTAATTAGATGCCCACGTTAGTCTACTTCGGTTCCAAGATTCACTCGGACAATAACAATAACAAATCAACGATTCAGTACAGGTTGAGAAAACACTGGGGTACCTGACATCGGGTGGTCCGAGGAGACAGGCACCCTAAAAAGATCTGCTCTTATGACCTGACCCACCGGTTACAAAAAGAGATCCCCTAGAAGGACTGGGTCCCTAGTTTTGACCCAGAGGGCGTAACGTCCGTCTAAGATATGATAGACTCGGTGGTCCCTTCGGGAGATTTACTCGACGGATAAAAAGTTTATTGTTTCGGGTTAGGTACCCTCCGTTCTTACAGGATTTGTTAATATTTCAAGAATCTGTCGTCCGTATTAAAGGATGTAAAGATAACACGAATGACTTTACACATATTCAGGCTGAATTCGGTAAATCTTGCATGGTAAGGGTAGAGGATTATCGAAAATTTCAGTTAAAAAGTGTAATCTTACATACTACAAGATATCCTTTTTTTTCCGTCAGAACGGTTATATTAAAGTTCCACTGATGTAGAAAGTACATTGTATACAGATTACAGGACCCATATTATTGATGGTGACACATTGTAGGGGATTTAAAGGTACCCGTTAATTAACTATTGACGAGATACCTACAATATATTTGGGAAATAATTTTGTGTATTAAGTTATGTCTCTCTAAATTCAAGTTTAGTTCACTTCCTGTCGTAAACCGGAGAAAAGAAGGTGCACGTCGGTTTGACCCCGGTGGTCCACCCCTGGTAATGGGAGAGGTTCCTACCCCACTGGTGAGGACCCCTTTTCTCTCTTCGTTCGTCAGTAGACAAGAAAATACATTGTTGAAGTTTAATTTGACACTTTTCGTAATGACAGGTACTCTGGATAAGAGACCGATCTCAATCGGAGACACCAACCGTGACCTTGAAGGATATTACTTTCTGTTTAATCGTGTGACGTATATGTTCGTCCCCTTAGTTTCTTCGACTTTTCTTTGACGGTGTCCTTTTATTTTTAATTTACCCTCTATTTCTTACTACAGGAGCTTTCAACCTTTATGAGGAATACGTTGTTTTCGGAGGAAACATAACAAAACGATTTCGTCTGGCATTAAAACTACAAAGTATTTTTAAATTCACCTCTAAAAGAACGGCCCCATCTGTATTTAGAGGACCTCCTTTCTAATATATACATTAAGGTTAAAACACCACGATTCTTTTGTTTCTTGTCCACTTCTAAAATGACGTCCATTAAAACATTTAATAATTTCTTTTTTGGAGGGTGTCGGTACGGTATTTGTGTGAGAGATAGTTTTCGATTTTATCGTTTAGTTGTTATGGATAAAATGCATAACATTCTATGTTATGAGTTTGAGATTTGATCTTTATTTCTACGGATATTTATAAATGACAGTCTACTGAGACACTATTATTTATCGAGAAAGTTGGTTACGTCTCTTATAGTTTTATGACTTTACATGGACACTGACTTACACGTTTTATTCACGTTAGTTTATATACGTCGTTCGTGGTTATACTTACAATTTCGAAACGACTTTTGACGTAGTTACCCTAAAATTTAATAAATTCCCCGTATTTTATTGAATAATGTTTTGACAAAAATTCTTCCATGTCTTAATCCACATATTACCCAAGTAAGTATTTCAAATTCTCCGTTCAAATTTTCAAAAAAATTAAAAAAAAAATTATACCGTACACACGTCGAGTTCTTTCAAGAAAGGGTACACACCCTTTGTTACAAACGTGAACCGTCGAACGATTGAAGGTGGAAAGGTTTTTTTCGTTTTCTTTTAGTCCGTGTTTCTTCATAACGAACTTTCTTTACCCTTCCAAGACACTGCAACAAACTAGTTGTAGAAATAGAAAACTGTCTTTTTAAGTAACAGTATCTAACAAATAAAGGGAATTAAAAATTTCTCGGCATTCTCCTTAAATACAAACTTCGAGTAAAATAACGATCTTTATCAACTTAAGACTCTCACACATAGGATGAACCCAGTTCTTAGATGACCGTTGAATGATAGTTTACTTAGACGACGAGATTACAATATTTGAATCTATGTAGAATTCCCTAATATCGTCTTAAGACCTCTTTAACTTATATGTCTCTCTCTTCCTTTCTCTTCGTCCGGTTCCTTCTCACTACCTCTCTTTCGTTTTCGTCTCTCTCCCTATTTTCCTCATCTGTCTCTCACCGTCCCTCTGTCGTTCTACCTCTGGTTCTCTCTCTCCCTTACCCTTTTTTAGAAGGAACATTCGAAGACTCTCTGACTAAAAACGAGACTTCCATTTAACTTGTTGGGAACGGTTCAATCTTACTTAGCTTACACTAACCACCGGACTAAGGGTATAGACCAATAATATACTAATTCTTATATATAACATGTTAAACAATACAGTCAGACAAGTGGTGAGAAGTAGAAACCTAAGTAGACGTGTCTTCTAAACTTTTCTTTTACTTTTCACTTTTTCTTGGAGTTACCAAATGGATTTTTGGGTTTCCGCCGTCGAGGACTATACTTTAGATCGATTACGGACTGAGTGAGTCCGACCGGACCCCTTAGAGTAGTCTCCAACCTTTAGTACCATAAACTTCTCTTATACCGTTGTCAAAGACCTTTCCTAGGGTACTTCGGTTTAAACTTCGTTAGACAGTCACCAAAGAGGTTAGACCCCAAGGTAAGTCTCGTAGGATTAGTCCTATGTAGTGGAGTAAGAAAGAAGGATAGTGGTGACACATCTAGTTCGATTTTCTGGTTCTCCCTCAGGGTATCCGATGAGGTACACATACACGACTCAGTGAGTCACCATAGATCGAGAAACACTGTGGTACCTGACATCGGGCGGTCCAACGAGACAGGAACCCCTAACAGGTCCTTTCTAATGACCTCGCCTGACGATACGGGAATAGGTCCCCTAGAAGGGTTGGGTCCCTAGGTTGGACCCAGAGGACGTAACGTCACCTAAGAAATGACAGTCTCGGTGGTCCCTTCGGAGTGTCCGAAATACCTGCCAGGGAATACCTAGACATTCCGTGTGACTTCACATCGATCACAGTACGATCCTACCTCAATGAGAAACGGTTGAAATCTCCCCTCCTAACTCTCGGACCTTTATCCTTACGTTGTGATATGTTGGAAGTACCCGGAAGGGATAAAGGTCACTACACAAGTATAGGTTAGGTCGGGAACGATTTTAGAGTCCTATGTGACCACGATTTTCACACACGAGTTTGACACGTGTCCCAGTCATCTAGGTCAAAGTGATACTCTTCCAACTAGACGAGGTTGAAGAGTACAAGTCAAGTCATGTCGAGTTAGTGAGTTAGCACAGGTTGAGAAACGCTGGGGTACTTGGCGTCGTACGGTCCCGAGGGACAGGTAGTGGTTAAGGACCTCAGGTGAGTTTGGGTCCGGGTAACACAGCGACTACGGTAGGTTGGCAGAGTAGGAGGTAGTACGGGAAGAGGAGGACGGGAGTTAGAAAGGGTCATAGTCCCAGAAAAGTTTACTCAGTCGAGAAACGTAGTCCACCGGTTTCATAACCTCAAAGTCGAAGTTGTAGTCAGGAAGGTTACTTGTGGGTCCTGACTAGAACTCCTACCTGACCAACCTAGAGGAACGTCAGGTTCCCTGAGAGTTCTCAGAAGGGGTTGTGATGTCAAGTTTTCGTAGTTAAGAAGCAGTGAGTCGAAAGAAATATCAAGTTGAGAGTGTAGGTATGTACTGGTGACCTTTTGGGTATCGGAACTGATCTGTCTGGAAACAACTGTTTTATTACAGAGACAAATAATTATACGATAGATCCAACTAGTATTGAAAGGAATGTTCGTCAGTCGTAGAAAATTAAAGTACCGACGTTAGTGGTAGACGTCACTAAAACCTCGGGTTTTTCTATTTCAGACTGTGACAAAGGTGACAAAGGGGTAGATAAAGGGTATTTCACTACCCTGGTCTACGGTAATAGAATCAAAAGACTTACAACTCGAAATTCGGTTGAAAAAGTGAGAGGAGAAAGTTAAAGTAGTTTTCCGAAAAATCAAGAAGAAGTGAAAGACGGTATTCCCACCACAGTACACGTATAGACTCCAATGACTATAAAGAGGGTCGTTAGAACTAAGGTCGAACACGAAGTAAGTCGGGTCGCAAAGAGTACTACATGAGACGTGTCTTCAATTTATNTCAAAAGACTTACAACTCGAAATTCGGTTGAAAAAGTGAGAGGAGAAAGTTAAAGTAGTTTTCCGAAAAATCAAGAAGAAGTGAAAGACGGTATTCCCACCACAGTACACGTATAGACTCCAATGACTATAAAGAGGGTCGTTAGAACTAAGGTCGAACACGAAGTAAGTCGGGTCACAAAGAGTACTACATCAGACGTATCTTCAATTTATTCGTCCCACTCTTATATGTCGGAACTGCATGAGGAAAAGGATAAACTTTGGTCAGACAACAAGGTACAGGTCAAGATTGACAACGAAGGACTGGACGTATGTCCAAAGAGTTCTTCGTCCAGTCCACCAGACCCTAAGGGTAGAGAAAGTCTTAAAAGGTGTCAAATAACACTCGGTGTATTAGTTTCCTAAACCGTATCAGTTATTTCGTGTTATTATCTACAAAAGACCTTGAGAGAAGGAAAAAGGTACTACGTCGCCTACAACCGGTAAACTAGAGACCAAGGAGACGGAAAAGCTTTTGGTCGAACTTGTAGACCTTCAAGTGTCAAGTACATAACGACTTCGGACCGAACCTCTTAAAACTCGTAATGAAATGATCACACACTGTCCTCACGTTAACACGTCATCGAATTCGTAAGAAACCGTAACGGAAAGAAACGCTAACCTCACTTTTTACTGCAAAAGGTCAGGACACCGGTGACGACTCAAAAGGTTTAAACGACGGTATAACTCACATCGTGAAAGTGTCGTAGTATAAAATATTAAACTTTGTCGAGTTGACCTTAAGGAAGTGGAGATGATCGAAAAAAGCATCAGTACGAAGTATCCCGGGTGAACTGAAGTGTAAGGACTACAGTCCTACAGGTCGAGATCCACTCACACTCACTAGTGTGGAAGTACTAATAGACCCAACACTTCAAGAAAAAACATGTCAAGACATATAAGAACGGTGGAGAAGAATTATTGAAGGCAATATCCGTTACGAAAAATTGAAGTAACAGACTGGTTAAAACGTCCTACTAACTAAAATAAACGAAAAAGAATATGTCTAAAGAGACGAAATACTTAGATGAAAAAAACACACCCTTCGATGTTTGTTTTTCTGTCTTTTTTTGAAAACTGATCATTGGATTAGGTTGGACACTTGAAAGAGGGTTGAGGTGTAGGTGAAGAAACTTATAATAATCATATCTTTAAAGAAGATTTAATTTTTACAAGTCCGATCAGACGGAAACGTTTACGACGAAACAGATGTTTCGGAAGAGAACTGGACAGACCAGTGTAGATGAGTATAAACTTCTGAACCAAAGTCAACGTGGAAGAGATTGTAGACAAAACTGGTCGGGAGGGAGAAATGAGGTGTGGAGGATCGTATTTGTGAAGATAAAGGATATCACGAAGGGTCCTAGGTCGAGAACTGAGGGATTCCGTGACTGATAATGAAAACTTTATATCTATAAACGTAAGAGTCATATATTGGTCCTAGTATCATCCATAAGTTGTTTTATTTACTCAATTATTTATCACCCTCCTTGACTCTGAACTAGAGTTAGTCTAGAGATACACTTTTAGATTGAAATAGTGAACAATAGGTGCACTGACCCGAAGAATCCACCGAGTGACCATTAAGTGGATGTTATGTCCTCTGGATCCTCTGTGACCAAGTTAGGGACCCAACCCTTCTAGGGGACATCTTCTCGCATCGTTGGGTGAAATCGTAAGAACGGACCTCTTAAGGTATTTGTTTCCTCGACCTCCCGACTTCAGGTATCCCACCGTTTCTCATCCTGTGTTGACTTCACTGACTCGAGTATATGTGTCGGTACACTGAAACCCGTTTACTGATTTACAAAGAATCAAGGTATTGTCCGTGAACATTTCACCCCGATTATTATTATCGAAGAAGGAGTCCAAGAATATTTCTAATGTATTCTCTTTGTATAGTTCTAAGATCGTGTATTTTCGTGATTTATATCAGGAAAAAGAGGGAACTTACGTACTTATACACTTAATTTCCAACTTTATTGGCTTCAGTCATCTTTCTTCGTAGATATTTAGACCGGAAAGTCAGAAAAGTTCTTTAGAAAGGACGAGGGACAGAAAATTGAGCGGTATCCTCAGGAGAGAGTACTAATACACGTTACAAACGTATTGACTTATTTGAAAACCTAAATCATTGAATAGTAATTATGAAGTTTATGAAGACTAACCGAAAAGGTAAAGGATTTTACCAATCGATTTTTAATTATATAAATCGGTAGAAGTCAGAAAATAAAGTTTCTTCTATAAATTGGACATAAAAAAAAAAAAAAATGAAAAAATCACAAAACATAACCTCATATCGACTAATTGTTATAGTACTATCAAAGTCCACCCGTCGTCTCTCTCCCTGAGTCGGTATGTATATGTACATGGAAGAATTAAAATGTTGACAATATTAATTAGAAGAAATGTGTCGGTGTTAACTAAGATAGTACACACCGAAGACCTTTACAAGTAATAAACTGATTGTTATAAATTTTTCATTATTATCACGCCCGCCGACGTTGACACGTGTATTGTACCGGTTCTCCTCGATTGGGTGGAGGCTCTAGTCCCCGTCTTCGGCCCTCCTGGGGTACGGGTTCCGCGCCGTCGGTTCTCCTCGATGGGGTGCAGGCTCCAGTCTCCGTCACTTACCCTCCTCGATGGGCTGGGACCGGGTTCCGGTCCCCGTTACGGGTCCTCATCGTTGGGGTGCAGGTTCCTCGCCACCGACGAGCCCACGTCCTCCCGGATCTCCTCGATAAGGTACAAGTTCCAGTCCTCCCCGTTGCCACTCCTTTATGGGGAGTAGGTTCCATTCCTCGTCACCGACGTGAAACGACCTCGTCGGCACTTCTCTATGGGGTGCAGGTTCCATTCTCTTTGCGTTCATTCTACCATCCACAACACTCTCCCGTAGTCTCCCGTCTGTGTGACTTTGGTATTGGTGTCTTTTGATCAATTAGATGAGTGTGCCTGGTGTCGGAACAGATTGAGTTACTTTGATTCGGTACAGGACACCCCGGTGGGTTCTGCCGGCCCGTACCACCTCTCCAGACTGTCTTACACCAGGTGACCTCTTCCCTTACCGTTTGGGGAAGTCTTAAGAACGGAACTCTTGGGGTACTTGTCATACTTTTCCGTTTTACTGTTCTATGACTTTCTCCTTGAGGGGTCCAGTCTTCCACGGGTTATACGATGACCTCTAATCACCTCTTTATTGAGGTCTTTGTTACTTCCCTACCTCGGTTTCGTTTTTGTTATGGGTCAACACGTACACTGACCATTATCTTCGTTCCAGGTTACGACATTTCTGGTTATAACGTATCCTTGGACCTTACAGTCCAGGTTTAACCTTCATCAGTTTGTCCTCTACCGTTCTCATTTGCAGCTGTAAGATCCTTAGTCACTTGATTTTACCTGACCTTTCCCACTTAAATTGAGTCTACTGGTAATATAGATGATAACGTCCGTCCTTAGGGAATCTTCTTTACCTCATCGGTAGTACCAGTTGTTTTCTCAGACTTTATGTCGTGAACCTATGTTAGAATTTTTGTTGTGTTACTAGAGAAGGAAAGGTTCCGTTTGGTAAGTTATAGTGTCATTAGGTTCAGATACGGGGTTGGTTATTACCACTTCTTCGACTTCAACTTACCAAGATACTTCTGGATGTTCTGGAAAATCTTGATTGTGGCTTTTCTACAGGAAAAGTAATATCCCCTGACCTTACGTTTTCATCCTTCAGTTCTTTGTGGACCTCATTGTCCGTTTAAACCGGAACCTTATGCCTTACTTCGTCCCGTTTCTGATTATCTCAAGACGGTTCTTTTACGTGACCAGTATCGTTTGAGGGAGAAGGTTGTTGTGTTCTCTTCTGAGATGTGTACCTGTAGTGGTCTACCAGCTGTAGCTTTAGTCTAACTAATATAAGAAACGTCGGTTTTTACCTCTTCGAGATATGTTAGTTGTTTTTGTTCTGGTCCTCGACTGACAGCGAGTCTAGTACTCGAGGAATAACGGTTTAAGTCTGACTTTAACTTCTTTCATCACTTTTGGTGATCTTGTAAGTCCATAATGGAGTTAGTTTAGGGAATACTAATATGTCACCTTTACTCTTTGTCTAAATTCCCTGATCTAGACTATCTCACGGACTACTTGATACCTGTCTCCAAGCACTGTACAATGTCCTCTGTCCCTAGTTCTGGTAGGGGTACGTTTTCTTTACGTTTTTTCCTTTTATCGACAGACCCCTCCGGAATGGTTATCGACACTTTTCTTCTCTTCATTTTAGTATCCTCTTTTCCTTTCTAATTTCGTAGACTTACGTCTCTAGGTTTCTGATCGTTCTTCTCTATTCTTTCGGAAGGAGTCACTAGTAACGTTTCTTTATCTCCTTCTGTTGTCTTACCCTTTCTGATCTCTAAAGAAGTTCTTTTAATCTCTATGGTTCCCTTATAAAGTACGTTTCTACCCGAGCTATTTCCTGTTATTACCATACCTGGATTGTCTTCGTCTTCTATAATTCTTCTCCACCGTTCTTATGTGTCTTCTTGACATTTTTTTCTAGAAGTGCTCGGTCTATTAGTACTACCACACTAGTGAGTGGATCTCGGTCTGTAGGACCTTACACTTCAGTTCACCCGGAGTCTTTCGTAGTGATACTTGTTTCGATCACCTCCACTACCTTAAGGTCACCTCGACAAAGTTTAGGACTTTCTACTACGATACTTTCACGACGTGAGTTATACGGTCGTTTACACCTGTTGAGTCGTCACCGGTGTCCTGACCTTTTCCAGTCAAAAGTAAGGTTAGGGTTTCTTTCCGTTACGGTTTCTTACGAGTTTGAGGGTGTGTTAACGTGAGTAGAGTGTACGATCATTTCACTACGAGTTTTAAGAGGTTCGGTCCGAAGTGGTTATACACTTGACACTTGAACGTCTACAAGTTCGTCCAAAAGCTTTTCCGTCTCCTTGGTCTCTAGTTTAACGGTTGACCTAGGTTTAAGGCGACCTAGTACCTTTTTCGTTCTCTCAAGGTCTTTTTGTAGATAAAGACGAAATAACTGATAAGGTTTCGGAAACTGACACACCGAGTGTTATTTGACACCTTTTAAGACTTTCTCTACCCTTAGGGTCTGGTGGACTGGACGGAGAACTCTTTGGATATACGTCCAGTCCTTCGTTGTCAATCTTGACCCGTACCTTGTTGTCTGACCAAAGTTTATCCTTTTCCTCATGCAGTTCCGACATATAACAGTGGGACGAATAATTTAAAATACGTCTCATGTAGTACTCTTTGCGACCCGACCTCCTTCGTGTTTGACCTTAGTTCTGACGAACCTCTTTATAGTGATTGGAGTCTATACGTCTATTGTGGTGGGAATAACGTCTTTTACTTCTCCTTGATTTTTCGGAAAACTGCTCTCACTTTCACCTCTCACTTTTTTGACCATTTCGAGTTGTAAGTCTTTTCCTTGTAGTACCGTAAAAAAGGGTAGTGAAGTACCCTTTATCTACCCCTTTGTACCTCTGTCACAGTCTGAAATAAAACCCCCCGAGGTTTTAGTGACGTCTACCACTAACGTCGGTACTTTAATTTTCTGTGAATGAGGAACCTTCTTTTCAATACTGGTTGGATCTATCGTATAACTTTTCGTCTCTGTAATGAAACGGTTGTTTTCAAGTAGATCAATTCCCATAACAAAAGGGTCACCAATACATACCTACACTCTCAACCTAACACTTCTTTCGACTCACGGTTTCTTAATTACCAAAACTTGACACCAAAACCTCTTCTGAGAACTGTCAGGGAACCTGACGTTCCTCTAGGTTAGTCAGGTAAGACTTCCTCTAGTCGGGACCCTAAAGAAACCTTCCTTACTACGATTTCGACTTTGAGGTCATGAGACCGGTGGTGTACCCTTCTCAACTGAGTAACCTTTTCTGACACTACGACCCTCCCTAACCCCCGTCCTCCTCTTCCCCTGCTGGCTCCTACTCTACCGACCTACCGTAGTGACTGAGCTACCTACACTTAGACCCACTTGAGACCCTCAACCGCTACCTGTCCCTCCGGACCGCACGACGCTAAGTACCCCAATGTTTCTCAGTCTGTGCTGACTCGCTGACTTGACTTGACTTGACTTATTATTATTAGTCATTATGAACTCTACTTCGATCTCTCCTTCACAAAATTTTCTTTGTTATTTTACTTAGTTCAAAATTTTACAAAGTAAGATGTTACTTTCGTAGGTTTGATAGACTCCCTAAGTTACCGAGTGGAATATCGACGACTCTTCCTTCTGTATTAGATAAGTATACACCGGGACTTATATCTTATCATTTCGGTGTTCCGAAACATTATTAAGTCAGTAGAAATTAAACGTAAGACCTTCCGTCTCTACCTTGAAATATGACAAGTAGATATTACCCTTTATAACCTTTTGCTCTCAGACTTATTATTATTAATTATTATTTAGGAACGTTAATGTTACGCAGAAAGTAGGGTTGATCATAAAAAGGGTTTTCGTGGCAAATTACGAGGAGAGTACGTTAACTGAATGTCGTGTGACTGTATCGCTTAGTTTCCGTTTTATCGTGAATTGAAACTTTCTAACTCGGTGTTATCGTTCTGGTTTGTGTGTCGAGTAAGGTCACTTGAGACGATAATAAAGAAATTTTTTAAAACAAAAAATTTTTCGATTATTTCGGGCGGTTTCGAAAATCGGAGAAGGGTGTCAGTCACGAGACGTTGAACCAGATCGGGAGAAGTACCGGTACTATTCAGTTTAGTTAAGTGAAAATACGTGTTAGTATCTGGAAGAGAAACAGCCGGGTGACACTGTATATAATTAGTAAAAAAATTATCGGACAATCCACATCAACGTAGGACACCGTTTGTCCAGAGATAATTAAAGTTTCAGAAATCGAAATACGTCGTATAGGCTATTATGAAAAGAGGTAGAAGAATCCAATTCTTGTTTGAACCTTTATTACCAGTTTTGTCACGAAACGTTCAAAAGTAATCCAGGATACCAAAACCAACCACGTCCTCTTACCTCAGTTTTGGGATTTAATACACACAATTGTTACGTCGTATATTATCCTAGTAATAATGTTCATCTACGGTCATGTAATAAGTTTAGTCTCACTGACCAGTTGGTAGATACATTATCTATGTTTCATACTTATTTATATGTATGTAATGTAAGGACAAACCTGGAGTTATTTGGACAAAGATTATTTATCGTTTGAACGACGTAGAACTACCGAGGAAAAAGACTTTGGACTAAGGACCTGACGTATTACAAGTTACAAATGTGTACCCTATACCATATATAATTTAAACCTGTACCATCATTGTTAAACCAAGATTTCTCTTAACCGTAAATAACTTGTAGTTATACGGACCGTGTAGTAGAGTCTATTAACGGCGTTACTCTGTACCTTTAATAAAAGTCTGAAACTCTATTTTTTGAACTCTGAGTCTCGTCGTTTACTAGATTGACTGACTTACTACTCAAGTTGTAATGAATAAATTATTTAATTCTAATCGACTTTAATAAAATGTGACGTCAATTCCTTAAAGGATAAATAAATTTTACTTTAAATTTGAAAAATGTGACTAACTTTAAATTTTATGAAACCTTAAAACGATATATTATTGATCAGTCATCAGAGGTTTTACAATTCTTAGCACGAGGAGAGTAAATAGTAACATAGGTGTACGAATGTACCACCGACCGCGTTTAATCCACTTATTTATATTCATCTTATTTACTTACTTACTTTTGGTAGAAAGTACCAGTACGGACAGTGGAATATTTTACTGGTGTGTACACCTGTAAAGGATCCAACTCGACACGGAAATAAAATAGGAGATCCCTCTTTATTTCGAGTAAATAATACAATCTTTATAGTCTTCTGTAGTTAGAAGTAGTTAATATTCTTTGTAACAACGAGAATCACTCTTACGAGTTGTACAAAGACTACCTAACACGTGAACATGTTAAAACTAAAGTACTTAAGTCATCTATAACGAAACAACGACACGACTTACTATCTATATGTTTCTACTTATTTAACACCGAGGCCGGAGTCATTTAGCGTACTGTATTACCTTTTGTTAACCACGACCCCAGTCTTTTTTTTCTTGCGATCTTTGACCTTTGGACACCGTGTAATAAATCAAATAAACTCTGTACCAAAAGAATAAATAAAGAATTTACAAACGAAGAACAGATACATACAAAATCCTTACGGAGTACATTTGACGTATAAAGACCTAAAATTAAGTACATAAAATCAAAGTAAACCCTCAAATCCGTTACATATACTATAATCATATAAATTTAAAAAAAAGAAAAGGAATAAACCACGATAAACAGGAAAAAAAAAATTTTTAATTCTGATGAAAAAATTTTCGTCAAAATCTAAGTGTCGTTTTAAGTCCCTTTCTGTCTCTAAAAAGGTATGTTGAGATTAAGGGTGTGTCCGTATCAGAAAAGGAAATAGTTATAAGGGATTGTCTCACTAAATAAATAATGTCAACTACTTTAAAGTGACAGTGTAATATTAGTGTGTTTCAGGTACCAAATGTAATAACGAGTGAGAATGACAACATCTAAGATACTCAAACCTATTTATACATTACGGTGGACGGGAAGATAATGTGTAAAGGATGAGGAAACAACGGAATAAAACATAACCTACTCAAAGGTCGGACGAGACGAGTGGGCAGGACGTTAGAAAGAAGAGAGAGGGAAGAAACCTTAAAAATTCCAAATACAGAAAAGGAAATCACTAAAGTATGGATGACATTTCACGTATGAACTGGTTTAGATTTCAACAGGTTACAAAACGGGTAACAAGTTTTTTATCTTCCTGAAGTCTTCCGTAATAAACAAAACTTTATAAAAGTTGGATCAAACAAGAAACTACGGGGGTGGAATTCGTTTAATAAATAATAACAACAAGATATATCGAAACGTAATTGGACCTTTCGTCTCGGAATCTGTCTCAAATTTTCGGACTACCCGATGTCAGGTACCCCAGCGACTCTCAGGCTGTGCTGACTCGCTGAAGTGAACGTGAAAAGTGAAAGTACGTAACCTCTTCCTTTACCCTTGGGTCAGGTCACAAGAAACGGACCTCTTAGGGTCCCTGCCCCCGCAGACCACCCGACGACAGAGACCCCATTGTGTCTCAGCCTGTACTGACTTCGCTGAATCGTCGTCGTCGTCGTCGTCGTCGTCAAATAGACTCTCATGTAATTGACTTCCTACAGATACAGATACAGATAAGTGAGTCAGTACAGGTTGAGGCACACTGGGGTATGTCAGGTACCTTAAGAGATCCGGTCTTATGACCTCACCCATCGGAAAGGGAAGGGGTCCCTAGAAGGGTTAGGTCCCTAACTTGGGTTCCGAGGGTGTAACGTCCACCTAAGAAATGGTCGACTCGGTGTTTCATTCGGGTTCTTATCACCTCACCCATCGGATAGGGAAGAGGTCGTCTAGAAGGGCTAGGTCCTTCTCTTAACCCAGAGGACGTAACGTCTGTATAAGAAGTGGTTGACTCGATAGTCCCTTCGGGGTTGACTTCCTATCACCTCACTTTATCTCATCCTCCCTCTCGGTTATGTTTCTACTCAATAACTCAATTGGTACCAATCTCCACTGACTCACACGTCAGAAAATCTGGTACTCTACTTGGAATGATTTACTTAGAGTCTGACAAGTGAAACCCCTTCTTTATCCCCCGTCGGGGTGCAGGCTCCAGTCCCCACCGTCGGCTTTCCTTAATAGGGCGTAGGCTCCAGTCCCCGCCGCCGACTCTCTCGGTCCGACGTTGTCGCGTCCTCGTCGGATCTCCTCGATGTGGGCGGGCTCCGGTCCCCGCCGCCGGTTCTCCTCGCTGGTGTGTAGGTTCCTCACCACCGACACGTCCACTGCCTCCCGGATGTCCTCGATAGGGTGCAACTTCCATTCCTCCCCGCTGGCACTCCTCTATAGGGACCAGGCTCCATTCTCTTTGGGTTCATTCTGTCATCCAAAACGTTCTCCCGTCTGTGTGACTTTGGTATTAGTGTCCTTTTGATCAGTTAGATTAGTGTGATCCTAGTGTCGGAACAGATTGAGTCACTTTGATTCGGTACGGGACACCCCGGTGGGTTCTGCCGGCCCGTACCACCTCTCTAGACTGTCTTACACCAGGTTACCTCTTCCCTTACCGTTTGGTGAAGTCTTAAGAACGGAACTCTTGGGGTACTTGTCATACTTTTCCGTTTTACTGTTCTATGACTTTCTCCTTGAGGGGTCCAGTCTTCCACGGGTTATACGATGACCTCTAGTCACCTCTTTATTGAGGTCTTTCTTATTTCCCTACCTCGGTTTCGTTTTTGTTATGGGTCCACACCTACACTGACCATTATCTTCGTTCCAGGTTACGACATTTCTCGTTATAACGTATCCTTGGACCTTACAGTCCAGGTACTTAGTTCCGTTTAACCTTCACCAGTTTGTCCTCTACCGTTCCCACTTACAGCTGTAAGAGTCTTAGTCACTTGATTTTACCTGACCCTACCCACTTAAATTGAGTCTACTGGTAATATGGATGATGACACCCGTCCTTAGGGAATCTTCTTTACCTCATCGGTAGTACCAGTTGTTTTCTCAGGCTTTACGTCATGAACCTACGTCAGAGTTTTTGCTGTCCTACTAAAGACAAGTAAAGATTCCGTTTGGTAAGGTATAGTACCATTAGGTTCAGATACGGGGTTGGTCATTACCACTTCTTCGACTTCAACTTACCAAGATACTTCTGGATGTTCTGGAAAATCTTGATTGTGGGTTTTTTCTACAGAAAAAGTAATATCCCTTGACCTTACGTTTTCATCTTTCAGTTCTTTATGGACCTCATTGTCCGTTTACACCGGAACCTTATACCTTACTTCGTCCCGTTTCTGATTATCTCAAAACGNGTTATAACGTATCCTTGGACCTTACAGTCCAGGTACTTAGTTCCGTTTAACCTTCACCAGTTTGTCCTCTACCGTTCCCACTTACAGCTGTAAGAGTCTTAGTCACTTGATTTTACCTGACCCTACCCACTTAAATTGAGTCTACTGGTAATATGGATGATGACACCCGTCCTTAGGGAATCTTCTTTACCTCATCGGTAGTACCAGTTGTTTTCTCAGACTTTACGTCATGAACCTACGTCAGAGTTTTTGCTGTCCTACTAAAGACAAGTAAAGATTCCGTTTGGTAAGGTATAGTACCATTAGGTTCAGATACGGGGTTGGTCATTACGACTTCTTCGACTTCAACTTACCAAGATACTTCTGGATGTTCTGGAAAATCTTGATTGTGGGTTTTTTCTACAGAAAAAGTAATATCCCTTGACCTTACGTTTTCATCTTTCAGTTCTTTATGGACCTCATTGTCCGTTTACACCGGAACCTTATACCTTACTTCGTCCCGTTTCTGATTATCTCAAAACGGTTCTTTTACGTGACCAGTATCGTTTGTGGGAGAAGGTTGTTGTGTTCTCTTCTGAGATGTGTACCTGTAGTGGTCTACCAGTTGTGGTTTTAGTCTAACTAATATAAGAAACGTCGGTTTCTACCTCTTCGAGATATGTCAGTTGTTTTTGTTCTGGTCCTCGACTGACACCGAGTCTAGTACTCGAGGAATAACGGTTTAAGTCTGACTTTAACTTCTTTCATCCCTTTTAGCGATCTGGTAAGTCCATACTGGAGTTAGTTTAGGGAATACTAATATGTCACCTTCACTCTTTATCTAAATTCCCTGATCTAGACTGTCTGTCTCACGGACTACTTGATACCTGTCTCCAAGCACTGTACAATGTCCTCTGTCCCTAGTTCTGCTAGGGGTACGTTTTCTTTACGCTTTTTCGTTTTATCGACAGACCCCTCCGGAATGTTTATCGACACTTTTCTTCTCTTCACTTTTCGTTTTCTCTTTTCCTTTCTATGTTCGTAGACTTACGTCTCTAGGTTTCTGATCGTTCTACTCTATTCTTTCGGAAGGAGTCACTAGTAACGTTTCTTTATCTCCTTTTGTTGTCTTACCCTTTCTGATCTCTAGAGAAGTTCTTTTAATCTCTATAGTTCCCTTGTAAAGTACGTTTCTACCCGAACTATTTCCTGTCTTTACCAGACCTGGATTGTCTTCGTCTTCTATAAGTCTTCTCCACTGTTCTTATGTGTCTTCTTGACATGTTTTTCTAGAAGTACTGGGTCTATTAGTGCTACCACACTAGTGAGTGGTCTGTAGGACCTTACACTTCAGTTCACCGGAATCTTTCGTAGTGATGTTTGTTTCGATCACCTCCACTACCTTAAGGTCACCTCGATAAAGTTTAGGACTTTTTACTACGACACTTTCACGACGTGAGTTATACGGTCGTTTAAACCTTTTGAGTCGTCACCGGTGTCCTGACCTTTTCCAGTCAAAAGTAAGGTTAGGGTTTCTTTCCGTTACGGTTTCTTACGAATTTGATGGTGTGTTAACGTGAGAAGAGTGTACGATCATTTCACTACGAGNTTTACTACGACACTTTCACGACGTGAGTTATACGGTCGTTTAAACCTTTTGAGTCGTCACCGGTGTCCTGACCTTTTCCAGTCAAAAGTAAGGTTAGGGTTTCTTTCCGTTACGGTTTCTTACGAATTTGATGGCGTGTTAACGTGAGAAGAGTGTACGATCATTTCACTACGAGTTTTAAGAGGTTCGGTCCGAAGTCGTTATGCATTTGGCACTTGAGATCTACAAGTTCGACCAACAGCTTTTCCGTCTCCTTGGTCTCTAGTTTAACGGTTGTAGACGACGTAGTAGTTTTTTCGTTCTCTCAAGGTCCTTTTGTAGATAAAGACGAAATAACTGATACGGTTTCGGAAATTGACACACCTAGTGTTATTTGACACCTTTTAAGATTTTCTCTACCCGTATAGTCTGGTGGACTGGACGGAGAACTCTTTGGATATACGTTCAGTCCTTCGTTGTCAATCTTGACCTGTACCTTGTTGTCTGACCAAGGTTTATCCTTTTCCTCATGTAGTTCCGACATATAACAGTGGGACGAATAAATTGAAGATACGTCTGATGTAGTACTCTTTGCGACCCGACTTACTTCGTGTTCGACACTAGTTCTGACGAACCTCTTTATAGTTATTGGAGTCTATACGTCTACTGTGGTGGGAATACCGTCTTTCACTTCTCCTTGATTTTTCGGAGAACTACTTTCACTTTCTCCTCTCACTTTTTCAACCGAATTTCGAGTTGTAAGTCTTTCACTTCTATTACCGGGGTAGTGAAGTACCCTTTATCTACCCCTTTGTCACCTTTGTCACAGTCTGAAATAAAACCCCCCGAGGTTTTAGTGACGTCGGTACTTTATTTTTCTGCGAATGAGGAACCTTCCTTTCAATACTGGTTGGATCTATCGTATAACTTTTCGTCTCTGTAATGAAACGGCTGATTCCAGGCAAATCAGTTCCGATACCAAAAAGAACACCAGTACATACCTACACTCTCAACCTGGCACTTCTTTCGACTCGTGGCTTCTTGACNGCGAATGAGGAACCTTCCTTTCAATACTGGTTGGATCTATCGTATAACTTTTCGTCTCTGTAATGAAACGGCTGATTCCAGGCAAATCAGTTCCGATACCAAAAAGAACACCAGTACATACCTACACTGTCAACCTGGCACTTCTTTCGACTCGTGGCTTCTTGACTACGAAAACTTGACACCACAACCTCTTCTGAGAACTCTCAGGGAACCTGACGTTCCTCTAGGTTGGTCAGGTAAGACTTCCTCTAGTCGGGACCCTAAAGAAACCTTCCTTACTACGATTTCGACTTTGAGGTCATGAACCGGTGGAGAACACTTCTCACCTGAGTAACCTTTTCTAAGACTATGACCCTCCCTAATCCCCGTCCTCATCTTCCCCTTCTGTCTCCTATTCTACCGACTACCGTAGTGACTGATCTACCTACACTCAGACTCACTTGAGCCCCTCAACCACTACCTGTCCCTCCGGACCACACGACGCTAAGTACCCCAGCGTTTCTCAGCCTGTGCTGACTCTCTGACTTGACTTGACTCAGAATCCAACGCCTCTTCCGTTACCATAGGGTGAGGTCATGAGAACGGACCTTTTAGGGTAGGTGCCTCCACGGACCATCCGACGTCAGGTATCCCAACGATTCTTAGCCTGTCCTGACTCACTGAAGTGAAAGTGAAAAGTGTGAGTACGTAACCTCTTCATTTACCCTTGGGTGAGGTCACAAGAACGGACCTCTTAGTGTCCCTACCGTCTCGGAACCAACCGACGACAAATACCCCAACGTGTCTCAACCTGTCCTGACTTCGTTGATCGTCGTCGTCGTTGTCAGAATCCAACTCATTCACACTCTTAAAGATCCCATCCATCTCTTTCTATGTCACGACGGTCCGACATCGACAGACTTCAAATAACTTCAGACATACATCTGAACCGACCATGTCGATACCGACCTAGTTTCCATACCGGTTCCTCTTAGACTTCTCGTTGACGTCAGGTGACGTTTCTGAGCAACCTGTGCTGACCCACTGACTTGTTGTTGTCTTCTTTACACGTCAACTTGTAAAAAGAAGAACGAAGAACCTAGGAAAGGAAGACGATCTTTTTTTATAAGAAACATCAAAGGGAATCACTTCTACAAAAAATACCATTTTTTTATTAAAAAAAAATTAATTCTTACAAATAAAGAAGGTAGAAAGGGTCAAAAACTCTTTTAAGGAAGGTCCTAAATATATTTATTTTCAGATACGACTTTCAATAAAAGAAAGTTTTACTACTGCTATAACGAAGTGACAGAGACGGAAGACACCACCATACCTCTTCGGTCGGTTGTAAAATTAACGGAACAAGAAAACATCTCCTCTAGAAAAAGAGGCAAACACACACACACACACACACGGGATGTTAAAGAAAAACAAAATGGATCCATACGACAGGAATATTGACGAACAACCCCTAAAAAACCCGAAGGTCATATACTAGTGATCTCAATAAAGTAATTAGGACCTTTAAAGAGTCGGTAATAAGGAAACTTATAACGGAGAAAGGATAAAAGAGATTGTTAAGGTTGACCTTGAAACCAATCTAACAGAAGAAAAATAAAGACAGTTGGACACAGGTAAAAACTAAAGAAACAAAAAGATCTCATGTAAGACACAAAGAATAGAAGACAAAGTGATTAAGACAGAGGTCACGACAGATAAAACATTTCATAAGTTACCAAGGAAATTGAATTTAGTAATATAAAAAAAGTCAATATACTCAAGACAAGACTAAGAAAAAGTTTATATGAACCCGTAAGAAAATTTAAAGAGTAAGTGACCAGTTAAAAGTACGAAACGAAATTTTACATTTGTCTAGTTACAATGAATAAAATATAAGAAATGTAATGACAGTTAAAGACTTCAGGAATCTCCGAATATAGAAGAAAGACAACAAAGAGGACTAAGAATAAGTATCAAGGAAGAGAAGTCTAAACAAACATCAACAAGAACAACAAAAAAGAGAAAGAGAAAAAAGGGGACACTCGCAGATAAAAGAAATTTGGACTATATAAGTCACGAGAAGAGACTCTTGGTCCACTTAAAGTTAAGAAAATTTCTTCTAAATATAAAGGAAGACCGTCAATAGACAAAGACAGCCGTGATGGTTGAGACTTAGTGAAATATAACATGCTTAATGGGTGAAGAAATAAAATACTAGTAAATTCACTGTGTTTAAACCTAGTGATTAGAAATACACCAGGTCAACGTAAATGTTAGATAATCTGTAAAAAAAAATTAAAGGAGGTGATACTTACTTTTAATCCGTTCTTTAAAAGGTACGATTAGTGATCTCATACCTTATAAAATAAAGTTTAAATGAGAATGTAACTCTTATCTAGGGAAACTCTAAACTAAGTTACGTCTGCAGAAGATAATCTAGGATGTATAACTTAGAGAGTTAACTAAAAGAAAAGACAGACGACGAGTGTGACATAGACAGTTCCTACTTCGGGTTCTAAAGGTTTCGACCTTCTTTGAGAACCACGTTTTAGGTTTAAACCTTAAGTGAAGAGAGGTCCTAGCACAATGAAACAAATACCAGGATACTTAAAGAATTATATTAGTCTGATCGAAAATTATGTAAATTTTTAATAAAATATAAAATAGATCGTAGAATTATCAAAGTTAGTCCTTTTACATTCTTTGTCTTTGTATCAGAAAAATTACAACGTTACAACGGAGGGTAAAAGGGGAGATTTCCTAAAAGTTTAGGAAATTTAGTAAATTTGAATTAAATTCGTAGGAGTAAAAGAATAAAGACCATGGGAAACAAGAAGTCAAACAAAAAGGAAAAAAGGAAGGAAGATAAAGGAACGGAGGGTAAAAGGGAGGGAAGATAAAGGCACGAAAATTGACAGGAAAGAGAAGGAACCATTTTATTTTTACCTTTTCTCAGTTCATAGTTACTAAATGTGAACTACTTTCTAACTAAATAATGTAAAATTACATCAAAATCAGAAAGTCAGTCAATAAAACATGTATAACAAAAGACCAAAAGATAATATCTCTTTATTATAAAAGGAAGGGGCAACAAACATGATTGTAAACTTTAGGAAAATTATGTCCTGGCTAGTGAATCCCCGTATTTAAGATGACTTAAAGTAAAAGGAAGTTCAGACACCACTACCATTTACATTAAATTATAAAATCGACATAATTATCGAGAGAAGACAACTTTTGAACCATAAATAATCCGAGATACGATTCACGAAATAGATGTATTAGAGTTTTTTTGTGGGTCATTCCATTCATGATAACGGAAATTAAATAACTACTCCTTTTAACGCCGAGGTCACCCACTCCGTTAAATCGGTTTCAATATATCAATAACCCTCAGATAATACATACAAACCAGTGTCTTGGACAAAAGAGGAAGGGTATCAGAAAGAGAAATCACCGACCTGAATTTTTGACGAAGTACTGGAAAGAAGAACCTACTGATTATTGAAATACCCTCTTTTACTCTTCCGAATCAATATTGACACAAAGACCCACTGAATAAAAGTCTAAGACCTACCTTTGACCTACAGAATTCTACCTCTATAACCCGGGATATATATGACTGAAGAATTTATATAAAGAAGATTGTAGATCTTCGGATAGGTTATTGACAAGACAAAAGTCTGAGAGGTTTGGGTTTAAAACGGGAAGGAAAAAAGGTATTCTCAGAGGCTTAATATTAAAATAAGAAACTTTATCGACTATAATAAAGTCAATTACAACTACTATATTAGTCTGGTATTAACAGAGGAAATGACTACATGTCTTATAGAGGGATTACGGAGTATATATAACTTGAGACCATCATTTCAAAGACTGTCATTTTATACGATTGTCTACATAATTGAGATGAAGGGATTGTTTTAGGAAAACCTACTTTCGGTTCTACCTGGTCGGAACATGACTTTAGATGATATAAGTGAGGTCTCCCGAAGGTCTAGTGACGAAAAATTTGAGTCAGTAAATGAGTCTGAGAAAAAGGGGAGTCCGTTTACTCCTGTTACGGAACGGAGAGTACAGACAACTACTACTCTCATAATTCACTCATCTACCTTTTCGGTTAATTCACGCAACTGAAGGATTCTGTTTGATAAGATTCAATTCGATGGTACTAATAACTCAAATAACGTAAAACGTCTTTTGTATAAATTTATTCCTCATCTTTAATACAAATTGTACGTCAAATATATTTACTCCATACTTTGATACACGTATACTTGTTGACATATTATATTTTATGATATTCCAACGTCGAAGACACAAAATTTTATTGGAGAAGATTCGACGAATGGATTAATCGATATTAATCGATAAAAGACACATGATCCCTTATCAAGACGAACTCTTTCTGACCCTTAACTCACTGTCTCGTAAGAGACGCACCGGTGTGGACACGGGGAGACACAATAGTCGTTAGTGTATGTCCTCCTAGTCACGTTGACAGCCCAGTTCGTTTAAATAGAGCCGTCACAACACCAACAGGTTCTACACATGATAAATAATTAGATCTTTCTTAATTACCATATATATAAGACACAACCCTCGACCTCTAAGTTTTACTAATTCTAACGACAACAACGGAACCCTCTCTACTGTTCTTCAATGTTATTTCACGTCACTCGAGAAGTGCTTTGATACCTGTTTCTGAGTGCCCTTTTCAGATAAGTACTCATAATCCCTTTCACTTATGTCTATTGATATTCATTTTTACTGACGTTTTGATTTTATTTTATTTCAAGTGACGACCATTCTACGACATGTCAACCTACGACGTGGGTCGTGAGTTGAGTATAAACAAAGAAACCGAAGTTAAGTCTCTATTGTTCCGTTCTTTTTGTTGATGTTGGTTTTGGGCACTTTTAAGTTTGGATAACACACACATCTACCCGAAGGGTTACCGAGTTTGTCATTTCTTAGGTGGATAATACGTCCTCTGTGTCCTCTACTCCCAAACTAGGGATCCAGTCCTTCTAGGGGACCTCCTCTATTACCGTTCGGTAAGGTCATAAGAACGGAGTTATTAGGGAACCTGTCTCCTCAGACCTCCCGATGTCAGGTATCCCAACATTTCTCAGTCTGTCCTGACTCTGACACACACATTTCCTTCCCCTGTGTAAGTCAAGAGACAGGGGTAAGGAAAGAGGAGGTCCGAAGTAACAGAGTTCACCCTCAAATTAGACTTATTTCAACTTTGCACTGTGAAAGTGAGACTTGTCTGACAGTGGTTTGATATTTCGTTTTGTCACGTCTGTAAACTAAGAAATAACCGTACAACACAAAAGTGTTCCGTCGAGGAGAGTAATTCCACTGTAGGTGGGTGTAGTTTCCTTTTTTCTTTCGGGAACTTACAAGTGTGTGGAAGTACTTCCCGCAGAGGAGGAAAGGTTAGGGAAAGAGTCAAAACGACTCGATACCGTGAAACTTCGGAACGGAGTGAATGGTCTGAAGGAGTAAACCATCTAGTGTCGTCGAAAAGAGGTAAGTTCACAGATCGTCCTTTACGTCCTTCGACCTGAAATACCCTTCAGACGATTTTTATAGAAGAAATCACACTCCTATAAAGTTTCTTCTTAGCTTCGACGATTAAAATCGGGTAAAGGTTCTCTTGTACACACGTACCAGGCCCAACTACCGGAGTATACAGAGAAATGTTTTGTCTTCCGTCACCCCGAACAGACACCTGACTGACAGTCCGAGGAGGGGATTTGGGGTAGGACACCGACGGTACCCAAGACGAGCGGGAATCTACTTTAACTGTATCACAAAACATAAAGACCGACCTCATCTGGACCTGGTCCTTTCCTATAAGGACCAACAACATTTAAAACGACAACAAATCAACGGCAGCACAGACTGAGAAACTTTGAGGTACCTGACATCGGGCAGTCCGAGGAGACAGGAACCCTAAAGGGTCAGTTCTTAGGACCGTATTATTTCTAGGTAAATAACCTATATAAAGTCTCCCTTGGAACTCTATCAAGTAACCAACAGAGGTCTCAGGGTCACGGAAGAAAGTTGTTTTCGACCCACAAACCTACTTGAAATTTCGAAGGACTCAAAACTACACCACGACTTTGTTTGAAACTTAGAAGTTCGACGACTGACGTCTCCTTTGTGTCCCAAAATGTCTAATAGTCGTCTACATGTCTTGTATGTTGTAGGTCTTTGGAAGGGGGGGGTGTCATCTTTATGACCCCTAAGGTGTCGAAGGTACTATCGTGTCCTGTCTGATTTATATAACGTGTCTCGTAAGTTCTCGACTACAGACTGAGGACACTACGGGGTCGAAGGAAACCAAAGACCGGAGCGTCCAAAAGTGACATTCACTTGAGTTTGGTAGTCGGTATCCCTTTGTAAATCAGAGTTCCGTAAAGACGGAAGCTAGAAGGAACGGAACTTAAGAGGAAACAAACAAACAAAAAAAAGGAAAATGACCACATAAACAAAGGTATCCGACGAAATTGTTTTACGACGTCGCCTTTATCTAACAGAGTGTCAGAACTCCGATCTTCAGACCCTAGTTCCAAAACCGTCCCGAGACGAGGACGGCTTTTGACACCCCCGTCAGAAGTGGAGAAGGATCGAATACCACCAAATAACAGTTAGAAACCACGAGAAGCCTAATATCTCCGTAGCGAAGTAAACCACAAAAGAGACACGCAGAAATATAGTAGAGGGGAGACACGGACTGACAGAGACACGGGGTTTAAAGGGGAAAACTATTCCTGAGGTCAGTGTTACGTATTCCCAGGTGAGATTACTGGAGTAAAATGGAACTCATAGAGACACTTCTGACATGATGGTTTATTCCAGTCTAAGACTTTATAACACTCGACCTTAAAGTTGTACAGAAAAAAATCCTCTTGTCTTAAGTTGAGTATTACGGACCGATCATAGAAGAGACTCTTGAGTTGAACCTCGTCAGAAACACTAGGGGTTCGACTCGACTTTGTAGGAAAAGTACATGAACCTTAAAGGGGGATACTACCCGAATTCTATGACACAGTGGACGAAGTAACAAAGACCATTCGGATGTTATTCACCATTCAACGGTTCCTGACACAAAACATAGGGATAATCAATCGTGTCACAGACCGTGTGCCTCTCGTGAATTACTTGAGTGTAGTCGCTCTATGCTTCACCCTTTTTTAAGGTGTGGAAACCAAAACGTTTTACAAATCAATCATAAACGTCACTTCAAAATATAATTAATTCTTATGTCGGCGAGTTAATTGATTTATCTAATAAACGGGATTTTTACTGGTTCACCTATACTTTACCGAAGAAACCAGTACTCTGAAACGTTACTTAGTCTTAGTTTACACTCTTGACTCTTCCCAACCTCTCTTAACTCTTAACTCTCTTAATTTGTACAAGTGTCAGTGAAAATATCTTCCACTTAGACCATCCTCAGACCCTGTTCACAGAGATTATTACCCCACACACCCTTACTTACGAGAACTCCACTAATCTCGTACCCCGTTGATTAGGTTTGTCAACCGAAGATAAGGGCTGAGTCAGGTCTAAGTGGCACTGGAGGCCGTTTAGTAAATGAAAGACTGCGAGAAAATTCACTCGAAATTTCAATTCCTACCGTTAATACTCGTACAATTGTACACCTTACACTACCCCTAATTAAAAATCCTATCTCAAATTTCTCTAAAAGAACTTTAGAGAATGAATGAAATTTACAACACCCCCAATACTTAACCGTTTGACCAGAATTGATTCTGACTTTTTTTTCCATTTGAGTAAACTTATTTATCTAAGTTGAAGTCATTCAAATCTTCGTTTACAGAAAAAAGGAGACCATTTATTTCGGTCTATTTATCTTCTGTTTGACGAAATATCCTTTTTTTACTAAGTAGAATTGGAACCAAAAAAAGGGGGGAACCATGTAGAGCAAAGAAAGATATATCTTAATTGACCTTTCAACTAGGATCCTCTCTCCGACCTACCCTTGGTTTCATCGTATTCATTTCTAAATTCCCTTCATCTCAACTGATGTGGTCAGGGACCTCCTAAAACGACCTCTTTTATCTTGATCTTCGATGTAAGATAATAGACGTACTTAAAGTCTCCTTTCGTTACCTTCTTTGAGGTCTTGAAGACAAACACGAAAAATCACTACCATCATAGTGACCTGCCCCATGACCACCGTTCCTACGAAGTTCAAAACGAGTACCTCTTTAAATGTAGTTTTAATTTAAATCTATGAAATCTCCTACCACTCGTCAAACTGCGAAGTCAAACTGTCTCTAAAATCTTTACAAAGATGTCGGAGGTCAAAGGGAGAATCCATGGGATGTTCGACGGTCACTCATGACCCTGGTTATTTTCCTTATATTCGTTGTCAAGGTGTCTGTGTAGGGGCGACTCTTACTACAGGTCACAAAAAAAATTTTGTAATTACGATTTCCTTTATTTCTTATGTAGTTTAAAGAGGTTGTTCCAAAAAGTCAACTAGGTACATTGGTTTGGCTAGTCGACGATAAAAGAGACGTCACATTCCCGACGCAAACACATGTACGAGTCAATGAGTCAGTATACATCTTTATCAGTGCTCTTAAGACTTTCTATTCCATGAAGTCGACTTGGAACTCATTCTAAAGTCAACCGGGTCCTCTCCCCCATCAGGTCCGTATCGTTCAGGGACACAGACACACGAATGACGGAAGAGGAAGCAGACACCGTCTGTAACAATTAGTTGGTGACTTCTCGTCTGAAACCACAGGAATCTCTTGATTGGATGCATGACGAAAAATTTAATTAATATTTATGAACCAAATAAAAGGATAATATGATGTTAACCATATTTTCAATTCGGCACAAATAGAGACTTGGAGGACTCAATCCATGGATCTTCCCCGAACAGCCCACTACTGTCTCCACGTGACGTCCTAGAGGGACGTCATTTCTATAAACGAAAGTCAACACTCCTTCGTCAATTGACCATCTGGGATCAACGTCACTAAATTCTTAGACGGTAGTAACGTGGTAAAATCGGTTTCGGTTCGAGAAGACCCGTTAGGGTTAGTTGACTTGTACAACTTCCATCTACCATACCCTCTGGTCCCGAACTGGTAAAGACGACAAACGTCCAATGGAGAATTCCCGTTATAAACGAGACCTCGAGTAATCCAACTGACTCACAGTCTATGTGTAAACGTCAGACTCTGAGAGGACAGGTTAGGATGTAGGAGGAGGATACAGAAAGTATCTGGTATGGAGGGTGAATTGGAGAAAGTTAGGATTACTTCAAAGTCACAGACGAAGGTCTTCCTAAACGTACCTGAGTCGTTTTGAAATACCCTAACTTAGTTCACCCACTATTCAAAAGGTACCCTAGTTAGTAAAGCATAATAGTTGAAGAAAAAAAAAAAGTATAATAGTTGAAGATTCGACTCGGAAGTAAGACAGTAGATGTTTGTAGGACTTGTGGTTGCTTAAATTTATACTCGTTGAACAAGTTCTGCCAAAAGGATTCACTGGTCGACTCAAAACTTAGGTTTTTTTACTCAGAAGTATGTTTTATACTTAGACTTTGGTCATGTCAATGTACATGATCACAAGTGTAATGAAACAGGATCAAGCACAAGTGGATCTCTTGAGAAACCTTGTACTTAGGGAGTCCACATGAAGTCCCTAACTTGTACAGTTTATATATTTTTCTCAACAACAACAACAACAACAAAAAAACATCAAACCTTCTAAGAAAATATACAATTCCACATAACACGTAAACGTTCTTGTCCTGTTCATCAATACAAAAGATTTGAAGGATCCGAACCCTTAACAAAATGTCATGAGGAAATCCTTACGATAGGATGGGTTAATTTAGTTAACCACCATATAATGATGTTCGTTATCGATTGTATACAGGTTACAAAAGACAGAAGATAAGTGACATTACGTGATAATTACTAGGATAAAAAGTCTACTCTTTAGACTCCACCGTAATTCATTGAACGGGATTCGACGTGTCTACCTGTCGTTCTGGTACGGGACGGGATACTAAACATGAGAGGACGGAGGGTACAAAAATTACACAACTTTGGTCACTCCGACGGAGAAAGTCTCTCGTTCCCTATATACTGATTTTAAGTGGTTCTTGTGTCTTTTCATATACACTTGTGTAATGTCGACGGAACGAGAAGGTGTCCCTGACACCCATAACACGTTAAGTTATTCTGTATATATGTTTCTGGACTTTTCCTACGACCGAACCCATTTCGAATCACCCTCCCTCCTCTCCGACTCACAATTACGAAAACAGACCGCCAGACCCCAGAGGGAGACTCTAAGTGGTTGTAGTTCCCGACTAAGAGTCAAGAGAGACTACGGGGAAGAGGAGGAACAAAACGTGAGAAAAGGTATAAAAGTACAGGTGATGAGACAGGGAACGTGAGGTTGTGTATGATAGTCGATAATCGGTTGTCTATGTCATTCTTGGTCCCGAAACGTTAGTCTGTGGACCTGACTCTAGAAGGGACATAGTGAACGGTTAACAAGTTCAAAAGTAGAAAGATTCGGAACCAATTTTCCGAACGATATTTTTTACAGATGTAGTATTCTAATAACATTACTAAGGACTTATATACATTTCATGAATCATTCCTCACCCGTGTATTATTTACCACAACCGACAACTCAGAATAGAGAGATCAACAAGGACTTTAATTCATACTGGGGAATTTGTCTTATAAGAGGGTTACATTTCCCCTTTTATAGAGTAAAGTCCGTGGTACGTCCATCATCCTTTTCCTCCTTTCCCGTACCACCGAAAATCTGATAGAGGTTTATTGGGGGAATTCACGTACTAATGACGTGTATCAAGAGTTGACATTCTCTGGGGTTGAAACCAAATAAAACACAACTATACATCGTGGTGTCCGAGTCCATTAAACGTATACGAGTCACCCAAACGACCGGTAACCAGACACCCAACAAAAAAAAAAAAAAAAAATTCTGAAAGAGGGCAGTAGAGTTATGGAACGACCATTAAACTCAGAAATTTCTCCACCTGTCATTCCCAAAATCAACCGAGACTACAGATAAGACACCGAAATAAACAGAGAAAGGGTCTCTAACTCGTATACACAGATACCCGTATTCTAGCTAATGACGTAACACGTCTCCTTTACTTTTCCTTTGTAAGAAAGAAGGGAGAGACCGAGACGGACCGAAACCGACGTCGTTTGCCGGAACAGACTCACCAGTGTACAGGGTTTGTGCACCTGTACCGTTGATATTAACGTGTGAATAGAGACTGTGTTTTTTTATTTACTTTAACGATAGATTAAATAAGTCTACCGGGAGCTTTATGTCGTAAAGTACATACCTAAACTAAAGGTTCTTGATCTTCATTACGACTTACGAAACAATCCCTTTAATGAAGTTGTTTTTTACTCAGGAGAAAAAAAAAAAAGGGGTCGGTGTCATTGATTATCGAATTCTATATTCTATTTTTATTACATAAAACATTAATTATAAAATTAAATGATTCTTCCCTCGATTTACCACTTATCTGAAGAGAAGGGGAACTATTATTACTTGGGTCTGTTAAAGTTTACTTCCTCTCGTCGGTCCTCAAATTATGGAAACTAATTCTTGCACAAAGGTGTCACCGATAATACAAGGATAAATTTTCTCGTTTTGTTTTGAGTCCGAATAAAATAAAACGTTGACGTCCCCCAGAATACCGTAGTTTTCTTCTACTCTTTTACAAATTCCTATTAATTTTCGTTAAACGGAGTAGTCCGGAAAAAGGAGGAAGAAAAGAGAGAAGGGGAGGAAAAGGGGTATTATGAACGATTAACGACGAAGTCACTGGACTCCTAAAAAAAGAAAAAGGGAAGTTCATTGAACGGATAAACCGACAACGGGTGTAAATATTAACCGACGTATTTAGTTACTTAGAGGTAATCTAATAACTTTTTTGTTTTGTACTCAATGAGGAACAGAATAGTACGACCGATCGATCTATAGTCCTTTCGACTTCCGTGCTTCACTTAATGTAAACAATTAAGTAAAGTAGAGACTTTCTTACAGGACTACAGGTCCGATAACTTACCTTTTGGTCTCATCGAACTAACCCCAGGACGACGAGTCCCACTCTAACCTTGAGATTCGAAACAGAGATGAAATAATGGAGAGATTCAATTCGAAAGGGACAGAGACATAAGTAAAATTTTGAAAGGTAAATTCTACAAGTAAGTAAGGAAGCTTACGGGGACCGTTCGTAAATTCGGATATTGTGAATTCAACGTTTTTCACTTGAGGCACCTGAGAATTTCGAAAAACCTTTTAGTAAGTGTGACCGAAGGGGGTCCCTGACTCCTTTTGAGTCAGTGGAGACCCTTTTAGCATTGATTTCAAACTTTTATTTACATGGTGCCATCCTTGACTCGAGGATTTACGTCTCCCAAAATTATACTGTAATACAAAAGTTAAGACTTTTAACTATCACCGTAGTGTCAGGGTCTATTTCGTTGAAGAACCCCCTTTTTTTTTTTGACTAGGTATTTGTAAACTGGTGTTTCAAACGTGCCCAAAAGAAACTTGAGCCCACTTAACTTGTGACATCTAACTTCATAGTATATCACTCACTCACGTCCTTTTTTACTACGACTTAATTCATTTATTAATTTCACACACAATACCCACTCTTTGAGTGATATCCTTACTCAGATCTTATCCCACCAACATGATGACCAGACCCTTAGACGGACGTCACTCCCTCTGGGACCAAGCTAAGGACCCAACCCTTCTAGGTGACCTCTTACCTATCCGATGAATGAAGTCATAAGAACACGAACGGGCCACCGACTCTACCGTTTCTTAGGTGGACGTTACACTCTCTGGACCCAACCCAAACTAGGGACCCAACCCTTCTAGGAGACCTCTTCCCGTACCGTTGGGTAAGGTCTTAATAACGGACCTCTTAGTGGTGTCTGTCTCCTCGGACCTCCCGATCTCAAGTACCCCAACGTTTCTCAGTCTGTGTTGACTCACCGACTCGTGTCCTGTTTGTGTGACGACCAAACCCCCGAAGGAACAACAGACTGGTATTTCTTAGGTGGACGTTACGTCCTCTACACCTTCTGGACCCAAGGTAGGGACCCAACCTTCTAGGGGACCTCGTCACGTACCGTTGGGTAAGGTCATAAGAACGGACCTTTTAGGGTACCTGTCTCCTCGGACCGCCCGATGTCAGGTATCCCAACGTTCCTCAACCTGTGCTGACCTCACTGACTCGTGCGTGTGGTGTATGACATGACGACCAAACCTCTTCCTCGTCGTGTCTTCTCTACCCCCTTTATTATTACTAAAGTGTAAATAAGAAACCGATCTGTCTCCTAACCCCTTTTTCACATCCTCCCCTTAGAGTCAGACTAATTTATACACTCAGAGACTCATCATTCTTACCAAATTAAGGAGAAGGTTTAAACGAAAGACGGTTATTGAAGAACGGTGGAGACTTGTATGTTAGTACACGTGTGAGGACTGGTTACACACATGTCTCAAATCCAAAAATTCCAAAAGATAAAAACAAGAATATCGAAACTAAAAGTTGATATAAAGTGTGTGTCTGTATCAGTTCATAAACGTATAAAAGAGGTTCAAGATTAAAGTTTTTAAATTTTTGTTTTGTAATCTCTCTTTCTTTCGGAAACCTCTCATCGTCTCTTTTCTCCTAACCTCTTACGGGACCCCTAATCGGATGGAAGGAATCTAAGATTCTTACTGCTCCATCCCGTTTTAAAATCGAACTTGTAGGAGTTTCTCTCTCTTTCGTCTCACTTCGTCTAAAATCCAGATAAAGAGACGGTGGGAAAAAAGCTACGGGTCTCTTTACGAAAGTTAGGGATCTTAGTACACTTTGTAAAAATGTAGGATCTTTAAAGAGAAACAAGGATTGACCAACATAGTTCAATTGGGTTGGAATAAAATTTCTTTATAAGTTCTTTGACTTTAATAAATTTTAATCTCCACTTGAACATCTAACTCTTTAATTCTATGAGAAACTTACGATTTGACGTTTACTTTATCTTTTAATATTTCGAACTCAATTAAAACTTCAGCAGTGTACGTAAGATACAAACCGTACCGAAACCTATTTTCACAAAATAAAAATAAAAAATAAATAAATAAATGAAATAAAAAATAAAATAAAATAAAAAATTTAAAATTTTAGAAATTAAGAATGTACGCAAGGGTTTGTACTTGGGGGGAGGGTGAAGGGAGGGGTGTCGTAGAGAGACCCAGTAGGGGTACGTGGTCGGGGTTCGTACGACGTGGGACGCAGTCTGTATCTGACCGCTAAGTTAAGAATGTACTATCATATGTACAATCTTACGGTAAGAGGGTTTAGTAGGGTGGGAGAGGGAGAGGGAGACTCAGGTTTTCAAAATTTGTCTCATCACTGAGGATAGCACGTCTGATAAAAGAACAGGAAGAAAGGTCGTGGTAGTGATACTAAGAGGAATGGTCCGACATCGGTGTGACCGGTAGAAAGACAAGGAGGTGGAACGGTCCGAGAAAGTGTGGGTTGGGACCGTCTATGGTACATAAGTCGATTTCTATAAAAAGAATCTAGGAAGGTTAAGGAAAAACGCCATTCGAGGACGAGTAGACAGTCTACTAATTAATTTTGCAAAGAACACAACAAGAGTATGGTGGAATATGAAAAGAAATATCCTGCATATTTGTATTAACTTTTAGTAAACACATTAAAGACGAAATTTTAGTCAGAGAGGAATATCTAATATTCTCAGTACTCCTATCTCCGATATTAATGGAACAAATGTTAATTTATCATTAAAATCCGCTATCGGTGAGGAATTGTTTACTTACATACTCACCATAATCTGAAGTTTTTCTCCTAATTATGACTCGACAAGTTTCGTTGACTATATCTTCAATGTAGAGTCAAAACGCTTACTTGATCGGATCCTTAACTTTTCGGTTTTTATCTCCTCGTTTGTAGTTTGTGTATGACTCACTACTCCTCAAAATCCTTCTGTCTTTGTTTGTTACAACTAAAGACTATGAATTCGTCTCATTTTTGGTTCCAAAGGGACCCCACTAATGGACTATCAATTACCTTCCCCAGACCATCCGATTTGGTCAAATAACGATAGATTGACTTTCTGGGACCATAGTTTGTACGATAAGTCCTATTGGATTCAGATAGGACTTCATTAAAAATTGGAAGACTTTTCTAACCCTCGATACCTAACTCACAATGAACAGGTGTGTGTGTCTTACGTGAGAAAGAATGGGAAGACCTAAAGAGACTATGGAAGGTGTAAGGTGTTGTAATAAGTCCTTTGAAAGAAACGTAACACATAGGAAAGGAACATTGGGATATCACGGGAGATTTAGATAATAACGCATATAAATGGATAAATAAAGGACAGGATCCGATCCGATGTCCGAAAAATTACCGTCACTGAAGAAGTAAGCACATATAAGGGGACTTACCGATTCACGAATCTTAATCTGGGTTTTCATTATAAAACGTTTGAACTACTTTAATTCAAGTAAAATAAATTTATAAAGGGAAATGGTTCAATTATGCATCCAACCCTTTGTCAATTTATATGTAAGTACATTCCTTCGGATCGTCTCATCCAGTACATCGATCTGTTATTTCAAACACCAGACTGTTAAAATCAGTATCTATGAATCTGCCTAACTATACTTTTAGTGGAGTAAAGACGTTACACTGAAACGTCGTAGAGAGTAGTTCTTTACCTCTCAGAAATGGGTTATTGGCTCAGAACCGATCAGACTCTTAAACGAAACCGGTTATCTTACACTGTCTTTACTACGACACCTTAAAGATACAGAAATAAAAGAGAGACGAGAGAACTTTGAGAACGTACGTAATACTTGTTCAGATCTGTCGATAAGATCGACTCCAGTAGGATCCGGTTGACCAAGGGTCGACTGGTGTCTACGTAACTAACTCGGGTCGATTCTGGTCTTGACGAGTGGAACTACTTCACGTCTTAAAACTCGATTTATTTACTAACGAGAAAATTTAGTAATGTAAAACGATACGTCGTCTTCAATTAATAAAATCGATATGATTAAAATTATCCGATGTAATTTTCTCGACTATGATACAAAAAAATTCTTCTACCCATTACTCTAGACTGGGTACATATCTTCCATTGAACCTTTCCTCTTGGGATCTCTCCTACTTAGTCATCACCTTTTGAACTCTGTAATATATGAAACTCACTCTCAACCTTTTAATGTATCCTCTTATAGAAGAAATCCCTTATTTGTAGTTTCTTATTTATCGGTCTGGGGTACTTCCTAGAGTATTTCTCACGTTCGAAGAAGTTGTAATTTCCACTAAAGTCTCCTGTATTTAACTCTACTGTACCATTGACCAAGTACTAAGTCCCATTCGTTCCATCCGGTACGAATGGAACTACGTCCTTTCTACTTTCCGTCCTCCTCTTCCTTGCTGTCTCCAACTCTACCAACCTCCAGTAGTGACTGAGTTACCTATACTCAAACTCGTTCGAGGTCGTCTGTCATTTCCTGTGCCTTCGGACCGAACGACGTCGGATACCTCAACGTTGCTCAGTCTGTGCTGACTTTCTGACTTGTTTCATACGGTATGTGTTGGGACCCTCTTCGGACGTAATTAATCGCTATTAACATGAGATAGCTATAAACCCTTCCTATTTGTAGTATTCGTTTATTGATATTCGGTACCTTATTTTTAATCTCCACTAAAATTCCTTTCTTAATTCCTCTTTACGGATATTCCTACTTCTTCCATTTAACGGAGAGACTTACTCCCACAGACTTAAATGATTAAGATGGTAATGAACCGAAATTCTTTCAGTCATTCGGAGTCCATGAAGTTTACCTTTAACTCAATGACATTGAGAAAGTGTCTTCCTTAGTTTATACTATTGACAGTCCTTACATGAACCAATTAACATCTTGGGATCTTGTTACTAAGAATTATGGATTTTCCAATTATAACCTTTGACATCCATTAAACCCTACTAATTAAGTATCCGTCAGTATATCTCTAATTTATATATATATATATAGAGGTACTGAAGACAATAAATATAGTGTCGAGGAGGTAACAGGAAGGGGAGTGGAGAGATCTTGTTGGAACGAATACCGTCTGTCACCGTTTTACAGGAAAAACGACTTCGTCCTTACAAGTGAGTGAGACACTTAGTCCCATTACTGTGTCGAAGTAGATAAACACCCGACAAGAAAGTAGAAGAGTACTGTACGAGATCCGGCGACCTGTCGTTTTCATACAATCTCTTGTCTACTCGTCTATACGAGTTGTAATAAAACAATAGGTTAGAAACCCTTAACTAAAAAAAAATTTTTAAACCACGTTTCTTCCGTGCGAAAAATTCGAAGGCGAAAACATGAAAAATTAAGAGTAATCAAGTGACCGAGGTCTCAGGGTGGGTGACTCAGTGTTGTAGGTACCGAAGTCCCCCTCCCGTCTTGGGTCGGTGCTTGTTTCCTCTATTACGAGTCAAAAACTTAAGGTTTTGTACGAGAACTTCGATTTAAAGTCTTTGTTATCAAGACTTTTCGGTTCCATAAGTGAACATTATGGAATTCATACAACTTTCTCTTTAGTCTTCGAAACAAAATTTATAATTGATAAGGGAATTTTATAATTCTTTAATCTCCTAACTCCTCCTTTCTAAATGATCTTCGGTGACTTGTGTCTTATACGTTTCACAATGTTTTTTAATTAAAAGGTCACGTGTCTTGTCTTCTTTTGATCACCCCTCCTCGGACCTCTGTTTTTGTTCTCCTTTCGCCCTAATGACTCAGGACTTAACCCCCACCAAGAACCGGGACCCACCTTAACTCTGGGGGTGTATCAAAATCTTTAGTAACTGATCCCCCTTGAACCAAGAGTGTAGAACGAATCTTGAGAACTACCTCTACTAAAGGAGTTTTTTTTTTTTTTTTGTTTTTGGCCGTAGGAATCATCTCGTCTTTAATACTGGAATAAGTATATCCTAGTGGTCCGGACTTGATGGTAGGAGGTGGGGTGGGTGGGTGGTGGGTCGCACCGGGGGTTCAGAGAAACCTAGGTCTCTCTTCTGGATCCTTTCAAGGATTTTAAGAATATTAACCTCGTACCTTATCACAAACTCTTAATCTTTCGTCGTGTAGACGGTCCTCGGATGGTGTCGAATTTGACCTTTCATGTCTAACTCGTCGGGTTTCGTCCCCGGTATACACCTACACCGACTTGGAGTCCCAGAGTCTTACGACACGTACAATCACATACTTCCTTTGAACTCCTATATCCGTCTCCAGTAACTCTGTGGATTTTCGGTGATGGAGGTACGATTTCTTAGTCTGGTGTCTATGATTGTAGTGTGTCAAATCAAGTCCCTACCTTCGACCAACAACGGGTCTGTGGTTCACTCTTGGTCTACAGGAAAGAGATTACTGTCCTGTCACACATTTGAGGAGTCCCTATCCTCTTACTACAATCCCCCTTTAGACCTTAAACAGGTTTTGTCTAATTCGAATTTTTTACACAGATTTAATGGACCTTTTTTTATTTCTTCCATATTAAAAATGAAGGTGGTAGTTACCTTTACTTCCGAGTGTTAATATTCAGACTAAGACATAGTCTATATTCAAACCTGGGGTATTATGGTGATAAGTCTCCACACATACTTTGTATATAGTCGAACCGAATTATGGAATAAAAAACAAAAGGCAGACTTTAGTGAGTAGACTTTAGTGAGAGACATAACGTAATACACACACGTACAGACACAGGGGATGAACTAACGTTTAAAATACTACCACACACATACAATCAACGAGTCAGGACAGACGGAGAAACACTGGGATATCTGACATCGAATGGTTCAACGAAACAAGTACTTTCAGAGGTCCATTCTTATGACCTCACCCAACGGTATAAGAAGAGGTCCGTTAGAAGGGTTGGCTCCCTAGTTTGGGTCGAAAGGACGTGACGTCTGTCTAAGAAATAGTAGACTCGATGGTCACCCCGGTAAATACCACCATCCCACAGATATCCTAAGATCTTTTAGACTACTAATAATTTAACTCATTAGTCCTAGTTGACTCGTAAAACATACACTACACCTCAGTATAGGGTAAATAATTTTAACACCTTATGGATGATACGTGTAACCATATTCGTGGAAAGTACATCTTTAGGAAATTATGAGGGTTCCTAGGATACTACGATTAGAACAACGGGAGTGAATAACTATTCCTCTGACTTTGAACTTCGTCAATTCTTTGACTAGGTTACAAGTATCGATAGTTCTCCTGGTCGGTTCTATTCTCAGATCGGATCGGACACAAGAGCCGTCGACAAATCAACTATTCAGTGCAAGTCGAGAAACGCTGGGGTCCCTGACCTCGGATTGTCCGAGGAGACAGGTACCCTGAAGGGGTCGTTCTTATGATCTCACCCAACAGTGAAAGAAGAGGTCCTCTAGAAGGACCGGGTCCCTAGTTTAGACGTAGAGGACACACCGTTCGGTACAAGCGTCGATGAGATGATATTGACAGAGATTTATGTAAGTTCTCGTAGGAGTATACGTTCGCCAGTCTTTTTACACATAATCATTCGTCACTACCCTCTCGTAAGGGGACTTGTCACGTATACTAAAGTATGTACACGTATGAACTTTGTAACCCCCTCCCAAGGTCATTTACCACTCTAGTGGGGTCGTTACACTTTTACCACCATAGATACAATTTAAATTTTGTTATTATTTTGTCATGATGATCCCTGAACAGTATTCAGGACCACTCTAGTGTGTCCCCGGACCCCGGGAGAGGACCTCAGGGAAATCACTGTGAGTCCGGATCTTTCACCGGGACCCAAGGATATGACGGTACTAAGACCCTTCTCGGGTAGTGTACCCAGGAAACCCCCTCCAACTTGGGAACTTCCACCTTGGTGTCACGACCATTGAAAGCGATTGGGTTAGGGAAAGTCTTTAAGTCCTCACCTCTCCCTGTGGACCATCCACCCGTAAACCTAGAACACTGAAGAAAACAGGAATTCTCTCATGAACGTCTCACCCCACTTAGGGAACGAAGGACTTATTTAAGTCTCCGTCTACCATTAAGACTCCCTGACGAGACGAGGTCATTCTCATCTTTTAACCAGAGATCGTAAACCCCAAACCCGAAGGGTCCACCGACCGTGATCACCATTTCTTGGGTGGACGGTTTCGTCCTCTGTATTCTCTACACCCAAACTTGGGATCCAGAGTTTCTAGGGGGACCTCCTCCTGAACCGTTGGGTAGGTCATAAGGACACACTTCTTAGGGTACCTGTCTCCTCGGACCGTCCGGGATCAGGTATCACATCATTTCTCAGCCTGTCCTGACTTCGCTAAATCGTGTGTAGTGTCGTATGTCGTAAACCCTCCATTGAGGTTCCCCGAAGTCCGATACGACACGGTTATCTGTGGTCCTACTGACCCAACTAAAAATACGTCAAACAAACCAGAGATGGACACTCTGTAACAGACAAAGTATACCATTTACAGTGGGGACCGGAATCCTCTCCTTTCTTACAACGGTTTTGTCTTGATCAAGATACTCCTATATAACTCTGTATGTTTCAGAAACAAAGTGAGGATTAAAAAAAAAAAAGTATTAAAAAGATCGAAGTGACATCCTTCCATTATTTGTAGTTTCGATCGTATCAGTTACTAGGGAAAGGTCTCTATGCTGGTCTGTTCGGAGGAAAGTGACCCGAGGACCCCTTTCATGTAAGGGTCCTCCCCTCTCCTTGTAATTTGGTACACAGTGAGTAAGACGTCCTTACTTTTACAACCAAAGAGACCAGTATTATTAAATCTCTAATTTACAACCTGTACACTGACGTCCTTCCGACACTAAACAAAGGATTTAGTATTTTAAAGTAAAGGTAAAGAGTAGGTGATACGTAGAGGAAACCTTTCGGTATATTGAATAGGTCGAACGGTAGTACATCTCAGTACAGTCACTCAAACACCCAGAGAGTTATTTAATACAGTTCATCTCTGACGGAAGTATTCGAATAGGGGGTGGACTGGTGTTAGGGGTCCTTTTTCTGATACGAAACAATGTACACTAACCTTCGAAGGTTTAGTCAGAACCGATAAAAGATAAAGAATCCAGGAAGATTGAAAGAGAATCGATAATATCTTTTTCAACGGAAACGATCTAAGTCAGCGTAGACCACGGGACTTTGAAATAGTCTCCCTTATGAGAGATTAGTAAAAACGAGCACACTGGCAAACCCTGGACTGAAGACTAGTGGACATTATGAGTCTTGGTACTGACGGAAAATAAAAGGACGGACGGACAGTGTAGGATGAACAACCTTGTATTATAAGCACCGAGTGTCTAAGGGTTTGGATTGGCTCACTACCTACATACCATCTACTAATTAGGCGTGGAGATATATCAAAACTCAAATAACGAAAAGTTAACTAAACGCGACTCCCAATTTGTTAATTAACTTACCGACGATTCCAAACTCAGAATTGACATTATGAAGAGGATACATAATCATAGACGTAAGAGAAGTTCAACGACTACCAGTCCACCTGGTAATAGTATCTGTTTTCTTTTGTTTTAGGAGGTGTATTTGATTGTATGTCAGATCAATTTGTACAGCAGTACAAGTCTCTCACGACAGAGACAGAGGTCGTGAACGAGAGAGACACAGAAAAATCTTAGAGTCTACGCCACATTAGTATGAGAAACCAAGGACCATCTATTTAAATGTAGACGGACCACACCTCTGAACGAATTAACAAACGAAGTTAAAGTAGACGAAAATAGAAAGGAGGTGGATAAGGGGAGTCTCATCTCGTCGGTCTTACCTTCGCAAAGGTCTCGGAACCAATCCTTTCGAATGAGAAGTCCAAGACCTGGTAGTTTTTATAGTGTGTCCTATCAGACTTTTCGTCTCGTATGTGTATCGTCGAATTATACATTGACAATTCCGGAACAATCCCTGTCTCGTTTAAAAGAACACGGTAAGTCTATACAATAACTTTTCATATCCGTTGTTGTCTCTTTTTGGTGACCGTTGTTAAGACTGTACATAGAAAACCAAAGTATAACACAAAACTGTATAAAAATTAAATACAGTTCTTATCGTCTACTAAATATAGAGGAAAACAAAGAAAAAAGAGAAAGTCAAAACCTAGGTAGACGTAGTGATACTGAGTCAGAGTAGACAACAAAGATTAACAGTGTACCATTAGGTGTAACACGTAGGTTGTATGTACGCTGAGTAGATGAAAGGGTAACCACCTGTGCACAACGGAGGTTATAGGAGAGGAGACTAGTATTGTTATATGTTACTACTTCAGAAGATCCGTTTATTGAAGTTAATTGACTACCCAAAAGGAGAAATTACACAGAAATACAGATGTCGATTTCGACTTTGTAAAATTAAAAACAAAATTATTAATAAAAAAATGGGAAATATTTTAGGAAATTACAAAATGTATTACGAGGTATCAAATTTCCACTGAATATCTAATCAGTACGGGAAACGAGTTTTAACTAGACAAAAGAGAAGAACGAATTTAAATGTTAATAGTATCAAAAGGTAACACGAGTGAACCCACTGGACATACAAAGTCTCTTATTAAGTCAAACACAAAAAACAGTACCATTGTCATAGTAAAGACATTATTAAGTTTTACTTTAAATTCTTTTAAGTTATAATGTCATCAGTCACTTTTAAAATCTTCTTCTAGAATCTTCAGTGTTAAATTTTTTAGGACATACACTGTCTCTATCTTACTGATTGCTGGACAAAAAGTTTTAAAAAAATTTAAATTTAAATAGATAAAATTAACCTCCGATTAATGAAATGTTATAACATAACCAAGACAGTGTGTAGTTGTACTTAGGTGGTACCCACATGTGCATAAGGGGTAGGACTTGGGGGGAGGGTGGAAGGAGGGGTATGGTAGGGAGACCCAGTAGAGTCACGTGGTCGGGGTTCGTAGGACATAGGACGTAGCTTGGACCTGACCGCTAAACAAAGTATATACTATAATGTGTACAAAGTCACGGTAAGGGGATTTAGCAGGGTGGGAGAGGTAGAGGGTGTCTCAGGTTTTCTGACAAGATATGTAGACACAGAGAAAACGACAGAGTGTATGTCCCAATAGCAATGGTAGAAAGATTTAAGGTATATATACACAATCATATGACATAACCACAAAAAGAAAGACCGAATAAAGTGAGACATATTATCCGAGGTCAAAGTAGGTGGAGTAATCTTGACTAAGTTTACATAAGAAAAATTACCGACTCATTATGAGGTAACACATATACATGGTGGCGCAAGAATAGGTAAGTAGACGACTACCTGTAGATCCAACGAAGGTACAGGACCGATAATATTTGTCACGACGCTACTTGTAACCCTATGTGCGCAGAGAAAGTCAAGACCAAAGGAGCCACACATACGGGTCGTCACCCTAACGACTCAGTATTCCGTTAAGAGAAAGGTCAAAAAATTCCTTAGAGGTGTGACAAGAGGTATCACCGACAGGATCAAACGTAAGGGTGGTTGTCACATTCTCCCAAGGGAAAAGAGGTGTGGGAGAGGTCGTAAATAACGAACATCTGAAAACCTAGCGTCGGTAAGACTGACCACACTTTACCATGGACTAACACCAGAACTAAACGTAAAGAGACTATTACTCACTACAACTCGTAGAAAAGTACACAAATAATCAATAGACATACAGAAGAAACCTCTTTACAGACAAATCAAGAAACTGGGTAAAAAACTAACCCAGCAAATAAAAAGACCTGAACTCGACGTCCTCAACGAACATATAAAAACTCTAATCAACAAACAGTCAACGAAGTAAACGATAATGAAAGGAGGTAAAACTTCCGACAGAAAAGTAGAACGAATATCAAAGGAAACAACACGTCTTCGAAAATTCAAATTAATCCAGGGTAACAAATAAAAACGAAAATAAAGGTAATAAGACCCTCCACCCAGTATCTCCTAGGACGACACTAAATACAGCCTCCCACAAAACGGATACAAGAGGAGATTCTCAAATATCAAAAACAAGAATGTAAATCTAGAAATTAGACTATTGTACCACCGATTTGGACACTAAGTTATAAAAGGATGGAAGAGTTTATGATTCGGTTGTGATTTGACTTTTACTACTCACATCGAGATAAGTTAATTTTTTGTCAATAAAAGTGTTCCGACAAACCCTCTCCTTAGGTACAAACACTCTGACGGAATGGGTTTCGATAGAAGACTCGATTCGAAGGTCTCCACTCAATGTCTCGTGTACCCCAGTGCATGGAAAGTCGTTGAAACCGTCAAACAAAATAATCCTGGTGTATAGACTAACAGGGACTCAGTACTTAATACCTCCTTAACCATACTTTAAACCAGGGTTTCTCCACGATATAAACCTTTTTATAATTGCTTTGGTTAATCTACTGGAACAAACCCCCGAGAACTTTGTACGTCTCTTTGTGAGCATTACCTTATCCTTCTTCGTCAACTATCTCTTTCATCAAATTTTCCCCTTACTATTTAGTTAAATTAAGACACCGTAGGATTTTCTCTAAGACCAAAAGAAATCTGGATAAACCTATAATTCTGTCAAAAGACACACACTAAGAGAAGAATCTTATCTTTCAAAAATTTTTGAATTTTTTTAGAGTTTATATTCGTATGCTCTTCGGTTTTTGATTTCAACTTTCACCATTACTCTCACTTCATCTAAGATTAAAATCATTAAATATAACATACATATTCATTCGTTTCTCCAATAACTTGGTTATTTTTATATAACCTCGAGACTCACCGATATTTCCCTTACTGTATAATTCGATACTAACACAGGTACACAAATTTTACCTTCCGTACTAAGTGTCGACTAAAAAGGTTATGTCATCGATAACTTGAAACGTGAACCCTGTGATATTATGCGACTACCTTCCATTTCTATAACGGGTTCCATCCCTTTTTTTTTTTTCGACTTTTCACCACATTCACATACAATGTCCGACCTTCTGAGTGGTTTATAGATATATGAGGTGATACAAAGTGATGGATGAAGCACGTACGGACGATTCAGTGAACCGATTCAACGATCCAGCGAACATATACTGAGAAACGTTGGGATACCTGACATCGGATGTCCCGTCCCGAGGAGACAGGAACCCTAAGAGGTCCGTTCTTATGACCTCGCCCAACGGTACGGGAGGAGGTCGACTAGAAGGGCTGAGTCCCTAACTTGTACGTAGAGAGTACAGAGGACGAAACGTCCTCCTAAAAAAAGGTGATTGCGGTGGATTCTTTGGACGGATGTGACATCAATCCAATCAATCGCTTAAAACCAGACACCGGGAATCTTCTGACACTGTATCCAGTGGAGGACAAATACAATGAGCGTTAGTCAACACTTAATAAAGAAGAGATAGAAACGGACAGAACCTCAGGGACCTTCGGAACACAACTCTACCTCGGTGTTCATCTTGGACCTTTTTAGGTACTAGATAACGACCCTTCACTCGACGGGACTTTTCATAGAGTTGAACGTCTCCCACACACTCTTCCCTATTATTTAAAATATACATCTCACTGACTCTAAGAACACCAACGAAAAATAACGGTTTGAGTATAGCCCACCCTAAGTTTAGATCGGTTAGATAAAATGATCTTCATAATGTCAAAAGAGTGGTGTCACATAACCGTATTTGTTTCATCTTCCGAGACTCTATCTACTTAGAGTCGAAACAGTAGAGTTTTTTTACCCCTTTGTAGAATGTCTTCACAATGTTTTCGATTTACTTCATTCATAAAATTTACATCCAAAATAAAAATAAGTATAAACCATCCCGGTCGTCTAGTCCTCTCCTGACGGTAACTTTTCTATCAAGCAATGAATGTCAAGATTTCTCTTAGTCCCCTTGGTGTGGTACTTCCGATATCCCTCTTCGTGGTCCAACCAGTCCGTCGTCTCCCTCTCTCCCTTTTTACACCCACTCTCGGAAATAACAACAAAGTCAGTGTTTCTGTCCGTCCCGTCTCATTCGTCCGAAATCTGACCGATAAGTAGTCCGAGACCCCATACCCTTGACAGAAATCAACAAGAGGGGACCCCACTAATCCCGTCACGTTACCATCTGACCGAGAGTTAACTAACTAAACGTATACTTTCTACTTAGTAAATACTAGAGGTCCTTAAACTATCGGGATCTTCCCCGAAGTCCACAGTCTCATAACCCTATCTTTTTGTACTAATTATTTTAGTGTCTTCTTTTATGGATTCACTCAAAGACCGGGTCTCATCGTCGTACTTCTACTTAAGTTTTCGTCCAGCTTCCCCTGGTTCAGTCTCTAAATCCTCCTGTCCATCTTCCGTAAATATATTTAAGAAGTTTTTACACAATTAGTAGAGTGTAGAGAAAAAAATTGTGGTATTTAAGTATGAGAAGAACAAAACCCGTGAGCTTCGAGGTGTAAACAATCACAACTAGGACAAAATTCAGAATATTTACTGTAAAGAAGACTCTGTTGACGGGAATCAGGGTGGGTAGGGTAGGAGTAGTACATTGGAAAATAGGTGTCATTATGTATTTATTCCGTCGAACCTGGTATCCACTAAGTGTCTCTCCTGGAGTCCCACCCGTCAGTTGTCAGAAGTACGGATCTTCGACCCCCCTACCCTCGGTCTCCCGTCTCCCTGACGGTATCGTGACTAATGTATATGTCGAGGATCTTGAATCCGTCAAGACTATTTGTAGAAGTTAAGATCGAGATCCTAAACATTTACAACGGGACGTCTAACGAGTTTCTTTATCCTAAAAAACTACGTTCTTCGATCTACACGGATCCCTTTTCACCCCGATCTCTCTCACTCACTCTTTCTGTCGTCCGGATCTGGATGACAATCGATATAAGTCTCGGGGGATTTCATCAATACTGATATTGTAAAGTAATTTGAATGTTGTACAGTAAACCTAGGTGGGTGACTAAACGAAGAGTATAAAAAGATCGAAAAAGGAAGAGTCAAAGAAATGATATTTACATCAAAACTTGTCTACTAGAGATTTTAGGGTCTGTCAAAATTATTTTAAGACTATATTGAAAAAGGGGAAGATTTAGGGACGGGAATAGTGACCGAGTCTCTTTTTAGAACCAGATTAGGTTTTTAAAAAAACGGGGGTTTTTAGATAGGATTCTACATTCTTTATGGATTTTTCTTTTTTCTTGTTAACGTTATTTGTACTTAGGAAAATATAGTACTTAGAGAATTTTTTAAATTAACTTTGAATAAGATTGAAATATCTTTTAACCTTATGTCTTTCTTTTCTTGTGTCGACAGAATGGATTAGAGAATTCTAAATAAACATAAAGACGAAAAATAATATAAGAAATGAAAGATGAGTTAAAATGAAAGATATATTACTATCAGTGTATCAATATGTTAAAACGTAGGATATAAAAAGTAAATTGTAACTTATAGGTTTCGTAAGGATTACGAGAAGTATTAATTTATATTTATAGGAATATAATAAAATTTGTTTCACTTAATCTTAAATGAATCGTGAAAATTAAATTCTCTAAAGAGAATAATAATAATAAATATTTTAAACACACGAATTATCTGTGTCGAAACAGGTTTTGAAAAAAAGATTTCACTACTACAGAATCCCATCTTAGGGTCTTCATCTTTTACTTCGTCCAAAGTTCCAGTTCCCTCTCGTCAATTCTACTAGGTTCGTTGTCTCCTCTGGTTTGGACCTTTCTATAACCAAATACTTTTCCCTGGTGGAAAAAGAAATACAGTCTAATTCCTACTGTAAATAATTACTTATCTGGTGTAAGACTACCAAAAGGCAAGTCAAGTCAAGTCAGTGAGTCGACACAGACTAAGAAACGCTGGGTACTTAGCGTCGTGCGGTCCGGAGGGACAGATAGTGGTTGAGGGCGTCAAGTGAGTTTGAGTGCAGGTAACTCAGCCACTACGGTAGGTCGGTAGAGTGGGCGACAGTAGGGGAAGAGGAGGACGGGGGTTAGGGAGGGTCGTAGTCCCAGAAAAGGTTACTTAGTTAAGAAGGGTACTCCACCGGTTTATAACCTCGAAGTCGAAGTCGTAGTCAGGAAGGTTACTTGTGGGTCCTGACTAGAGGAAATCCTACCTGACCAATCTGGAGGAACGGCAGGTTCTCTGAGAGTTCTCAGAAGAAGTTGAATCTTCCAGGTTATAACCGTAAAGTCAAATCAAGTCACCGAGTCAGCACAGGCTGAGAAACGCTGGGGTACTTAGTGTCGTGGGGTCCGGAGGGACAGGTAGTGGTCGAGGACCTCAAGTGAGTCTGAGAGCAGGTAGTTCAGTCACTATGGTAGGTCGGTAGAGTAGGAGACAGCAGGAGAAGAGGAGGACGGGGGTTAGGGAGGGTCGTAGTCTCAGAAAAGGTTACTCAGTTGAGAAGCGTACTCCACCGGTTTCATGACCTCAAAGTCGAAATCGTAGTAAGGAAGGTTTCTTTAGGGTCCCGACTAGAGGAAGTCTTGCCTGACGAATCTAGAGGAACGTCAGGTTCCCTGAGAGTTCTCAGAAGTATAACCGTCATTTTTGGTATTTTTAACTATCTTTTACTTTCTTCCCTCCCTTCTTCTTCTTTCATAATATGTTTTCTATGTTTTGGACCTAATAAGAATGTGCAAATACCTAAAACATTTAACTAGAAAATGGGAGATTGATTTACTTAAATGGAGTAAACCCCCCCTTGTATTAGTTTGTTATAGAGAAATATGAGATAAATAACGTTTTCAGAAACACACCACTTGTCCTTCCACCCAACAGTAAGGAGTGGAGTCCGTCTTATAATAATAAGATTATACACCAAACCTTGACCCCACACTTTAAGAGGAAGTGACCTCTAAATCTCCTCTTACCTTACAACAAAGAGTAAACCCTTTGTGTTAAAACTTTATTCTTACTACTTGAGAAGTTTTGTTTCGGAGAAGGTGATGAAATTTAATTTATTTGTTTGTTTTTGTTGATTTCCTTGTCCCGTTCCAACGTAGAACATAAAAAAAGAAAACAGTTTTGACATATAAAAAAAATTTCCTATAGATATAGAGGTAAAGAGTCAAGGGAGTAAAGAGAGGGAGAACATAAAGACAAACCGTTCCCACTGGTCGTCATGGTCAATTGTGAACTTTTTATCGGACCTTTGAAAAGTTCCACGGGTCGGTATCTATTAAAGTACCTAAGGGAGATTGACCATATTTACTGTCCAATTTGGGTCCTGGTGACCCATTACAAATTGACGAAACCCCGTATCAAACTGGTTCTATATTGTGAAGAAAGTCCTAAACCTGAACCGTAAGTACCTATATGATAAAGAATATATATTTATAAGGACTAAGTCCAATTACGTTCAGTTGGGTCTCTTCGCTTTAGTCATAGTCTTTTTTATGTATTACCAATGATGACAACGACCACTAGTAGGTTGTAACTGAAAAGGTGAGAATCTCCTCACTCTCCAAATCCACCCGATTCTTTCCGTCCGTCGTACTAATACTCAAGGAAATGACTTCGACGTCCATTCAAGGAAACACATTTCGTGGTAGAGACTAGAGTATTTTCATAGTCAAATGTCGAAACATTTTCACTTAGAATTATGATGATCGACTCGAGACTTCACTAAATCACCTTATTATTACTTTTAATACCCTTCGTTTATAGTTCATTATCTTTTTGTAAATTCCTATTAAAAGAGAAAAAATTACCAAGACTCAAGGTTCCGAAAAGAGACAAAAGACTGCCTAGAAAAGGAAGAGACGTGGGAGGAAACTTACAGTTCACGTCAAGGTAACTCTGATCGATCTCGAAAACACAACCCCTATGGACGAGTACAAGACATTACGAGTACCAGACGTTGGATATTGTACGAGGACTCACTTCATTAAGTGATAGTGTTTTGAAAAGCCTCACATGTATAAGTTATCTCGTTCATTGTATCCGTGTTTATATATGTATGATATAAGGGACATGCTTATTAAGATCTTTTTATGAACTCTGACCATTAGTATGCAAACTTTAGTAGGTCTAAGAACCTTCACGAACAGAGACTTCACAAGTAACTGAGTGAGTAAATTGTTAATATATAATTCGACGATACCCATACGAGACGAAAAGTCAATGTCCCTAATTCCTATATCGTTATTTCTTCTCTTCCTTCCGTGTTTGAGAATCGACCCTTTACACATGTATTAATTCACTTGTTTAGTATGTTGTAACAAAAAATTTTTCAGAACTCACGATATTCCTACCATTTTATCCCAATATGCCCTGGGATAACTTTCCACTTGAAAAATCTAACCCACCAGTTTCTTCCGAACTGGAAGGAACTCTGGATTTACCATTCTTTTGTCTTTGGTAGTCTACTCTTTAAAGGTGAACGACGACGGTGGTGTAGATAGGTGGAGTACTTGAGACGGGAGGAGGGACCACGACAACTACTTGAGGGGGACGAACAGAGGGAGCGAACAGTTTCTCCTAGGCTAGGAGGAAGGACGAGTTCCTTAGTTTTACGTTAATAAAAAAACGAGATGCACTATGTATTCGTATTATACTAAAAAAAGATAGAATTTTTTTTAAGACAGAGTTATAGGGAGAGGTCAATGGTTAATACGTAATGGAAAATAACCTCTAAAGAATGTTAGAGAAACAGAAACGGTGAGGTTAAAATCTCAGTGAGGTTAGTACAAAAGTGGGAGTCGTGAGTAACTTTTTCGAGAATAGTTTAAGTGACTATTAATGATACAACTATTTCAGTCACCAATTGATAGATTTGGACTGGATATTCATAGTCAACTGTCTCTAGTAGTGCAAGGAAGAACTTTGTGGACACGACAACAACTTACGACTTAAGTGAGTCAGCACAGACTGAGAAACACTGGGGAACCTGAATCAGGTACCATAAGAGGTCCGGTCTTATGACCTCACCCATCGAAAAGGGAAGAGGTCCCCTAGAAGGGTTGGGTCCCTAACTTGGGTCCCGAGGGTGTAACGTCCACCTAAGTTATGGTCGACTTGATGTTCTTTTCGGAATCTTATGACCTCACCGATCGGATAGGGAAAAGGTCACTTAGAAGGGTTGGGTCCTTAACTTCGCCCCAGGGGACCCAGTCCTTCTAGGGGACCTCTTCCTTTACCGTTGGGTGAGGTCATAAGAACGGACCTTTTAAGGTACCTGTCACCTCGGACCATCCGATGTCAGGTGCCCCAGCGTTTCTCAGCCTGTGCTGACTCGCTGAAGAGAAATGAAATGAGGAGTAACGTTCACCTCAGAAATGGTTGAGTCGATACTCCCTTCGGGAACTTTGAGGTCGAAGTGAACTATTTGTCCGAGGGTGTGATCGGTCCTAAGGACGAGTGGAGTGAGAGACTCAGAAGGATGTAAGAGACTAGTAAGGGGAGGAGCATCTAATACCCCAAGAGGGGGAAATAAAGTCAAGAGTACGAAAAGAAGAGGTAGATATAAGTAGTGTATCCATTAAAGTACTTAAATTTAGTGTAGAGATATAATCACTAAGGGTCTAAATAAAGAAGTTGAGCCTCCGACTTCACGTATAGATTTAACAACAGTCTGTGTAGGTTGACGTTCAGATTATAGTAAAGTTGAATTGTACAGGTCTTTTAGGGGAACCAAAATCTTTTACTGAACGGGAAAAGTGGTTTTCCCATTTATACCCTCTTTTTCGTCAAAATTTTACTTTTAGTTTTGTAAGTCAAACCCCGGTAACAGAGGTCCCAGGAACCAGTACAACTTGTTTTCAAACTCTTTGACTGGTCTTAATTTCTCGACCACCTCATAAAGACTAAATGTGTCGTGATGATAACAGTCTCTATGCTAAAAACGAGAAGGCGACCAGTAGATAGTCACACTAGAAACCTTAGAACATTTCCTTTTTGTACTTGGCACTTGAAGGTCTACAAGTTCGACCAAAATCTTTTCCGTTTCCTTCATCTCTAATTTGACGGTTGTAGGCGACCTAGTAACTTTTTCGTTCTCTCAAGGTCTTTTTGTAGATGAAGACGAAATAACTGATACGGTTTCGGAAACTGACATACCTAGTGTTATTTGACACCTTTTAAGACTTTCTCTACCCTTAGCGTCTGGTGGACTGGACGGAGAACTCTTTGGACATACGTCCAGTCCTTCGTTGTCGATCTTGACCTGTACCTTGTTGTCTGACCAAGGTTTAGTCCTTTCCTCATGCAGTTCCGACATATAACGGTGACACGAATAAATTGAATACACGTCTCATGTAGTACTCTTTACGACCCGACCTTCTTCGTGTTCGACCTTAGTTCTAACGGTCTTCTTTATAGTTATTGGAGTCTATCCGTCTACTGTGGTGGGAATGCGTCTTTTACTTCTCCTTGATTTTTCGGAGAACTACTTTCACTTTCTCCTCTCACTTTTACAACCAAATTTCGAGTTGTAAGTCTTTTGCTTCTAGTACCGTAGGCCAGGGTAGTGAAGTACCCTTTATTTACCCTTTTGTCACCTTTGTCACAGTCTGAAATAGAAAGACCCGAGGTTTTAGTGACGTCTACCAGTACCGTCGGTACTTTATTTTTCTGCGAATAAGGAACCTCCCTTTCAATACCGGTCGGATCTACCGTATAATTCTTCGTCTCTGTAATGAAACGGTTGTTTCCAGACAGATCAGTTCCGATACCAAAAAGGTCATCAGTACATACCTACACTCTCAACCTGATATTTCTTTAGACTCGTGGCTTCTTGACTACGAAAACTTGACACCACAACCACTTCTGAGAACTCTCAGGGAACCTGACGTTCCTCTAGGTTGGTCAGGTAAGATTTCCTCTAGTCAGGACTTATAAGTAATCTTCCTGACTACGATTTCAACTTTGAGGTTATGAAACCGGTGGACTACTTCTTGACTCAGTAAACTTTTCTGGGACTACGACCCTTTCTAACTCCCACCCTCCTCTTCCCCTGTTGTCTCCTACTCTATTAACCTACCGTAGTGACTGATCACCTGTACTCAGACCCATTTGAGATCCTCAAACACCACCTGTCCCTCCGAACCAAACGACACCAAGTACCTCAGCGTTTCTCAACCTGTACTGAGTCACTGACTAGACTGACTGACTTTCTTGTTTTCAAAAACAAACAAACAAACAAAAACCACACAATTATAAGGTTAAAACTCTATCGGACACAACAAACCCTTCCTGTTGTATACTATTTATCAATGAATAAGACAAATACAAGATCGTTCGTAAACATAGTAAATTTTTCATAATATAGTGATTTCTTCATAAACAATTTAGGTTTATTAGTAATTGTTACCATACCTATAACCTTTTAGTTTATGAGGTCACTACATAGACTATAACTTTTCGATATCAGAAATTCTTACACTTGAAATCCCCTGAAGGGACCGTCAGGTCACCAATTCTGAAGCGGAAGATTACGTCCCCCATTCCCAAGTTAGGGACCGTCCCTCAATTCTAAGGTGTACGGAGTCCCGGATTCATTTATTTATATATTTATTTATATTTTTTTTTTTCTTACACTTGAAATTCTGTTTATCATAATATTTATCTTGTTTGTCCTCATGTATAAAGTCTATGAAAGGTTCGTACTAAACTACACTTATTCGAAAACGGGATTTATTAATATAGTCCCTGGTGTCAGAATACGATGAACTTCCTAACACTTCAAACGGGGACACTCAGTCAAATTGATTGTATAAAGGACTTTATTAAGTCGTCTCTGTTTTTGACAGACTATACGGTTTAAATCTATAAGAGAACCAAGTAATATTTTTAATTTAACGAAAAATAACCAATCTAACTAAAACTGATACTATAAGCTAAACTTTTACAGTCCCCCTTTAAGTCTTTAGTTTGAACATTCCGTATGTAGGGTACATTAGGATTAATCTCTTAACAAAACATAGAATAAAGATAAATCATGTTTTGTTTCTTGTAATTGTCAAAGAACGTACTTTCTAAATTCCATTTATTTCTTTACTCTTTAAAGATGTATCCACTCGTATAAAAAAATTTAATATAAAATTTCCCTTCTCGGTTAATTTCACGAAACTCGAATCTTTTTTGTTTTGTCAACTATGGTGTGAACACACACAAAAAATTTACGAAGTTCGAGGGGTAAATACTTGGATCTTGTTTGTTTAAATTCAGTAACCCCTTTCTACGAATTCCTCGATAAAATTCAACGTATGTGAAAAATTATTCAGTTGTAAAATATATAATTCCCTTACATCGAATATCTCTGTACACCCTGATTCCTCTATTTTACCCCCTATTCCTTTGTACCTCTATCTTTTCAAACCCTGGTAACTAACAGTAAACATAATGAGGGTAGTAGGAACTATCACTCAAGTATTAAATATTAAATTTTTGAGAACCGACGTATCGATTTACCACTTAGTGGACGATTCGGTACATGTGACAGAGGAACCAGCCAAAAGACCACCTTAGGACTAACACAAACAAAAGAACCCGTTCTAGAAGAAGTTGGGAGAAAGACGGGGAGTAGCTAAACACTTACTAAGATTTGAGAGAATCTTACTAAAGACGTTGAGGGTCGATCCTTACTCCTAAGAGTTGAAAAAGAGTTCTATTTATAGAAGGAGACACGAGAAATTACTGAAGAGAGACCATGAGAGGACCGTCGGGAGAACTGTAAGCGAAGACCAGTGGCGAAGGACAGAGTTCTCCCTTCGACCCTTAAAACTAAACATTTTCCCACGAAAAGTGACTTCTATCCCAAGGAAACACAGAAAGGATATGTTATTATAGATTTAGTGACCTTTACTTTAGACGTACGATCTACTCCTGTCTACTGAACTCACTAAACAAAAAAGAGGACAGACCTAGAAGTCAAAAAAGGAGTGAGTGACCGTTTAAACGTCTAAAGATCTCTCGACTGTGAAACCCTTTCTTCACTGAGGGTTCATTACTGACCGATCTTCGGACATCACCCGGTTTATACTGTTGTATACAACCTGTATGTATTATATTCTCTTCTTGTAAGAAGAAAGATAACTTAACGGTAACGGAGAGAGTTATAGGACCGGGCGAAGACGAATTTCGAGATAAAGACTTTATGACATCAACAAGAGAAAACCAAGTTTGTGGTACTTTTGCATAACCCTTTATTTTTACAGAAATTGACTCTCCCGATTAATCGTCCCTAGACTCTAAAATTTAGAGACGGTCCTTCACCGAAGTCTGTGAACCTCGGACTTCTATCTTTTAGGATTGGAGACTACAACGAAGTCGAAGATCGTTCCTCCCTCCCTCAAGGGTATTTTACTTCGATTCCAGTGACGTTTCATGTTTCCCAATTCGACTGTACTGGTCTTCACCGGTCGCACGTGACGGGTAGGGTAGAGTCTTTACCTCATTACTTATTCAGGACAGGTTCAGAGAAGAGAGAAACACTGGAAGACACGAATTGACATTTAAAAAGAAGGAGAAGAATAAAAGGTAAAAGGAACATAGTCGCTTCGCGACTGTGTGCACACAGTCAGTTTCACGACCCCGACTCGAAGGGTGACCTTTTTTGTTTTGTTTTGTTTTGTTTTGTTTTGTGTTGTCACGGATCACGGATACTCCCGAACGAGTATGGTTCGTGACCTCGACCACTATAATACCTCGAACAATTGAAGTTTAGAAGAAGCAAAATGTTAAAAAAACACACACTATGTAAAATGTCTTTGGGTGGGATCCCTCTCTTCCCGGTCAACGGAGAAATAATGTGACATCTTCTCGGTGTAATCGCAAGGTCAGATATATAATACCTTAATTCACCTATGGGAACCCCAATTAAGGAACAACATTAACATTACTTTTCTTTGTTAAAGATTGGGAGGTAAATTCTAGATATTGATAATTTTAGGTGATCAGAATCACTGACGACCCCGGTCACCTCACGAAGTCACACATACTTTTCCCCGTGAGGATGTCACAGGTTATAGTCATTAAATTTTTTGTTGTTGGAGGTTCACCCTTTTGATTGTTTACTCGAAAGGTAAATCGGGGAGGGACGATAAATGAGTACCACACAATGTAAGTAGTTGATAACTTTAATATACGTATAATTTTAATACCCGGACGTAAGATCTTAAACCAATCCCTTCTTCAACCCTTCATATATCGTACTACGAAAAGTCCTACTTTGAACCTCCCTTAATAGTAGTTCAACTTTCTGAACCCTTTTTCCTGGTATCAACTCCGTCGGTCGTGGAAACGAACGAGGGAACGGTGGAGGTTACGAAACAGACGAATAGAACCTTATCAAAGTTACGTACGAAAGTTAGGATTCACCTATGTACAAACGAAACAGTATAAATCGAATGATATTAAGCGAAATAACATTCTCCATTTTTCACACGTAAGATGTATACTGTAGACTAAATTAAAGAAATAATCTCAATAATATAGGTAATTCTGTGACTTAAATGATCGCATAACAGTAGACTATGTCGTATTTATGACCAACCATATACGTGTCCCCTATTACTGTTAATTTTATTTTCTTTCCTTACACAGTCAAGTATTATCTCAATACTTTTTGAATAAGATAAGAATAAGATACCTTTTCTTATTCTGAAACACTCCGAAGATTCTAAAGACAATCCTCAAGAAAAATTACTTACATAAACAAGTCGACACCAACTGTTGTCGGTATCGAGAAAAATAAAGAGAGAAAAGTAAGTATTATATTTGATGAAGTCTTTTCTCCTTTTTGTCAACGTACAAACTGTCTTTTTCTCGTTTGATTCTTTATTAACACAATTTTTTTAAGTAAGACAACGGAGTTCTTTACACTACTTTCATGATAAATCCCTAAAAAAAAAAAAAACTATTACGTAACGTAACGTACAGTGTTGAATTACCTCTTTTCAAAACCCACTTATCAGGTACAATTAAGTAGGTCGTATCGAGGACCACTGAGTTGCATACGCACACTCTCTCCACAGAGTCTTACGAGTACTTTTCGGTAATGAGGAGACGACAAGGATACGGTAAACGTTTAGAGCAGTGAGGGTTTAAACAGAGGATACGTCAGTAAAGTCTTACGGTCGTCTCCCGACCATTACCGGGTAGTACAAATCCAGTGACCGAACATAGGCTTGCTCCGTCCACCAGACTCACTTTTATCGTCCGGACAGAGTTAAGTCAAGGATAGAAAGAAGTCAGACGAGTTAGTTTTGACGAAGTGGTCAGAGTACTGACTCGAAGGGTGAACAAGGATTGACCGGTGAAACCCTCTTCGAAAACTCTACGAGTTTGTGCTTATACCATTATAATCCCTCCGGACGAAATGTGACTTCAGATGGACTATCATAGATTGAGCTTATGCCAGTTAATAAAAAAAAATAAAATAAAAATTGAAAGATAAAACTTTGTTAAAATCTGAATGTGTTTAATTTGTTTGTTTGTTTGAGTCGAAGGGGAAAGTAAATTTGAATGCATTCATATCGTGTCACTAACCTAGTTTTTCAATATTCATGATATTACGACAATTTACTTAAAACGATTTAGTGAAGACTTCACAGGTTGAGAAACACTTGGGTACTTGACTACAGGTGGTCCGAACAGACAGGTACCCTAAGAGACCCGTTCTTATGACCTCACCCAACAGTAAAGGATGAGGTCCCTATGAAGGGTTGGGTCCCTAGATCGGACGTAGAGAATATAGAGGACGTAACCGTACGTCCAAGAAATGGTGATCGTAGTGGACCCTTCGGGGTAACATCAAATAAATTTAAATAAGGTCTCATGACCAGTCAATAAAAAATTTTATAAAGAACTTAAACCAAATGTACGGTAAAAAAGTGGTAATCCAATTCCAATAAGTAAAAACTGTTCTTTACTAGAGACACAGTATTCGTCTCATGTATTACTTCGATTCAGAATAAGGACCACTACAACTGGTGATAGTAAACCAATATCACCACAGAAGACCGGAATAGATGACCTTTAAATAGTGAAAAAGACTATACCATTAAAATTGTAAGTCATTAAATTCCAGAAACGTACCTCCATACGTAAACACACACAAAGTTCCTCTTTTCTTCCTTCTCGGTGGGAAGAGAGATAAACATAAATTTAAACAACTATAAGTCAGTGATACAATACAGACTTAGACACTGGCGTACTTGACGTCGTGTGGTCTGAAGGGACAGGAATTGATAGAGGGTCTCAAACGAGTTTGAGTACAGGTAACTCAACCACTACGGTAGGTTGGTAGAGTAGGTGACAACAAGAGAAGAGGAGACCGAGAGTCAGAAAGGGTCGTAGTCTTAGAAAAGGTTACTCATCCAAGAAGTGTAGTCCACCGGTTTCATAACCTCGAAGTCGCAGTCGTAGTCAGGAAGACTACTTATAAGTCCTGACCAAAGAAAGTCCTAACTAACCAAACTAGAAGAACGACAGGTTCCCTGAGAGTTCTCAGAAGAGGTCATGATGTCAAACTTTCGTAGTTAAAAAACCACAAGTCGGAAGAAATACCACGTGTAAAGTGTAGACATGTACTGATGACCTTTTTGGTATCGAAACTGACACGTCTAGCAGTAACCGTTTTATTACAGAGACGAAAAATTATGGGACAGATCCAAACAGTATCGAGAGGAAGGTTCCTCGTTCACAAAAAATTAAAGTTCCGACATCAGTGGTAGGAGTCACTCAAATCTCGGGTTCTTTTATTATAGACGATGACAAAGGTTAAAAAGGGCAGATAAACGGTACTTCACTACTCTGATCTACGGTACTAGGAGTAAAAAACTTATGACTCAAAATTCGGTCGAAAAAGTGAGAGGAGAAAACGAAAGTAGTTCTACGTGAAATCAAGGAGAAGTGAAAGACGGTAATCTTACCATAGTAGACACATAGACTCCAACAAACATAAAGAGGGTCGTTAGAACTAAGGTCGAACACTCAGTATATCGGGACCTAAAGTATACTACATGAGACGTATCTTCAATTTATTCATCCCACAGTTATATGTCTGAACTGTATGAGGATAGGTTTAAACCTTGGTCAGGTAACAAAGTACAGGTCAAGATTGACAACGAAGAACCGTACGTATATCCTAAGAATCCTCTGTCCATTCCACCAGACCATAAACGTAGAGAAACTCAAAGGTGTCAAACAACGCTATATGTGTCAGTTTCTGCAATCGCATCAGTTACTTCGTCTTCATCTAAAAAAAAAATTTAAGACAACGAAAAAGATACTAGGTCACCTACAACCACTAAACTAGAGAACAAGGGGATAGAAAAGATTTAGGTCGTACATATGGACCAAGAACCAAGTGCATGACAACTTCGGATCGAACTTTCTAAAATTCGTAACTGAACGATCATACACTTTACTCGTGTTGACATACCTTCAAACTTGTAAGAAACCGTAACGGAAAAATTCCTTAACCTTACCTTTGATTGGAAAAGGTCAGGAAAACGGTGACGACTGTAAAGTTTTAAACGACCGATTAACTCACGTCGTGAAATTGTCGTAAATCCTAAAATTTATCGATTTGACATAAATTTATTTGGTTTGATAAAAGAAAAAAAATGTTATACGTTAAACGTTAGGTCAATCATAACGACGTCTAGTTTATGAACCACAATTCTGGGATGTTGTTGTTGACATTATCACCTTCTTACGTACTCCGACAACGAACCTCCGTTCCCTAGATATTTGAACCAGTCACCGTCTACAACCGTAATTAAGACCTGGTCCGTTTATTCGCTTTAAATTTCATACTAAACTTAACATAAACTCTAGTGAAAAAATAAAGTGATTAAACACATTAATTTTTTGTTAATAAACACATACAGATAGGGTGACATGACACTGGTGGTCCTTTGACCCCTAATATTCGGGTATACTGGACATAGAAATCAACGTAGACGTTTAAAGGACATTGATACATTGTATTGTATAAGTGTTCGAGGTCTCTTATCCCACATCCGTAGAACCTCCAGATGGTGTAAAGGACTCCCGGGTCTCTTCTGATTGTAACAATTCTCCTCTGATTGTTGTACTCATTACCTTTATTCCCGTCCTCTGTCACTAGAAAGAAATGATATAGACTCCCGAACAATGTACGATCCGTGAACACGAACCGTGAAAAATATAATATTTATTCGAACCAAAGTAAGATAAAAAAATCTACATCTTCGATTCCTAGACTCCCAAATGTTTTCAATCTATTGTTTATCTACTGTCTGAATCTTAAAGTAAGAATCTAAAAGTCTGGATTGAAGAGAGGTGAAAATTTTTAAAACAAAATTGTGGATACCGTTTCTCTTGTTTATCTTACCGTTGTAAGGGAGATCAGGTCAGACAGGGGAAAGAAGAAGAGATAACGGATAGTATATAGAGAAAATAGAATAGACGAAAGAGTAATCTGTTATCAGAAACTTTTGAACCTTACCGTTTATACTTGGTTTTACATTAAATAGGTATTTTTCTGTTTTATCTGATATTTAACTCTTTCATTTTATTTAGTTTATATAAATATTTATAGAATTTTAATTTTTTTTTACTCTCGTTATCTTTGTGACCAAAAGGGAAGAGTATCAACATTTTAAAAGTTGTCAGTACAAACGGGGAAATTTAATATATCTAACGGAACCTTGACTTTATTTAGACGTTGATTCAATCATCTCCTCCGATTAATACTTTGAGTATAATAACGTTAACTCGACTCGGTTCACACCCTTTTTTAAGACTCTAGTATTTAAGTCTCTTTCAATATTTGTGTAATTTTTGTACATAGTTCAACAATACCTTTGAACATATTTGTAAGGGGAATTTTCAATGTTGGTATACTAGTACATTAATAATGTTGATTTCAATATAAATAATCCTAGACGTTTCTAAAAGAAGGAAAATCTGATCTCGTGACTCTATAAATTTTGAAGGGGGAATCAGGAAGGACAAAAAGAACCCGACACCTTACTAAGAGACAGAAGGACCGTGATAACTTTAGAAGTCAGTCAGTCAAGTTAGTGAGTCAACACAGGTCGATAAACACTGGGGTACCTGACGTTGTGCGGTCTGAAGGGACAGATAGTGGTCGAGGACTTCGAACGAGTTTGAGTACAGGTGGTTCAGTCACTATGGTAGGTTGGTTGAGTAGGAGACAGTAGGGAAAGAGGAGGACGGAAGTTAGAAAGGGTCGAAGTCCCAGAAAAGTTTACTCAGTCGAGAAGCGTAGTCCACCGGTTTCATAACAAGTCGAAGTCGTAGTCAGGAAGGTTACTTACAAGTCCTGGCTAGAGGAAATCCTCCCTGACCAAACCATAGGAACTTCAGATTCCCTGAGAATTCTCAGAAGAGGTTGTGGTGTCGAGTTTTCGTAGTTAAGAAGTCACGAGTCGAAAGGAATACCAGGTTGAGAGTGTAGGTATGTACTGATGACCTTTTTGGTATCGAAACTGATCTTAGGTGGACGTTACGTCCTCTGGGGTCAAACTAAGGACCCAGTCCTTCTAGGCGACTTCTTCCCTATCCGAGGGGTGAGGTCATAAGAACCCGAAGGGACCACCGAGTCGACCATTTCTTATGCGGACGTTACGTCCTTTGGACCCAAGTTAGGGACCCAACCCTTCTAGGGGACCGCTTCCCTTTCCGATGGGTGAGGTCATAAGACCGGATCTCTTAAGGTTCCTGTCAGGTGCCCCAACGTTTCTCAGTCTGTACTGACTCGTTGAAAGTGAAGTGATCTACCTGGAAAAAACCGTTTCACTACAGAGACGAAAAATTATACGGTAGATCCAATCAGTATCGAAAAGAAGGTTCCTCGTTCGCAGAAAATTAAAGTACCGACGTCAGTGGTAGACGTCACTAAAACTTCGGGTTCTTTCATTTCAGACTGTGACAAAGGTAATAAAGGGGTAGATAAACGGTACTTCACTACCCTGGTCTATGGTACTAGAATCAAAAGACTTACAACTCAAAATTCGGTCGAAAAAGTGAGAGGAGAAAGTGAAAATAGTTCTCCGAGAACTGTAGAAGTCCCTGGTTGTTAGTCACTTTAGATAGGTTGATGACTTGACTTGTATTAGAAAGATTCTCACCGATTGTCTAATACATACTCTAGTAAGGACAGAGACTATTAAGACGGTCCGGGCGATATATCCTCTGAAATCCATAGATTTCCAACGGTGAGTAAGTACCAGGGAAATAAGTCCTGTATTATAAAAACCGTACATGAAGTCTGTACCCTTTAAAAGAGGTTTGTGTTTCAAGATGATGTCAAAAATATTGACGAAGAATAAGAGGTCACCACCAAAAAAAAAAATTTGGAAGTCTAGATGAATTTACTTTTAAAACTATTTAAAATAGTTTGTAAATAATAAATAATAAATAAAATTGTAAATTTACGACACATATAAGGTATAACCAAGAGGGAGGGAAAAACCCACATGTGTAGACTATACCTTCCTATAACAACGAAGACCTTAAACATTTCAACTCGGATTAAATCCTAAGGAACTCGGACCGGTTCTTTAACTCCTCTTATCCTTCTGAAAAATTTCCGAACACTGAACACTAGTAGAAACTGTCTATAGACATAGTACCCTTATTGTGTATATTTTGGGTCTGTCTTATTGAGGAAGGTCAGTAGGATTCTCCTTAATGAGAATTGTCAGTAGGTGAAAAGAGTCTTTCCGATACTTCAATGATAGATACCTAAATGTCTGTTAAGTTCTTTTATTCTTCGAGTCTTTACTTATAATGACCGATTTACAATATACGTCTCATATAGTACTCTTTGGGACCTGACCTTCTTTGTGTTCGACCTTAGTTCTAACGGTCTTCTTTATAGTTATTGGAGTCTATACGTCTACTGTGGTGGGAATACCGTCTTTCACTTCTCCTCGATTTTTCGGAGAACTACTTTCACTTTCTCCTCTCACTTTTTCAACCGAATTTCGAGTTGTAAATCTTTTATTTCTAGTACCGTAGACCAGGGTAGTGAAGTACCCTTTATCTACCCCTTTGTCACCTTTGTCACAGTCTGAAATAAAAACCCCCGAGGTTTTAGTGACGTCTACCACTGACGTCGGTACTTTAATTTTCTGCGAATGAGGAACCTTCTTTTCAATACTGGTTGGATCTATCATATAAGGTTTCTTCTCTGTAATGAAACGGCTGATTCCAGGTAGATCAGTTCCGATACCGAAAAGGACACCAGTNCTTTGTCACAGTCTGAAATAAAAACCCCCGAGGTTTTAGTGACGTCTACCACTGACGTCGGTATTTTAATTTTCTGCGAATGAGGAACCTTCTTTTCAATACTGGTTGGATCTATCATATAAGGTTTCTTCTCTGTAATGAAACGGCTGATTCCAGGCAGATCAGTTCCGATACCGAAAAGGACACCAGTACATACCTACACTCTCGACCTGACACTTCTTCCGACTCGTGACTTCTTAACTACGAAAACTTGACACCACAACCTCTTCTGAGAGGTTCTGAGAGGAACCTGACGTTCCTCTAGGTTGGTCAGGTAAGACTTCCTCTAGTCGGGACCCTAAAGAAACCTTCCTTACTAGGATTTCGACTTTGAGGTCATGGACCGGAGTACCCTTCTCAACTGAGTAACCTTTTCTGAGACTACGACCCTCCCTAACCCCCGTCCTCCTCTTCCCCTGTTGGCTCCTACTCTACCGACCTACCGTAATGCCTGAGCTACCTACACTCAGACTCACTTGAGGCCCTCTACCACTACCTGTCACTCCGGACCGCACGACACTAAGTACCCCAGCGTTACTCAGTCTGTGCTGACTCGCTGACTTCACTTGACTTGACTTGACTTGACTTTATATGTAACTTTTTAAACCCTAAAATTCAAACACAATATTAAAGACTTTCTCAAATGTTTTGAAGACCTGAACAAAGACTCGTGTCGAACAGACTGGAATTTAAACCGGTGAAGTAAGTTGTTTTGGTTCACCAACTACTAATACAAAAGATTTAACTGACCTGTTAGATCGATTTGTTGTATAACATGTAAGTCTGTAACAGGTTGTATATATATGTATATATATACACACACACACACATATTTTACCCCTCTCGGTTTAAGAAAGGATACGTTTCCAGAGACACAATCCAAAGAGGTCTTTTTTTCTTGGTTATTCTACCTATCTATCTATCTGTTTAAATAAATATACGAATCAAATAAATAAATTAAATAATGTTCTTTAACCGTCATTTTATACTTGTGACTTTAATGACTTCAAGAAAATTATCTGCCTTGAAAACCTGACAATCGAGTCGAAAGATCTTTACTTAGAGATGATGATACGGTCTTTTGTTCCTTTACGAAAAGTTTTTTAACTACTATTCCCATAGAATTCCCCTGTGTCCTCGAGGGTTACCAGTTTCCATCTTGTCACACTCGTTGGTTTTTTTTTTTGTTTTTGGGAAAAATATTCATTGTTGTTATTTTTTTATTTATTTTATACTAGGTCTAGAATGGTAGAAGGACGAAATGGTAGTAGTCGTCTGACCTGGAGTGAGTGGGAGATCAAGTCGTGTAGAGTAGTAACAACGTTACCCAGAAACCGTCTAGATCCGAGGTGTAAGGATTTACTGTACTAAGTTGTCTTGTTCCCTTCTCCGTCGTCATTTTGTTTTTTACGTTTATTTTTTTCGTCGTAATATAATATTAGGTTTCTTTTTATATTTATAGGTACTCAGGTATAATTATATTCACTTACTGACTTTATTGATCCCCCCTTCTATGTTTAGAGGGTACGTCTTCTACGTTTATTAAATCCATCTATGTGATGACAGTTCTTTTGCCTTGTAATTGAGGGGTGAGGTGTGTTCACAACCAGAGAAGTATCACTGAAGGAGGGTTTCCATGTCACATCTTTCTCCCATTTTTTCATCGAACTGTCACACTTTCAAGTGTTTGTGGTGGAGTCAGTCCACTAGTTCCAGTTATCACTATTTAGTAGGATTATCATATATAGGAACTACAGTGCACCACCTTTACCGTGAAATGAAGACACAGAAGAAGGGGTTTTGGGTATTAGGGTCAGATTCGTACTCTTTTTGTAGACTGTTTAGGAATGACCCCCGTAAAGTGTTTTACGTACTAGTGATGAGGAGTTTTGACAGGTTCACTGTCCCTTTTACTCTTTGGTAGTGGTGGTGATCCTCGACTTTCTCTATAGTGTTGATTTACGTAACACCGTAGGATCTACCCGAGGACCTTGTCTTTTTCTTGTAATCCGTTTTTGATTTCTTCAGACTTTTTTCATGGCTGAAATCAATTATTACACACAGTTATGGTCGACTCGGTAATCCCTTCTTTTATATTTAGTGATAACAGTATAATGATATTCTACATTATTATCCTCTTTGATCCACACTCCATATACTCTTGAGAGACATTATTGAAGTATCGAAAAGACATTTAGATTTTGACAAGATTTTATAAATTAGAGATGTTGGGAAGTTTGAACAGACTTCGAATGAAAGAAGTATTGAGACCGAGGTACAATGGATTCGGTCGAACGAAAGATAGTGTCTAAGTACGAGTGTGTGTGTGTGTATGTATGACTGACACTAAAGTCTCTGTAATCAGGAGCAATGGTATAAAGAGTAAGAGGACGGGGAGAACTTCAAACCATATCAAGATAGTGAACGGGACAGGTTATTTTACACTCCCCTTCATTTTACGTAGTGTAAGTCCGTGTTCTACATTATCGATAACGATTTAAGTGATGTAAGGGAAGGGGACAGTGTACCTAACATCTTTGTTCCTATCTCTCTCTATCTTGAAGATATTGAACCCAGAGACTCACTGATGTTACTTATCTTGAGGGATGGTGGGACGTGACCCTCTCTTTATTTGAAACTACATAAATTGGTTCCTCTTGAACTCTCACAAACAGTAGTGTCGTATCGAACTGGTAGGATCGTCTATGTGTATACATGTGTAATAAATAGTGAACTATTGTGTCACTGAGAGTTTTTCAGGGTCGTCTTTCAGTTAGGGAATATTAGACGTTTTTATGACTCAATGACACGACGTGTGGACCTGGATTATGTTATAACACTTAGTTGATATGAACTTTTTCGTCTTCCTTCCTTCCTTCCTTGTTTTCCCTCTTATTCTCTGTTTCTCTCCTCGTCCTCCTTCCTTCTTCATCTTTTTTTCAGAAAACCTCTTATACAAGTGCCGTGTCTAAAACCACCACCGAAGTGACTATATGTTAATAGAGGTTTGAGTAGTTTAACATATGTAACGACTCAATAGATGAGTAGCACGGGCTGAGACACGCTGGGGTACCTGACGTCGGACGGTCCGAGGAGACAGGTATCCTAAGAGGTCCGTTCTTATGACCTCACCCAACGGTAAAGGAGGAGATCCACTAGAAGGACTGGATCTCTAGTTTGGGCGCAGAGAAGTAATCCCCCGTCTAAGAGACCGTGGTGGACCCTTCGTCGAAAAACGTAACATTTGTAGTTATTTCACCAAGTATTGTTTCACTGAATTAAATTACTTTGTTTTCTTACGAAGGTTTATGTTGACTATTAACCATATGTTTTCAAAAGTACAACGTTTGAAGAATCTCTTAATGTTCGAAGAAACCTCTTAGGGTCCCTATCCCCTCGGACCACCCGACGGCAGATACCCCAACGTGTCTCAGCCTGGACTGACTTCGCTGAATCGTCGTCGTCATCTCCTTTTCTTATCACAGAACAAGAGGTCAAATAGAGGGTATAGACCACATGTGGTATGTGATGTACACTTTGAAACAGTGGTTTATCAAAATCCCAATCTAAAGGACCAAGGGGACCACCGAGTCTACTATTTCTTAGACGGACGTTACGTCTTCTGGGCCTAAGTCAGGGACCCACCCCTTTTAAGATACCTCTTCCCTTACCGTTGGGTGAAGTCATAAGAACGGATCTCTTAAGTTACCTGTCTCTTCGGACCGTCCGATGTCAGGTACCCCAGTGTTTTTCAGCCCGTGTTGAATCACTGATTGTGAAAGTGAAGTTAGTTATGTAAACTTTTATAAAAATTTTTCATTTTTCTTCGAAGTGAGGAATACCCTTCGTATAAATGGTGTTACACAAATAAAATCCCCTCATTTTGTTCTTATAATCCGTCTTAATCTTATCCTTGACCTTACTCAGAAAATGTAGTAACCGAATGACGGTTAAATCTTAAAATTTGAAAAAATCATTAAGAGAAGGTAACATTGATACCTCTGAATAGAAGTTAATACTTATCCCTTTAGTAAGGATTACATTAACCATAACCAAACCCTCCATCAAAATCCCAATTTAAGGGACGTAGACCTCTATTAAACTCTCGAACGAAAGAAAAGTTTGACAAGAATTTTAACCAAGAAAAAACGAATTACTCTTTCCTGTTCATCTCACCGATTATAAAAAAGTTCTCTTTTATTTACAAAGTGTTTTTCTTTTTTTGAACTTTTGTGTAAGACGTTATTTCGTAACCCTTCTAAGGAAAAAAATTACTGTATTAAAATTCTCCTTTTGTTAGAAAATACTAGGAATATTTATCCAACCAATCTATAAGGAAGGTGTGACTACATGTAATTTTTTGTATTTTTCGTAAGATCTCTTTATCTGATTACTAGGAGAACTCCTCCATATTTTGACGGTATTACGTGAACTATCACACTATGAGACCCCATAGTTCTTTCCTATTAAGGAAGTAAAGGGGAAAGTCGAGTCAAATACGTCCTTCGTAATCTTAAAATCTTGAAGTTCCGGGAATTGGTCTACGGTCAGTACCGGTATACAAAGGTGGAAGTTACTGTAAGAGACCGTGGTTCAAGGTTTTAGTTTTAAACAAAATAAATTTTATATAAACGGTTAAATCTCCGTAGTTGTACGAAGAAAAATAAGTGATTCGTGTGTCTGTAGTGACCCGGACTCTCAAATTGGTAACAGTACCTTTGACGTGACAGTATTCATCTTAAATCCAAGACGGTATATGAAAAGATTTTCTAATAAAATGAATTTCTAAATGTAAAAATAATTTTATCGGGTAGGATTTCCTGTTTAGTTTTCCTCGAAGTCGTATACTATCTAAAGGGTCTTTTAATATAAAAATTTTATATATGTATAACATAGAATAAATAATGTATATATTATAATATTCATATATTAAAACTAATCGAGTCATTTGAAGTATACACTATTCAGAATGTCTCATAAAACCAACGGAGGGGTTGTCATCTAAGTAGTGGATTTTAAATAAAACTTTATCACCTTCTTCGGAACTTTAACGAACGAATAGTGTGTATGGTCGAGATGGTATAGTAGTACTGACTATTACCTATTTCAAACCTTTACGTTATCTTTTAGGATGGATTCCTTCTTCGACCTTCTGAATGTTCCCCAGCGTATTCCTTGACTATGGAAAATTTCTATACTCAACAAGTAATGTCGACATGTCTTCGTATGTATTATGTTTATTTAAAATTATCCCAGTATTTCTATTCATTTAACACGAAACCACCATCCTCACAATCTTATACTAAAAATTACGAGATTCAATTAGTGATTATTCCTAAGAATTCCTATACAACTAGTTGTTCCCATTATCTTCGTTTTGCAATTTTTGTATTCGTCTTATAATTTTTTAAATAAATAGTTATGTTAAATAAAAGGAATCGTGAAATTTGAGAAATTTTATTGGTTTACCGTAAAAAAAAAGAGGTGCTTTTAGGTAAATTTTAGTTTACATATTATGGATTTTTCGGGTAAGTCGAGTAGAGAAGAGAGATGCCAGTCCATATGAAATTTAACAACCCCAGAACCACGATGTTAGTCCAAATATTGAACGTTGTTGTGTAAAGACGAATAATGAATGTCCTTTTAGTAAAGGTGTTACTGAGTGACTACGAAGAGGGAGATTAGTAGAAAAGACGTCGTAGATCCGTGTCCTACGTATCACAGGAGAGGAGTCTACGGTAGTCTTACTGTTACTCACTCGTTGTACTCGTCTATTTCAGTGTCAGTCTCCGATACACTGACGGAGTCTCTGGTGTCTCTTCTACGACTTCCGTAGGAGTGTTCACCTGTGTTCTCCTGAAGGTCCATCGTCTCTTTCAATGTTTCTTTTACACCAAGTAGTTATTATGTCCCCAGACACCTCCTCCTTAATATTTACTTCTTTAAGTGACCGACATCTGAAACCTATGGAACGGAGACTCCAAAAGTAATTCGTTTCGTGTTGGATACGCTCAGAATCTCTAAGGACATCTTACTCCTTCTTTTATAGAAAGATAAGTGACAAATTAAATGACTACAATGGACTTGGGACAGTCCATAAAATTACAAAATTCTTTTTTTCCTCATGAAACCTGTCAAATAACTCTACTTTAAATATCAACCGTTTTACATTACACAAATTTATGAAATTTCAATGGGAAACTTCTGACACTACCAATCAAAACAATTGGACTCAACCAACGTCTTACGGGTCTATAAACCAGTTTGAATTCAGACGAACACACTGTCGAAAACTTACTCTAATCGTAAACTTAATCGTCTGACTGACTTCGTCTATCGGGAGGAGTTACACCACCCGAAGTGGGTTAGTTGACTTCCATACTTATCCTATCTTTGTGACTGGGAGAGGAACTCATTGTTTGAAGAAGGACGGATGTCTAAAACTTGATCTTGTAACCGAAAAAAGAATGGAAATTTGAGTTTTACTTTGTAGTCTTAAAGGACCCAGAGTTCAGAGGTCGGAACACTTACCTTAATGGGGTAACCGAGAGTACTCGAACGGTTGACGTCTAGAACCCTGAATGGTCGGAGGTATTCCCAGAATGAAAGATTCTCTCTATCCTCCTATTTTTTACGGACAGTTTATCAACTAGTAAATTTTGACGGTGACTAACTTCACGTCACCTGTTGTTTTTAAGAAAAAGATCTCCTCTGATGTCCAGGGTTTACCCTTTTCTAACTGTAACGTCTTTCTCGATCCAACCGATCCTACCGATAAAGATGGGAATGTCTCCAGTAGAAGATCTTCATCATAAACAGCCTTATCGGTAGTTTATAAGAGGGTACCTAATCTTACGAAAGTCCTTTTACCTTTGACTTGATATCATTCTACAACTTATGGGACTAATAAAAAAAAAGATTATATCGTACCATAAGAAAACTAAATCGAAGACACACCTCACGAAGTCAGAACGTTAAATTATATGATACGTATTATTACCATTATTGAAAATATAAAGGAGACTTCCCGACTACGAAAATTTTTCAGTAAGGCGGTAAAAACAGTATACTATAATCGATTCATACTAGCGAACGGGAGAGACAATGTCCTTTGATTAACGATTTCGACAAATATATTTGCGTTCGGAGAAATAGTTCATACGTGAAGTCAACAGTAAACGAAGACAACGACATCGTACCTGACGATAACAGTCGAACCCAGTATTTCGGAAACTTATTGACCATTTATCATTAGTGATGGTTAGACCCTATCTACAAAATTAACAGAAAAGTCCGGATCTCTCGAGACTGAACGAGAGGTAGACGGTCGCATAGAGGAATCCGTACCCTTATAGTGACGATAACCTTATATACTAAAGAGTACGTTTTTATAATCTTCATATGTTTCCCCGTACTCTATTTCACTAAAGATAAATTACCGTTATTTCCTGTACCTTGCCTTTGTCACTTCCTTACCAGTTTTGTTACCCCTAAGAACAAATGTCCGTTTTAACATGTCTTGACGAAGCGTGACCTCTCACGAGAACCTTAACTTACTCTTCTGTGTTCTCAATCCTTATCTAAGAATCCGCACGTTCATTTGTAAAGATCTCTCTAAATAAGTAGGTAAACACGATATCTTTAACCTCTCTTACACCGTCTTGTATGTGATAGTCAACCAAAGAAGGTATCGACTTAGGGTGGGGTAATCCTCGGAACCTTTATGTCACTGTAAAATTTAACCAACGATTCAAGACAAGTGGCGGTCGTGTCCCTTGTTTCCAAACTCGGTTTGTACAAGAACCGCCGACTACGACGGTACACTCTCGACTGCAAAAGGTGTGGTCTACTTTCAAGAGACACTGGTGGACACGGTATATGGTAATGGTCAGGAAATCGAGATCTGAGGAAACCGGTGATGTTTTCTGGAGAAATGATGTTGACCTTAAGTTTTCTGAACTTTCCGGAGGTCCTCCGTGACATCTCTCCGACATCAATCTTAATTTATGGAAAATCAACTCCTCTTGGTCAAAGTGTGACCAGAGACTTGAACCTTTAGAATCGTTAAAGGGGGGTCCTCTACACCACAACTTTAGTCTAACGACTTCGACACAATGTACTTACTCTCGAATTTTTTTCTAATTTCTTCAAATTCCGTTTCAAGTCTATATAGAAATGATAGAAGGAGGCGTGTAACTGTGTTTCCTAATTTATGTCAAATTGTCTTTTCACTTTTTTACTAAAATTATCTTATACCAGTCTTAAACCCTTGAGTTCTAGCAATAGATATAAGGACTTTCATCTTATAAGAGTGTCTTTTAGCTCTTCAGTAACTTCAACAGAAGTAGATATTACTGTAAGTCTTTTTAAGAATAAATAAAACTGGACTCTCTTCCTTTTTTTGAGAGGAGTCTTCGTTATAAAACAAAGTAAAAAAAGGACTAAGTGTTAGTGTGGACTAAATAACAATCGTAGATAACCACCGACTCCAACAATTTCTGGGACTCGACCGGAACATCATAGAAAATATTATTTGTGTTTGAAAGATATTTTATTTATAAAGATTGACTATGATCATGTTGACTCAAATTTTTTTTAGATGACTCCCATTTTAGAAATTATTAAATATATACATACTAGGTCTTAAATCTACTTAAACGAAAGAACCATGAATGAAGAATTTTAATTTAATCGTGGTTCTACTGTGAAATTCTGTAACATGAAACTGCCATGAACCTTCCAGAGGGTTCACGGATTAAACTTCTCGGGGTACTCTAAGACTCTTTATATGAAAAACTCATGAAGTTGAATATCATCACAGAAAAGTCATGAGTTAATCGTATTAAACTGTGTTAATATCCATATTTGTAAAATATCCGTAAACCATCGTCCTCACAGTTTTTTCACAACTAGAAGTAGGTGAATATAACCGTTATAAGTGAACCAAGATCGTACTGTGAACTTTCTCGTAACTTTATACGAGGGATGATAATTATTTTAAGTTTCGTATAAAGTAGAACTGTGGTATAGTGTTTAAACTGTGATACCAAGGAGAGTCACCTTAAAACTCAGTACCTCTGTAGGGGAACGATGTAGGGGTAGAGTTGATCTACTATTAAACTAAGTCTGATAAAGTTATGAACGGTCATACATATAGAGGGGACGTTTTTACTTCCGTATGAGTCTCTCCTTTCCTCCATATTGACTGTCCAGTTGTAGTAAAAACACTTCACTATGGCATCACCAAATTTTTTCATGAATTTATGTTGAATGAAAAAGGTCAAGAGGAAAAGAGTACGGAATAGTTGTCCTGTTAGTTCTCATATTTTGACGTACTTTGTTTAACAAAAGTTAACAGAATTTTAAAGATAAAATTATTTAACAAAACTTTTTAAAGTTAGTACCGTCTCTATTAAATTCGTCAATATTACGGAAAGGTTTAGTTTATCGTACTCCTAAATAACTTTGTCCGTTGAAATATGCTCACAAACCAAACTAGACGACAAAATATTTATCAGGTTATAAAAAATTTACACACATGAATTTTTGTCACTCACTATTTATATTCTTCATACCCTCCTTTTTCAAGCTAATAATCCTTTTTTCACTATTTTTACTACTCTACTGTAAAGAAGTCGAGGTAAAAGAGAGTAACAATTAGTAAAGTTCAAAAGATCTCAACTCTATTTCAGGTAAACTGAACCGTGACAAATTGGACACTAAATAGTCGAGACCAATTATATATGCCGATTATTTTTATTTGACTAAGTAGAATTACGATGACTTTTATCTTTTGTTCGAGGTAGAGTCAATTATAACAAAAGCCAGCTACATTAAATTGATCAGTAAGAATAAAAAATTACCAACGAAAACTATAAACATGAATAAAAATCTTTAATCAAAAATCTCTGTATCTTAGAATTTAGAGGAGCTATATTAGTTTAAAACGGTCTCGAGTCACAAAAAAAGAATTAAAATTTAAATATAGTGAGTCAAACTCTAAATCTTACTTTCGTAATAGTATCCCCAACGAAAATAAATCAAGGAGATTTTCAGCCTCCCTATTTTACTTTACTTATTTTAAAGAAGTACGGTTATCTATACATATCAAAAACTTCATGAAACTATAGTTAACTATAGATGTTATTGTATTTATTTCGTCAAGAATCTCAGTCATAATTATTTTTATAAAAAGTTATTAATCTTTGACTTATTTTATGGGAACATTAAGACTGGTGTAGTAACTTAATATAATGTGTAAAATATATGGAGGATTCCAGTTTTATTAGTCGGGGTAAAACGTCTACTTCTTTATCTCCGAACATCATCAATCCATTAAACTAGTTCCAGGTCTGTGCCACTCACAGTCTCAAAGTTTAAACTTGGGTTCAGAGAGACTAAGGTCTCAAATTCTAAATTGGGAGATGGGGTCGGACAACAAAACTCTAGTCAAGTAGGTTGAACGTCCAAAAAAGTTCTGAAATAAAAATTCTCGTCAAAATACAAATGTTCTCTTTACTTTCACGTCTCTAAAGGGCATATCTTCCTTCTAAAGGAGAAGGAGGTGTGTACGTAGTAGAAGGGTCCTAGTCATAGTGAGTGTTCTACAAAAAATGGTTCCTACTTTGGTGTGACTGTGTAATAGTAGTGGGTTTCAGGTGTTAAATGGAATCCTGGGTGAGAACCGAAACATGAAAGATACCCAAACCCGTTTACATATTTTTAGGGTACCTTCCTCCTCGGGCCACCCGACGTCAGGTACCCCAGCGATCCTCAGCCTGTACTGACTCACTGAAGGGAAAGTGAAAAGTGAAAGTACGTAACCTCTTCCTTTACCGTTCGGTGAGGTCACAAGAACGGACCTCCTAGGGTCCCTACCGTCTCCGACCACCCGACGACAGATACCCCAGCGTGTCTGAGCCTGTGCTGACTTCGCTGAATCGTCGTCGTCGTCGTATTATCGTGTGTAAGTAGTAATATTGTAGTATGTCTAATAAAAGTGAAAGATTTTAAACAGACATAAGATGCAGAAGTAGGGAGAGGGTAAAGGAGACCTTTGGTGACTTACAAAATAACAGAAGTACCAAAACGGAAAAGGACTTCCATCATAGCAAACTCAATATACCATACATAGGAAAAGTCTAACGGAAGAAAATGAATCACTATACGTAAAGTCAAAGGACATATAGAAAAATACCGAATTCTCGAGTAAAGAAAAATCGTGATTCATTATAAGGTGACACCAATCTGGTGTCAAATAGGGAAATAGATGACTTCCCGCAGAAACAACGAAGGTTCAAAACCGTTAACATTTGTTTCGATGATATTTATCTGTACACGTAAAAACACACCTGTATTCAAAAAGTGAGAAAACCTATTTTTGGTTCCTCGCACTGACAACCTAAGATTCCCGTACAAGTCAAAACACTCTCTAACGATTTAACAGAAGATTTTAACCACATCGTAAAACGTAAGAGTGGTCGTTATGTACTCAAGGATAAGGAAGTGTACGCGTAGTCATAAACAACAACAGTCATAAGACCTTAAACCGGTAAGATTACCTATCCATTGACAAAGTAAAAAAGTCTTACTCAGGGTCCCCTCGTTTTACAAACCCTGAGTTAAAGACTCGGTATTTAATCTTTTCGATCTCAAGTCAGTGACCACAATCTATAGACTACCACGACCTAAAGGTGCCGATGTGACGAGAGAGTTAACATGTTGAGATATGTACCTAGTGACGTACCCACTTCGTCAATGAATTGAGTTTGCACAAACTATTAATTACCGTCGATCTCCACTAAAGAATGGAGACGAACTACTTGCTCTATAAAGTCTCGACTGTCATGATATCTAAATAAGAGACCGAGTACCCTAAACTCGAACGGTACTAGTGAGCCGATATACCTAGTTTAGTATGAAAGATTTACGATAAGAGGGAACTACACGATAGGGAAATGGATGTGACTAGTTACCCGAAGACCAATATTTCTGTCCTAACCTTTACCGACGAAACTAAAGAGAACTACTAAAGTTTTCGTAATTTCCTATGGTGGGGAAAACACCCTGGGACCCGATTCCCACTCCCTACCACGTGTAATACTATCGATCGGTTCCGGTCAGGACTGGAAAGAAACGACAAAGAACTTACTCTAAAACTTCATCTGTCTCTGTTTCGCCCTTCTTGGCTGACATCTTGTTATATCGAAAAGTGTTACTACTGTGTGAAGTCCTTCTAGTGTCCCTTCGACTGGGACTCCCTACTTATCGTTGTTACTAGAAAATTCTTACTCTCTACTGTTTACGTCTCTTACTTCCTCTCCTCCTGTCGTTTTACCCTTCTCTACGGTGGTACTAGTCAATTAACTCCAGGAGGATATAAATTGATTCTACCTTTAAAAGGACAGAGACAAAAAAAAGAAAAACTTTTGTTTTTGTTTTTTTCCACGTGTCGTCATATTTTGGCCGAGATCCCATAATCAACGGAGTATCACTCGGGTAAGAGTTTACCTAATCCTACTAAAACCGGTGATTTTTTAACCATACCCGAATCAACGAGTCAACACATGTTGAGAAACGCTGAGGTACCTGAGACAGGACCCTAAAGGATCCGTTTTATGACCTCACACAACGGTGACTGAAGAAGACCCTAGAAGGGTTAGGTCCCTAGCTTTGGTCCAGAGGGTGTGACGTCCTCCTAAGAAATGGCAGACTCGGTCGTCCCTTTGGGTTTTCAACCATATAGTTACTGATTTTATCTACCACCTATCCTTAATAAAGGGACCTCTTCCTTTACCGTTGGGTAAGGTCATAAGAAGGGACCTCGTAGGGTACTTGGGTCCTCGGACCGTCCGATGTCACGTACCCCTACCGTTTCTCAGCCTGTGATGACTAGCTGATTCGTCGTCGTCGACTAAATTAATCTTAAGGAAAATTTTAAGACTAAATTTTTTACCGTAAAAAAAGGGTCACTTTTACTTGTAAACGGGTATGGGATAAAAATTTTTGTATAGTACAATCTAAATATCCGAGAGACTTTTAATAGAGACTTGAGGACAGAGGACGATTTCTTAAGAACCAAATCCGTCAGTGTGGTCTGAAGTATTCCTCTCACCTCTTTCATACTCTTCTGCTCACTCAAAATCTATTCATCTTTCTAAATTACACTCCTTATATCTTTCAGAATCTATTATGACCACTTTATCTTACCTACTGACTCGATTCTCTGAAAAAGGAGGTCGAGAGTCGAAGGGGAAAACGGTGAGGGATTACTCAGTCAGTGGAACCATATATAAACACGGAAGTGGTGAATGAGAAAGGAAAAGAAAGGAATAAGTGGAGACTTCTAGCTTTGAGACGATCCTTGATCGTGAGTCTGACCTTTGCGGGACCCTCGGATTATCGGTGAATACAGTCAACACCGTTATTTTACCAATGTCGTGGGGTTCAAAGACCCCTTACACACGAGTCGCAATTGACTCGTCGGGTAAAAATCCGGTCACAAAGAGTCGAAATTACACGACACAGAGGGACCCCTAGGACCACTTTACTTCTAAGACCAAGAAATCCAGACCCCACTCAACCCCAGATGTAAAGATTGTTCTAGGGGCCACTAAAACGACGGCGTCGAAGTACCCGGTGTGTTACTTGTCACTACGATACGAAAAGAATTCTTCGATCGTCTTAATAGGAGTCGTAACACCCCCCTAAAAAAAAAAAAAAGTTCGGACACAGTTTAGATTCAAATGAGAGAGTCTTTTACGTTATACTCGGGTATTTTCTTCTAAAACTCAATCCTTTCTCTCTGTAATTTACAAACTTTTTGGATTTAAAAGGTCTTTTAATTTTTAGTTGAAAAACTAGATTAATTTACCTTCGACCACATACACATTGATGTAGAGGACACCGTGTCGGACCCTTTATTATTATGTCTATGGACAGGTGAAAGTGGTACTTACAGTCAATCTTTATTGGTCTCTTTCGAATGAGATGAACGTATTATTATGTAGTATGCGACTATCCACCAACGTATTCCTCCGAATTGAATAAAATATTACCTTACTTTGGATCATTAATAGTTTAACAACGTAAACTAACCGAACTTACGTGTAAACGAAAGTATAAAATTGTATCGACTTTAATCCTACACACAATAAGAGTTACCTCTACATACTAACCATAACCGGTCCATCGTCAACATCCCTTTCACAGTAACATACACGTCCGTACTCGAATTAAAAATAAGAGCGACCGTTCCGACCTGTTACCATTGAAAAACTGTATAGTCAGTTTTTGGTAGTTCTGATAAACTCTTCCCTTATTCTCTCGTCTCACACACAGTCGTCGATCTTTCTTTGCTTGCCCCTGTCAAACGTCTTCCCGACGTAGTGGTCACGAGAACTATCGTATCCCCAACTATGACATGTCACTTTCACTTTTACAATCGACGAGTCAGTACAGGGTGAGAAACGTTGGGGCACCTGACATCGGACGGTCCGAGGAGACAGGTTCCCTAAGTAGTCTGTTCTTACGATGTCATCAAACGGTAAAGGAAGAGGTCCCCTAGAACGACTGGGTCCCTAACTTGGACCCAGAGGACGTAATGTCCGTCTAAGAAGCAGTCGACTTGGTGGTCTCTTCGACTGAGACTTTACTATACATCAAGTCCTTTCAACTTAATATGTACACGTTGTCAAAAATTCGATGATAATTTTATATAAAACGAATATAAAAGGAAAATAGTATACTTGTTCTTATTCTGTACTATTTTTACTTGGACGTTTAATTCATATGTTAAATAAATATTTTATTTCTGATAAAATTTATATTTTATCAGTTCATTCGTAACACAAGGTCAAAGTAACGGTCTTAAAACAAACCAAAGGATCAACATGTAAAATGTTGAATACCGTTTAACTAAACTACTTAATGACGTTGAATTTTTAATCTACATTAAATAGGGGGTTGGAGTCTATACGTTGACTATGGTGGAATTACCGTCTCTAGCTTCTCCTTGATTTCTCGGAGAACTACTTTCACTTTCTCCTCTCTCTTTTTCGACCGAATTTTGAATGATAATTTTTTTGTTTTTAGTAAAGTAGACCAGGGTAGTGAAGTATCGTTTATCCACCCCCTTTTCACCTTTGTCATTGTCTGAAATAAAAGAACTCGAGATTTTAGTGACATCTGTCACTGACATTGGTACTTTAATTTTCTGCGAAACTGTGCTTAATGTAGAGGTTTTTTTTAAAGTTTACGTTAAAAACGGAGATAAGAAGACAGGTATTAATTTTCATAAACACAGGGAAGGAACTAACTATTGATTCACATCACATGGTTTTTTAAGTTCTTCCTTTCGGTAACTTTCAGACAAATTAGGATAAACTTACAGAGAAACGTCTTCTCTTTTGTTTCACCGAATAAAAAGAAACCACGATACTACCAAGGTAAATAAATCTTTAAAATAATAAATATTTAAAAAGTGGTCGGTCTGACGATAAGGAACCTTTGGGTAATGGAACGAAGATGATAAGGTTCATAATCTTCGGAAACGGATAAATTTATTTTTCCTTATGTTTTCGTTTTCCGTCTTTTATAAATTTCTTCCATAGAATACTGAGAGACTCAATGAAGAGAACCTTTATATTTGAGACCTCCTAACTTCTACTGAAAAGTACAACAGGGGTTGAGAATGGAACAGTGAAAGTTTACTGAAAAAAAAAGACAGTGGACTCCAAGTGTCCTTTATACGGACGTATACAAATAACATCGTCAATTATCGAACTCGAGATCTTAGTGTAAAGAACACACAGTTATGATCTAGGTGATTACTACACTGACACCCGTTTAATTAGTTACAGAGGTTTGAAGTTAGAGAGGGAAATGTTTTTAGTTAAATTGGTCTTATATAGAGGAAGACTAATTTCGAGTATAAATCCATCGATTACATTGTGTGAATTGAGTCGTAGACCAAGGTATAATCGTGGACTACAAACAATAAACAATATCAATAGAAAATGTATACTTCGTTACTTGTCTAAGTTTATACATTAGTTCCGTCTCAAAAGTCACTTGGTGTACCATGTCACACAACACCTACAGTCTTCACTCTTTAACACCGTTATCCTGATCACCCAATGTAAACGTCATTTAGGTTACACTACAGGTTTCCCGGTCTATACCACCCACCCTTCATGTTTTCCCTTTTTTTACTTTACTTCTTAACTACCTTTCCCGAACAATTACTAGTCTACTCTCATAGTTTCCCTTCTCAGTAAAGACTCATTAACTGAGTTCCTACTACACCCCTTCAATCCTTCCCTTTACCCATATCCTTCTTCCTCCGTAGGTTTATCTTTACGGGTCAGTTCTCTTCTCCTTCCCGACTCGACTTTAGGAGCTTTCTAGACCAGAAAACATACTTATTTGTCTCTTGGATTAGACATTCTTGGGTCACCGAAAACTTTTCCTGTATCGGAATACCTTGGAGTCAAAGGAGAAGATACTTGAACTACAACTTACTAGTAATACCCGATGGAGGGTTCACTTTTACCTACATGGTTCACTTAAATTCCTACTTACAACTTCACTCTGAATTTCATATTTCCATACACAGTATAATAGGAAATGGAGTAAAGAAAAAATTTAATTAAACAAATATAAACCAACGTGACCCATAAGTAACGACACGTGTCTGAAAGAGATCAAGGTCACTCACCCCCAATGAGAAGCCACACCACACACCCGAAGATGAAAGGTACCAAAGAGAACAAAGTCTCGTACTCGGGGTCATCAACGTCGAGTGTCTGAGATCTCGCATCGTAGTTATCACCACCACGTACTTAAATCAACGAGGTACCGCACAGCTTAGAAGGGTCTGATCCCTAGATTGGGCACACGGGATGTGACCGACCACCTAAGGATAGGTGACTCGGTGGTCCCTTCGGTGGAAGAAAAAAAAAAAAAAAGTTAGATTTTAAACACAAGATCTACAAACTTTATATATTATATAATAACCTTTTTGGTCTGTCGTACAAGTTTTCCGTTTTTGGAATAGACCAAATGAGATGTCACGAGAGTCTAAACTACGTCCCGTATATCTATATTGACTTCTTTACCTATTTGTTATTTGGATATCAGGTTGTCGGATTCCCAAAATGTACTGTATATATTATTATGTCTTTTATTCTAATTGAAGTTTCCTTTTGAGATGTTCCCCTAAAAATTAGACATGGTCTTTGCATTTGGCTTCCACATTTTTATGTACTTTCGAAATGTTAAATATACACACATATTTGAGAAGAGTTACTGTATTTTCTACTAAGTCGTACATTTAGATCTAACGTTCGTATCTGAGGTTAACACGAGTGGATTAACAGGTAATACATGTGTTAAATGACTAAACGTGCGAGTCGATCTGTCTGAATTTATAATAGACCTACAGTGAATTTATAGGTACTAAACACTTAAATCTCGACAAGTCTTATTTTCAAAAATGAAGAGATCGTCTGTATAGTGAAATAGGACATTGTTTCACGGGTGTCGAATATCGATAAAGAAAAGTTCAAAGAAGACGGAAATTAAGATATTTCTTTTTAAACAGTTAAAAATAGATGATTCTCATTTTAAATAAAATAAAACGACTATTACCCACACGATTAAGTATAATTTAGTAATATAAAGTGTCCGATAACTCAAACTTCATCGGAAACTTGAGTTGGTGTGAAATTCATATACAAAATGAGAAATTATAAAATTAAATATCGTAAAGTAGAGAGACGTCATCCTTTAAATTTCGAAATTCCTTATCAAAGTACAATTTCTAACCTAAACTTTTAAATATGGGGAAGAGGTCAAAAGTAATAATTGATAAATAACCATAGACTATAGAAAAAACCAAGACTCCGGTGTATCCCGTAACAACCGTCTTTTGAAACTTCTCCACACACGACCTTACTTGAATATTAATCAACACACTATTTATCTTTTTGAGAACTTTATCCATATTTAATTTCACAAAAGACATCTCTATATATATTCTTCTTAATAGGAGGCACAAAAAAAAAAAAAAAAGGACATAGAAAAAAGCCACGGTCGGACTTCATAAAGATACCTCAATAAATACGAATGGGTTTCATCTATGACCGTCGTACTACCAGTTCACAGTCAGGATCTAAAACCTCAAACCCCAGTTTCAATTGCCAAAAAGGTCATCGATACATGACTACACTCTAAACCTGGAATTTCTTCCGACTCACGACTTTTTAACTACGGAAACTTAACACCAGGACCTCTTCTGAGAACTCTCAGGGAACCTAAAGTTTTTCTAGTTTGGTCAGTTAGGATTCTGTTTAGTCGGGACTTATAAGAAACCTTCCTGACTACGACTTCGAGGTGTTGAAACCGGTATACTACGTTTCGCAGTTGAGTAACCTTTTCTGGGACTAAACCCTTTCTAACTTCCGTTCTTTCTCTACCGTCTCCTACTATACTAATCTATCGTAGCGACTGAGTTACATGTACTTAGACTCGTTTGAGACAGTTCATCTCCTGTGTCCTCGGACCGCACGACGTCAGGTACCTCGATGTTTCTCAACCTGTACCGAATCACTGACTTGTTGTTCGACCTCACGTAACCTGTGTGAAATATTAGGTACAATCTCATTTCCAAAATTCTTTTTTTTTAAAAAAACTTTGTTGTTAGGGGACTATCCACAGATTGTGAATACTGTTTTATATATACTTCGTGGACCTGTGTCGTTTAGTAAAAATCTCAGTAATAAAGAAGGGTATATACAGACACGAAGAAGTCTTAAAAATACCAAGTTTACCTTGAAAAATAAGTTTTCGTTTGGATAATACTCAGGGAAAAAGTACCGAAAATAACCCTTTCAGAATTTTTGAAAGTTTTTGAGAATCTTTACTTACAAAACTTTTATGAGTACACGTACGTGAATGTCTTCTTGTTCAAGACCAGGCAAGAATGTTCTGATAAATAGTCCCCAAAAGGCACTTTAAGTATAAAATTGAGAATGTTATTAGTCGTTCTTCCCATAATAATAGTAAGGATAAAATAACTACTCTTTTAATTCTGAATCTCTCCAGTTTATATAAAGGGTCTCAGTCCCTCGATTTCTAACATGTAAGACCCTATTCTGTAATATGTTTTAGACCTAAATAAATAAATAAATAAAACGTAACGTACTTCAACGAAAAAATCCACGTAATTTCTTTTTTTGTGTAAATTAATTTTTTACTGTTGATACGTGAGGGTCAAAGACTATTGAGATCCATTTTGTATAACTAGGTTCTATGATATTTTATCCTTAGTTTACTTCCGTGTACACTTTTGTTAAGTAGTTATAACTCTTACATTTGTAAAAGGACTTCTCCCTTTTTGAGTGAAAAAGTTTTTGAATTGATAAAGGAAATTTAGTACGACCTAAAAAGAAGAAATCAAAAGAGAAAAGTGAACGACTTTACAATAATTCAACTTATAGTGAGTTTATTTATTTATTCGGATAAACAAAGGTAATTGAACGGTTGTACACTTTTCCGATTCTTTAACTAAATGAAAGTCCTAAGTTAAATCTCCATTAAGAAGGTCTAGATCACGTCGAAAACTAGGAAGATCGGAGAGAGATTGATAGTTCAGTTATTATAGACAAAACAAAAAGACGGGACCTTTAAGGAAGTATCAGTCGAAGTCACTGTATATGATCTATACAAGGATGATAAACAAAATGGTTTTTATAACATCCACTTTTCCTTTTGTCTTCTATATTACTATTCTTTAACAGGTAAAAGCAATCTGACGAGATGGACCGAAAATCTTTTTACCTTTTTTATATCTTCTCAGTAATCGTTTTAGAAAGTTCCATTCAAACGAATAGGCTTTTCGTTATTATTTTTGTTATATGTATACATGTATAAATTGTCTCTATATATACTTCTCTCTTTCCCTCCCTCTCTCTTCTCTCTTTCGTATTCTACTTCTGGATACATGGTCTTCGATCTGAAATAAACATCTACACGGAAAAGGAGATAATGACTAAATATGCACCCCGTAGTATCACTTTTTGAGGTGTACACGAACGTTTACCTGACGAAGTCGTTATATTAGAGTATATAGATAAAGTAAACTACACACTCAGTTTTTTTGTAGAATAGGTAACCTCATTAAAAAACGACGGAATGATGTCTACAATATTCTGAGTCAGTTTTCTACTGTAGAAAATTTTAAACTTTTGTAGTTGGGACGGTTAAATGAGTAATGATAATTGTTCTAACTTAGTATGGTCTTAAGTTGAGTCGTCGGTAAATAAATAACAACGATATTTTTTGTGCACCGTGATGTCTTTTACATTCTGAAGACTTGTGTTTTTATCGTTTTTATTGTTATTGAGGACCCTTGGATAATACACGGTCCTGAAATGGTCGTAACAGGAAGGATTTATATTGTTGAGACGTCACTTCTTCAGTAAAGTGTCCGTTTCCTTTCCCTGCGAATCTCTTAAATTCGGTGTAAAAATGTTAATATATAAATCTTTTGAGGGCTTACTCCCGAACTCCCAAATAGACTGACCGAATTTTCTGAAATGAAGACGACATGGATTCTATTTTAATATATATAATTTTAACTATATATTTTTAGTATATAAAAATTTTTTGTATAGGCATAGAAATAGACTTGTATTTGTACCGATCTGAATAGAGATAGTTAAAGAGAGAAACACAGATATAAAAATGGATGGATATAGAGAAATAGATCCTTAAGTACTATAAATTGTATACTTTATTGAATTTTTCAATCACATACTATACTTGTTCATTTCATGTGAGACTTGACTCACCTTACACTTTTTATCAGTTCTTCCTTTTACTATCTCTAATGACAGACGTCAACGGTCGCCGGGGTACTTAACGTCGTGCAGTCCGGAGGGACAGGCAGTGGTTGAGGGCCCCAAGCGAGTTTGAGTGCAGGTAGCTCAGCCACTACAGTAGGTCGGTAGAGTAGGAGACAGCAGGGGAAGAGGAGGACTGGGGTTAGGGAGGGTCGTAGTCTCAGAAAAGGTTACTCAGTTGAGAAGCGTACTCCACCGGTTTCATGACCTCAAAGTCGAAATCGTAGTAAGGAAGGTTTCTTTAGGGTCCCGACTAGAGGAAGTCTTACCTGACCAACCTAGAGGAACGTCAGGTTCCCTGAGAGTTCTCGGAAGAGGTTGTGCCCTGAATTAAAATACCCTTTTCACCTCGGAAGACTCTTATCCTGTCTCTTTCTTTCCTAGTCTTGTACATAAATAACTCGTGAATGATACAAGATTCGTAACCCTCTCCGTTAAAAATAATGACGTCCATTAAAAGAATAATAGGAATGAAACGTCCATTTCTATTATTATATGGTTTCTCGTTTTTATTGATTGGATGTTGGGTCTCATCCTGAACCTCATACCCCTTAGTTTATATGACACTAAAGGTGTAGTGGTACTCTAGTTGTTTTACTACGTTGATACACTTTCAACTAAAAGGTTTCATTCTATTTGACCTCCTTCTTTTTCTGACCCTGACTCACCTTAAAAACTCTCAAATTATTTCATTCAGGTCTCGACTTTTTTCTTTTTCCTCGGAGTTGATTCCTACTCTGTAAAACTAGTCTCTTTTTATATTGTACTAAAACAAAAGAGAAGTCGGATACACCAAGGAGTCAGAGAGTTTAGGAATGTCAAAAGATCTTCAAGTTTACAGTGGAGGTCAGAAAGTAAGTAAACTATTCTCACGTAAGTAGATTTGATTAGAAACTTTCATGAATGTTCACGAATATCCGAGAGTCTATTAAATTCTCAAGTCTTTATTTGTCTCCCCCATATGTTTTAAATGACTAACACTCCACCCGGTTCGACTATTTAATCTTCAGTCACGGTAATCCAACCTCTAAAGAATTGGACGACTTAATACAAAACCAACGTCTCTGTCTCCAGGATTATAAAATTTTACTCAAATGTACATAACTAAGTCACCTTAATATGACTTCCCAGAACTCTCACGAATTTTTTACTCTAACGACTCTTCAAAAGTCACTAAAACGACAATTCCTTAAGACCTCTGATCCTTAAACGTTTGATCTCTATTCGTTTACAGTAAGATTCAACACTTTGTGGCTTCTTTATAAAACGTTTGACCTTTTACCGTTCGAAATAACCAGAGACCCTTCTGACCTTACTTGATCTCTTCCCACCAAAATGTGAAGAAATTCTCCTTCACTACCAGTAATCCTGTGTCGTACCTGAGTGATTCTAGTTTCGTACACTCTTATTACGTAAAATAAAAACCTTCCGTAACTAAAAGACCATGTCGTCGGGTTACACCACTGTAAAGAGATCCGTAGGTAGATCAACACGCTAATAAAATGTAGACGGGACAGAGGTCTATACGTCATAGAATCTGGGTGCAGAGCGAGAATGAACTATTGAATAAAGAAAAAAAGTGACTCTTTTATCTTCGACAATGTCCCTTGAAGGTACGCGAAGAAGGTGGTTTCGAGAGGAAGAGGGATGTACACCCGAGTGTGTCAGAAGGAACGGAGAGGAGGATCCTCACTCTGACAGGACGAGGAGAAGTTCAGGTCGAGGAGGGGTTCACGTGACGTAAGGTAAAGGAAAAAGAATAAGTTCCGTCGTGTGGTCGTTAACAAGAAAGTAAGAGACTACTATATTTGAAGAAAAGATATCCTAGTATGGACAGTTGTGTGTCTACACAAGGTCATAAAGAGTGGAATCTTTTGTTTACTTTGGTCTTTAGTTATTTTATTTTGGAAGAGAACAGACACTTAGATGAAGGTTACTAATGAAGTAAATAAGGGAAATCTGGTTTTAAGGAACTTTCTCGGTGGATATAAAACAGAGATTAAACGAAGAAGTACAAAAGAGAGCTTGGGTGACGAAAATCCAAAACCATCGGTGAGAGGTCACCTTGGCGAGAACATAATAGTTATGACAACGGGTCTCCAAAACTAGATTAATTAGATCCTATTCTCGACCCTGAACACAACAACAACAACAACAAATTGTTCGACAGGTTTACTAATACTTCACAACGGTTCTGGTTCTTGATCGGGTCTAGAGGGTTCATTCCTATTTTTGGAAGCGCACGAATGAGGTAGTATACGACCGAGGACTCTCCCGGAAGGAACCTATGAACCGAAGAGAAAAACCGTCAAGGGATCTATTTTATCTCACTAATAAAACTTAATAAAAGCCATTCTCAATGAAGTCTCCAGGAAATTTATCTTTCAAACGTTATGTAAAGTTTTTATTATAATACTAAATGGTTTTTTAATTAAGTACTTAAAAGACTTTGTTTCGATAACATAATCTGGTCCAGGTATAAATAAAGAATCAGAAAACGTCTACGAACAAGTGGAAGTATCTGATTATTAGTTTTCTGATACCATGTATTCGTTCAGTAATATTATTGAAATAAAACAGAACACGCTTCGTAGAAGAGAGTTCGTTAAATTTCACAAAATGTAGAAACATCCTGTTATGAACTGTACATAAAAACTTAACTTTATAAACGGATCTGATGATTTTTAAGTATCTACGGGAATTCGACTCTCAAGAAAACGAACACACGTGTTTTTGGAAACTCCTCAATTCACAATACATAACTTTTACATTATCACCCGTTTAAAAGATAGTTAGTTAGAGACCTATACTGTAGATGAAGATGTCACGAATAGTGGGATAGTAGATCGACGATGTATAAAAGAGTTATATATGCCAAACATTTATGAAAAGAGGTATAAATACCGTGTATTACTAAAAACTATAAATAAACAAGGACAAAGAGAAAACTCTTTCTAGTTCTATTGTAGTCACGTGTCATTACCTTCCTTACTCACTTCATCAACTGAAAAGTTGTAAGGTATTTTTTGAAACTTCTAGTTTAGTCGTCAACATATTAGACTCTTCAGGACGTCCGTTAGTGTTCCTCACTCTTCTCGGGCCTTGACAACGATCTGACCTAAAGGTCAAGGTTTAACCGGTGATTAATCGGTACACTGGAACCTAGTTAGAGAGGGACAAGGTCCGAAATTAAAGAAGTTGAAATTTCCTCAAATTGCAAATCCAATGAGGGTTTACGAATCCTAACAGATTTCGAAAAATATCGACATGGGTCCTTTTATCATTAGATAAGAAATTATTCCTAAAATAACAAATTACTTTCTTACCCTGATTACGATATAATCGACACTTATTTCGGACAAAATCACTGACGATTTTATTTAATTAAACCATTAAAAAGAAAAACTTTTCACAGTCGTTTTAATCTAGACAGAAACTCGTGTTTATATTCTCAGTTTTCTTATCATTTACGTTAATGTTAAAGTAAGTAGAGGAAAGTCACTGATCTCTGTTTCAACCTTACGAAGGTCTTCTGGCTTGATTTGTCTCTTCTTTAAAACCTTCTAACTTAGTCTCGGTCTTATTTGATCCTAAAGACACATCCTGTCTATGACATTTCCCTATGTTTTTACCAAGTCCCTCTATGCAAAATTAGACAGTGTTCCGGTTTAACAAAATTAATTTTTAAATTTTTAATCCTTTAATTAAACATAGTTATAATTACACACACTCTCTTATCGTTCATATATGTCCTTCCTGTAAACTAATTACTGTGAAAAAAAAAAATGACTGTCATAGTTATGGACAACAGTGAATTCACCTTTTTTTTAACTTAATTGAGGTATATTGATAATTGTATCATACGGAAAATTGAACAAAGACCAGTCTAAACAAATCTCAGTAAAGTACAAGTATTGTTGTGTAAAAGATGAGACATTTAAGACTAGTTGACTATGTTTCTTAACACGGTAACAAAAACAAGTTAGCGATTCAACACTGAGAAACACTGGGGTACCTGACGTCGTACGGTCCGAAGGGACAGGAAGTGAAAGAAGGTCTCAAACGAGTTCAAGGACAGATAACTATGATAGATTGGTAGAGTAGGAGATGGTGGGGGAAGAGGAAACCGGAAGTTAGAAAGGGTCGTAGTTCCAGAAAAGGTTACTCAACCGAGAAGCGTAGTCCACCGGTTTCATAACCTCAAAGTCGAAGTCGTAGTCCATAAGGTTACTTATAAGTCTTAACTAAGGAAATCTTAACTGCCCAAACTAGAACGTTAGGTTCCCTGAAAGTTCTCAAAAGAGGTCGTGGTGTCAAACTTTCCTATTTAAGAAACCACGAGTCGGAAGAAATTCCAGGTTGTGAGTGTAGGCATGTACTGATACCTTTTTAGTAACTGATATTCCTGGTGCCAGTCGTTTATACAGAGACGAAAAATATACGACGGATCCGAACAGTATCGAAAGGAAGGTTTCTTGTTCACAGAAAATTAAAGTACCGACGTCAGTGGAAGACGTCAAAAAAACTTCACGTTCTTTTCTTTGAAACAGTGACGAGGATGAAAACAGGGAAGATAAACGGTACTTCACCCCCTTTGTCACCTTTGTCACAGTCTGAAATAAAAACCCCCGAGGTTTTAGTGACGTCTACCACTAACGTCGGTACTTTAATTTTCTGTGAATGAGGAACCTTCTTTTCAATACTGGTTGGATCTATCATATAAGTTTTCGTCTCTGTAATGAAACGGCTGATTCCAGGCAGATCAGTTCCGATACCAAAAAGGACACCAGTACATACCTACACTCCCAACCTGACACTTCTTCCGACTCGTAGCTTCTTAACTAAGAAAACTTGACACCACAACCTCTTCTGAGAACTCTCAGGGAACCTGACGTTCCTCTAGGTTGGCCAGGCAAGACTTTCTCTAGTCGGGACCCTAAAGAAACCTTCCTTACTACGATTTCGACTTTGAGGTCATGAAACCGGTGGAGTACGCTTCTCAACTGAGTAACCTTTTCTGAGACTACGACCCTCCCTAAACCCCGTCCTCCTCTTCCCTTACTGTCTCCTACTCTACCGACCTACCGTAGTGACTGAGTTACCTGCACTCAAACTCACTTGAGGCCCTCTACCACTACCTGTCCCTCCGGACCGCACGACGTTAAGTACCCCACCGTTTCTCAGCCTGTCCTGACTCGCTGACTTGACTTGACTTTGACTACCCTGGTCCAAGGTACTCAAATGAAAAGAGTTACGCGTCAAAGTTCGGTCGAAAAAGTGAGTGGAGAAAGTGGGAATAGTTCTCCAAGAAATCAAAGCACAGTGAAAGACGGTAATCTCACCGTAGTAGACGTATAGACTCAACAAACATAAAAAGGACCGTCAGAACTAAGGTCGAACACTCAGTAGGTCGGAACGTAAAATGTACTACGTGAAACGTCATGTCGGAGCTGTATAAGAAAAGGGTTAAAGCTTGGTCTGGCAACAAGGTACAGGTCAAGATTGTAAACGAAGAACTGGACGTATGTCTATAGAGTCCTCTGTCCAGACCATAAGGGTAGAGGAATTCTTAAAAGGTGTCAAACAACACTAAGTGTGTCAGTTACCGAAATCTTATCAGTTACTTCGTCTTTATCTACAAAAAGACCTTAAGGGAACGAAAGAAGTACTAAGTTGTCTACAACAGTTAAACTAGAGACCACAGAGACGTAAATGATTTGGGTCGAACATGTAGACTTTCAATAACAAAGTACTTCAAATGGAACTTCCCAAAACTCGTATCGGAATGATCGTACACTTTACTCGTGTTAACATCGTATAAAACTTTCTTGACGAACGTACGATTCAGTGAAGTCAATACAGGTTGGGAAAAACTAGGGTACCCGACATCGGAAGGTCCGAGGAGAGAGGTATCCTAAGAGGTCCGTTCTTTTTACATCACCAAACGGTACGGGAGGAGACCCCCTAAAAAGACTGGGTCCCTAGTTTGGGCACAGAGAATGTAGAGGACGTGACCGACCACCTAAGAATTGGTGATCCCAGTGGACCCTTCGGGAATTTTATTATCTCAACAATGGTTAACATCTCTTAATATCTACCCCTCTTATAACGTGAACTTACTCTCGAGTAAGTTCAATCCAATCGGACATTAGATTAAATTATTTTTAATTTTTATAAAAAGAGAACTAAAAGTTCTTTTACTATCTTTTAGAAATTATTTGTTTTAGGATTCGTTGTTGTATTTTTTAGAAAATAAAATTACGGAATCGTACAATAATATAAGACTTCCTTCAGATCACGGTAACTTATCGTGTTTTACTAAAATAAGATATCAATAATTTTTCATTGTCTCGACAAAAGTTTATACAGATGATAAGTGGATTGTCGTCGTCTCTCTGTAATCACTCTATTTAACTTCACCTACTTTTAATAAAATTCCGTAATTTTAAAAATAAAAATTCTTAAAATACAAAATTCTAGAATCGATCTAAAATATCGATAAATATTATTAAAACCATTGTATCAAGTGGTTTCTCATTGGAAATCACCTTACATTGGATAAAATATCTTCGTTTACATTTGGAGTAAGTAAATAAGTTATTTATAAAATTTTATTAATAAATAAAAAATTAACTTCCTATTAACGAAATGTCTTAAAACAAAAGACAGTCTGTAGTTGTTCTCAGTCGGTATCCATATGTACAGAGGAGGGAGAACTTGAAGGGAGAGTAAAGGGATAAGTTATTTATAAATGACTTACAGATGATACCACTCTATAAAAAAATCTACTACTCGTAAAAAGATGAGAAAGATCAGAATGGAAGTTTTCATACGTTGAACATAAAATATGAAGTAATGAAAGGTAATTCACACAAAAACCAAAGCCTAATCGTATTTTTAACTTATGAAATCCTCTGAAAAGAGTTCTATATAAAAGTAAACAAAATTTACACAAAACTTGTTACATAACTTAGTAGTTAAAACGAACCCGAAGAGATCTTAAGAAAATCTGAGTGTATCAGGTTACTTTACAATCCGTTGTGACAAGTATACCTTTATCTTTACTTCCCGAGACGATCCCAGTGGACTTTCGAACGAATCAGGGATTAAGGAAGAAGGTATTCTTGTAGTCCTAAGTCATAGGACAGGAAAATTCACATAGGTAATCGTTGACTACCCTGAAGGGTCCACCGTGTGACCATTTCTCAGGTGGACGGTTACGTCCTCTGTGGACATACTAAAGACCCAGTCTTTCTAGAGAACCTCATCTTTTACCGTTGGGTGAGATCATAAGAACGGATCTTTTTAAGGTGTCTGTCTCCTCGGACCGTACGATGTCAGGTACCTCAACGTTTCTGAGGCTGTGTTGACTCGTTGACTAGTAATCGCTGATTTTTTCTTGATTTACTCTCATTTTTTATTATATATATATATATATATATGAATCTCCTTTTGTTACTATATATATGTACCTTAAATAACAAAGTATATACATTATGGATATTTAACCGTGACGACTACAAAAGATTAACACGTCGATCTTTAGTCCCTGATTTTCTTCATGTCGTAATAGTTGGACTCGTCCTGACACAGTTTAAATTCGGTTATAAACCAGAGAAAGGTACCATTCTAACATGTCAATTTTCACGAATTGTAGTACTGTCGTAATTCTAAACATCATTACTTCTGGACCTAAACTTAGGACCGAAATGGTGAGAATGAATTAAACACATTTGATTAAATGGTTTTTATAACCATTTCACCTATACTATTAAAGATAGAGTATGTTAATAACTATCATATAATTTTTGTTCACAAATAATATCACGAATTAGACACCAGTCTTTCTAATTTTTAATAACTAATTTAAGATAGAAACGACCATACATAAACACAGTAATAGTGTAGAAAATTCCTCGTAGAATATATAGTCCTAGAGATGGTACCCGAGACCTCTTCCCTTACCGTCGGGTGAGGTCATAAGAACGGACCTTTTAGGGTACCTGTCTCCTCGGACCTTCCGATGTCAGGTGACCCAACGTTTCTCAGCCTGTACTGACTCACTGAAGTGATAAAGAAAGATGGTACACAATTACCATAATCCACTTCTTGACAAAACACACCACCCCTCTTCTCTATCTAACCACCAATACTACCATTCACATATGTACTTAGTATGACCCAAATCAGACCACCGAGTCACCATTTCTTAGACAGACGGTTACGTCCTGTATACCCAAGGAAGGGACCCAACCCTTCTAGGGGACCTCTTCCCTTACCGATGGGTGAGGTCCTAAGAACGGACCTCTTAAGGTACCTGTCTCCTCGGATCGCCCGATGTCAGGTGCCCTGACGTCTTCTTAGTCTGTACTGAAGCTCTCATTTCTCGTTGTCACCCTTCCTCTCGTAAAAGTCAAAATAAAAAAATTTACGAAAAGAACAATTTTGGTAAGTTTAGAAACAAAATGTGATACTATACATGTTTCCGTTCTACCACCTCTTTAATTTTCGTCTCGAGACTTTACTCTTACGGACCTAAAGACAAGACCGAAATAGTGATTGACATATTGAAGTCCGATAAATAAAAAGAGACAGAGGGAAAGGAGTTGACTCTTTTCCTCTAATATCATAAAAACAAGGAATCATAACAATATTCTGGATTTACAACTTTACATGTATTTCGAGATACTCGTCGAAGACCGAACAACACCCGTGAGTCATTTAGAACTGACAATAATCGTAATACATAGTTCATGATAAATTTGTATCAATTTCTAATAAAACAAAATCAAAACACACACACATACACAAACAAGCCCGAATGTTGATACTTCACGATATAATCCGTTTTATTATAGTCGTAAGACATAAGGTCTGTAAACAGAAATGGTCTTAATTATTATATAGAATATTGAAAGATACAAGTTATTAAAATGCAAATCAGAATCCCTATTATCACAGTCCATATTTTCCGTGTTAATCTTTGTGATATCCTCAACTCAACGGATCTTTGAAGGTTACGTTTATAAGAAGGGAGTTTCGGAACTTTTACGTGTTACTCTTCCTTACTCCCATAGAATAAAGGACCACCCTTAGATAGGTGTAGTTTATGTGATGTATTGAGACGTAAACTTATCGGAGACGACTCTGAGGGACGGAGTAGTATGTCCGGAAGATCTCTTTCTTTAACTACCCATAACTAAATAAAAATTTCCTAAGTTATGTAATATTCAGATTCAATGTTCATCTTCACATAGGACTCTGAGTATCTCTATGAAACCTTATATAAATCAAAATTTTATGACCATAATTCTGTGTGAACTTCGACAAGTGTTTAGTAACACTTTACTTTAAAGAGAATATAGGCTGTTTACAAAATTTGGTGTGTATAAGTCAAATAAGGTCCTAATATTTTAATTAGACAAGTAAGTGAGTGACTTTTTAATAAATAATCCATGAATACTACATCATCCCCGAAGGAACAGCCGAGTAACCATTTGTTAGGTGGACGGTTACGTCCTCTGTTTCCAAACTAGGGACCCAGTCCTTCTAGGGGACCTTGTCTTTACCGTTGGATGAGGTCATAAGAACGGACCCTTTAGGGTACCTGTCTTCCGGACTACCCAATGTCAGGTACCCTTACGTCTTCTCAGTCTGTGTTGAATCGTTGACTTGTCGTTGTTGTACTATATAATTCGTGATATGATCCTTGACTCTATGTTTTTTTTTTTTTTCTAATGTAAAAGGACCAAAGTTTCGTGAATGGTAGATTATTCCCCTTTTCCCTTTATTTTATTGAAAAATTGTTATCCATTATAAAATCTTAAGACATCTCTTTAAATCTCCTGTCTTCTCTCCAAGGATTATTTCCGGTCTTACACGGTACGGTACGAGTCAGTGAAGTCAGTACAGGTTGAGACACTACGATACCTGACATCGAACGGTCCGAGGAGACAGGTACCCGAAGTGGTCTGTTCTTATGACCTCACCCAACACTACGAGAGGAATACTGGTCCTATCCACAGTGGCTTCTACAGTCTCAACTTGAAAATTTACGACTGGACACCTTCGTTCATCTACGAATACGACCCGTCACACCACATATCCACTCACCACCCTCTTCTGGTTTTACACAGGGTCCGTTTCCCTTGTCGAACACACTCCCCTGTTTTTACACTTTGATGTGCCAGATAAACCCTTGAACACGACGAGTATCTACCTGGTCTCCTTACCTACTTAAATGTCCACCAGATTACGAGAGAAGTTCCGTCCACCTTTGACCTACGACCAACTCTGATCCCCTCCTCCACCACAACCCCCTCCTCCACCACAGTGCCCTCGGACCGAGTCTTCAGTCCCGATATTACAAGGAATGGGGGCCTAGTGTCACGCGTTATCTCGCTTTCCCAACTAATTTCTCTGTTATGAAACCTTTCTTACTCTTTGACTTTCGGTCTCGTGGACTACAGTTTCCTCGGTTGGTCCATCACACGTCCTACTTGTGATTTCCGTCCTTGATTTCCTTTCGTCCCCGAGGTCTACTCTCGTCTGAGAGTTTCGACGTTGGGTACGTACTACACTTCGAATCTCCTTAAAGGACTCATCGGTCTTGTATCGACGTCGTCTAAAAATATCCCGTGAACATCGGAGGACTTAACCACCCCTCCCTCGACAATTCCCGTGACTAGACCGAGTCCGTCTCCTGGAACTTGATTTGACTCCTCAAACTTGACGTAAGACTTTCGAAACCCCTCAGTAGGACCCCCAAATTTGTCCCATTACCGTACTAGTCTAAACGTAAAATCTTTCTAGAACAACCGACAACACATACTTCCCTAATCTTCAAACACTAGGACTTCCGTACCTCTAGTTGATTCTTCCAAAGACATCTACTCTCTCTTACCCTCGACCAGATTCCACACCGTCACCTTTACCTGGTCCCCCTTCTATAACACCCTCTGGATCTTCTACGTTTGACGACGACGACGATTCAGTTTCCTCTGACTAGTTTTCCTTCTCTTCTTCTCCATCTCGTCTCAGAACCTTAGTGAATTATAAAGGCTTGACCCAAGGACTAGATGTTAAACCAGGGAGAATCAGAGACGTCCGTCCCTCGGGGTCTTCTCAATATTTTGACTAAAGTTCCCATCTCCACAATTCCGACTCCCAGAACGACTTTTCGATCTACCCTTGTTAGATTGTCCCCACCACGGAACTCCAGACCTTTTTTTTTTTCTAGACCAAATCCCCATTACTAAACCTCAAGTAATTCTAAATCTACTATTAACTTTACCTACCTAAACTTACTTCCCACATTTCACTTTTTTCCTCTCTCGGGACCATCTGTAATTGTAACTCCTCTATAACCTCCTTTTCCTAAATACTTTAACTCTTTATTACCGGTCTTTCCCTCTTCCCTTTACTTCTTTGTCACCTCTATCCCTTCGATACCCTCCCTTTTTCCAGTTCTGGTTCTCCTCGACGTCCTCTCAGTCGCACTACCCAGTAGGATGGTACTTACATTTCGTTGACGAAATGCACATCTTGTACATCTTTTTAATGTACATTTCCTTCCCGAGATGGGAACGGTCTGTGAAGTGTACATTATCCAGTAAATTCGGAGGATCGTTTGAACACCCAATCTACGATGAGAATAGGAGCACAATGTTCTACTCCGATGACTCCGTGTCTCTCCAATACTGAAGACGGAGTGGAATATTTTGTTTTGTTCATAAGTTTAGTGTGTCAAACTGAGGGCTCAAGCCTGTGTCTGGTTCGTAGAGACAGTCACGACTTCTCACTTTTTAGAGGTTTGATTTCGTTTTAACGTCATTCGACCCCTTCCTACCCCTTTTAATCCTTCGTCTTTGCTCACTTATCGAGGGAATTCTTTAGAAGTTTTTCATTTAACGTCTCCTAGACCCATCTCCCTTCCACCCCGATTTTCCTCTAAATAAATAGATATTTTACATAAATAGATAAAGATTATAATTAGATAAACAGATAAGCCGACGTGACTCAGTAACTAATGTCCACACTAGAAACTAGAAACAACGTTGTCCTCTCAAGAAGTCAACATCGTACACCCCAGACCAAGGGGTTTGTCCGTGACTTGGGGTTGGTGGAAGTACCCCTCGTACCTTATACTCGGTGACCTGGTGGTCCCTTCAGGGTCTCTAAATAAAAAATTAACCTTTATAAACTCCAACAAATACGTACCCCAATTATCACTTCCATTACCATATCTAATTACACCTTTTACTTTGCTAAAGGAGTGTCCGTAGTCTTAATCAATCCTAGTTCTTAAGTCCATATCTTTAATTACGTATGTACGTACGAGTCAGTGAAATCATCACAGGCTGACACGCTGCGATACCTAACGTCGAAGGGTCCAAGGAGACAGGTACCTAAGAGTTCTGTTCTTATGACCTCACTCAACAGTAAAGGAGGAGGCCCCCTAAAAGGGTTGGGTCCCTAGTTTGGACATAGAGAATTACAGACGAACGTAACTGTCCACCCAAGAAATGGTGATCACGGTTATCACTTGTTATAGCCAGTTTGTATACGGTACATGAACTCGGGTTCTCCGACACTCTATATTTCTACATACGTCGACGATGACGACGATTCAGCGAAGTCAGCACAGGTTGAGACACGCTGGGGTATCTGCCGTCGGGTTGTCCGAGGGAGCAGGGACCCTAAGAGGTCCGTTCTTGTGACCTCACCCAACGGTAAAGGAAGAGGTTACATACTTTCACTTTTCACTTTCACTGCAGTGAGTCAGGACAGACTGAGAATCGCTGGGGTACCTGACGTCGGGTGGTCCGAGGAGGCAGGTATCCTAAAAGGTCCGTTCTCATGACCTCACCCCACGGTAGCGGAAGAGGCTATTTCTACATATCGTATACCATTAAAGGGAGTTTAACAAGTTTCGATTCAACCTCCGTCTGTTAGGATTCTAGTATTACTCACGACAATACTTTTTCCAACAAGCACCTGACTCAAGTCCTCCTACCTTAACTCTTCAATCCCTCACTTTGGAGTAGAGGAAGGTGGTACCAAAATACGAGGTCAATACGACCGGTTCGGGGAAGAGTAGAAGTTCAGAGGTGATCTTACAGCGAAGACGAGTTTCAGGAAGAGAGTGGCGGGTAGATTGTAATACGAAGAGGTGTGAAATAGGAAAGATCATAGTGAGGTAAATAAAGGTAAGGTCGGTAAAGGTGTTAAATATCAATAGTACAAATAAGTAAACAAATGACACAAAGAAAAAGATCTACATTTGGGGGATTCTCATCCCTGGTAGAACAAGTGTTAACAGAGAGGTCACGTATTTGTCGTGGACGTGTATCCTCTATCAGGTTTACGAAGACTTATTTACTTACTTATCTTCCTTGTTTTAGGGACCGGACTCACAAACTCTCATCGGTAATTGATGCATCTACTCCACCTCTTCCAACAAAAACCATCCTTCTTTCGTACACGTCTCAGTATCCTCGTGTTCGGTCCTACCCTATAAATTCATCATTAGACATTGTACCATGGAAGGATCGTAGTGTATTTTACCGATTCTCCCTCACCACCATTCCCACCTCCCCTATTTCTACCCCAACCTTTGTCTTACCGTGTAAAATCGGTACATTCCTTTCCGGAACATACCGTTTAGTTTCTAAGACCACTGTATCAGGTAACTTTTTGACTCATGACACCTTTAATCTAGAATTAGTTAAGACATACTTAAATCGATAATTGTAAATACGGATTTTAGACTTATTAATCTTTTAGAAGACAAATAATTTCAAGACAGAACTACATTAATACTAGTGTGTTATGTTTGATAACTGGATATAGGAAGAAGTCTTTAATCTAAAGACACTTTTTAATTCCTAAAGACAAATACACGTCGTACACAAAAGAACACTAGTGACGGACCATTAAATCATCGGTCTCTTATTTCCCGAAACAGTAACATATTTCCGTAGTTATAAGTAATTTTGTAAACCTGACTAGAAACATCCATACCATTACCTTTAGACGTTTGAACAAGTTGGTTTCTAGTTTGTTGGATTAATTTACAATCAATAATTATTATTATTGGATTAACATAAAAAAAACCACTCTTTATCGTTTACCGTCTCTAAGTCTTTTTTTTCCTCTCCCTCGTTGTAAGTGACTCCTTTAACCAGAAACAAAAAATGATTAATGATCTAATCCTTTTACTGCAAATGACTCTTTTTATTATCTAGTAAATTATTGTAACAGTTTCACGAAAACTTAGAGGTCGCTTAACTTCTTTACTTGTTTTACCAGTTTTGACTAGAACCGTCGGTCCTGACATTATGGACGATTGTAAAAAAACGATTGACTATACGATGTACTTAAGATTCGTTGACTAATTTTCTTTCTTTCCTTCACATTACTCCTTTTATGACATAAAACGTAGTAATAAACAACGAATCAATGGACTATAATAAAGGTACTCTACTATTATATCAAAACTACCCTCGAATCCATCCCATCTATAGTGATCCACATACATTCCTTTCTTAAGTTAAATGGGGAATTTAAGTAAGTAAACGAGTCTTATTATACAGTGAAATACTTTTATATTAAAACATTGAATGTATTAATGATTATAATTTAATTCTCCATTCTTCGTAGAAAAGTTGAAAGATAACATAAATTGTTTATATAAAAACAATTGACAAAAAACTCCATACACTTTCGTTGAGTCAACACAGACTGAGAAACGTCGGGGTACCTAACATCAAGTGGTCCAAGGAGACAGGTACCTCAAGAGGTCCGCTCTTATGACCTTACCCATCGACAAAGGAAGAGGTCCCCTAGGAGGGTTGGATCCCTAGATTGGGTCCAAATGGAGTGACGTCCGTCTAAGAAATGGTGAACTTGGTGGTCCCTTCGGAAAAAACTCCATATACAGGTCGAATTAAGAAATGTAAACGAACCTTTGTATATTGATAAATTTTATCCATGTTAATAGAGTCTAGTAGATGCTTGGACATCCATAGATGAACAAAACTCAACTTCCGTCATCTATGCAATTGTGAGCACCATAGAAAGAAAATAAGTCGTATCAACTATTTTGACCTGTTAGTGACGGACGTATATAGAAAAGTACAGTTTCACTTCAAAGTCCTTTGAGAAGTCAATAACGAGGACTTTGATATGAACTTTTATTTGGGATTACCTATTTCTATTATATAAAAGTCGACAAAAATTCTTACTAGTACGGAGATAGGACTCGAAGGATCCACCAAGTCACCATTTCTTAGGCGGACGGTCAAATCCATCCGGTCTCTGCGTCGAAGTTAGGGACACAACCTTTCTAAGGGACCTCATCCTTTGCCGTCGGACGAGGTCATAAGAACGGATGTCGGGTTCAGTCGACTTCAGTCTGTGGAGGCTCTCTCTCTGACTTACGTGTACGTCCGTCTCTCGTGCACGGAGACATAAAGTTTCCCCCGTTTAGTACCGGGTAACTGATTGGAAACAGACGACACAAAGGCATATATTTCAAAACTTCCTAATACCGGTGTGAGGAGGTAACAGTATAGTTAACATCAATAAACGTACGAAGTTTCCATCTCAACTCATCAACCATGTCTCTAATACACCTGACGTTTCGGAATTTCATCAAGGATAATTTGGGAAGGGGGTTTTCAAACGACTGGAACGAAATCAGATTCCAAAGGGATTTCTAAAGGTGTACTGTCAACAATTTCCGATGAAATCACCCATCCTAATCAGTTTCCAGTTTATCCCTTTGTCAATTTGTTTAATTTAAAAAGGGAATGACGTCCTAAAAAGTCCCGTTAATTACAATGATTACGTACAAAACTAGGAAAATCTTCCTTTACAACGTAAGCACTTCAACACTTTAGCGAAACAGCACAGGCTGAGAAACACTGGGCTACCTGTCATCGGGTGGTCCGAAGAGGTAGGTACCTTAAAAGATCCGTTCTCATGACCTCACCCACAATCATAAAGGGGTTTAATGAACTGATAATATAGAAAAGGAACACCTGAGATACCCTAATTACTAGATAATTTGTGTAAAAATGTTTATGAGTTTTTGTACAAAAGTAACACAAAAAGATAAAGATTTAAGAATCACAAACTCTCGTGACAGTTAAAGGAGAAAAGAAGTATCAAGTCTATAACATTCTTAATAAATCGAATTACATTACACTTGGACCTAGGATGATGAAATGGTACTGGGGTCATATCTAATAAAGAGACAAACTGGAGTAAAAATGTCCTTATAAAAAAGAAAGAAAACTTATTAAAATTTGAATTGAACTTGTGCCACATACCACATATAACTTGACAAAATATCGACGTACTAAAAAGGGGGTGTAATGACTTGAACCTTTTATAAACTTTGGGTAACCATATTTAATCAACGAGACCCTTTTAATTTACACATACATCGTAGAAGAAGTGTCACCTGCCAGTTCAATTGTTAATCAAAGGAAATACATCTTCATTAGTGACTGTATAAGTTTTCGTCTCTGTAACGAAACGGCTGATTCCAGACAGATCAGTTCCGATACCAAAAAGGTCATGATACATACTTACACTCTCAACCTGACACTTCTTCCGACTTGCGGCCTCTTAACTACGAAAACTTGACACCACAACCTCTTCTGCGAACTCTCAGGGAACCTGACGTTCCTCTAGGTTGGTCAGGTAAGACTTCCTCTAGTCGGGACCCTAAAGAAACCTCCCTTACTACGATTTCGACTTTGACGTCATGAAACCGGTGGAGTACGTTTCTCAACTGAGTAACCTTTTCTGAGACTACGACCCTCCCTAACCCCCGTCCTCTTCTTCCCCTGCTGTGTCCTACTCTATAAACCTACCGTAGTGACTGAGCTACCTGCACTCAAACCCACTTGAGACCCTCAACCATTACCTGTCCCTCCGGCCCGCACAACGCTAAGAACCCCAGTGTTACTCAGTCTGTGCTGACTCACCGACTTGACTTGACTTAGTGACTGTTTTTTCCTTTATGCTTCTAGGACACACGACGTTGATTTTCGACCCCGTCGGTTTATTTATTTATAGTTTTTTCTTTTCCTTTACTTGTACCTTTTATACAAGTCATTTTATTACACTAAAGAAAAGAAGAAAATCACATTCTCAATCAAGTAACGTTTCTCAACTAATTTCTAATATAAATATATAAAGTTGATTAGACTATTTTTAAACCCGAGTATAAATAAACTAAAAAGAAATCAGAACTCTATATGCCAAAGAGTCTCGTCTTCCATATTATATTTAACTTGAAATATGTAACCCAGGGAAGTTCGTCTGTTTTATCTTACTAGTACTACAAATTTCTTCTCATCACCTAGGTTACATTCTTGTAAGACTCTGAATTAGTTAATTTAATTCGGTTCTATAATTTTACGTTTTAGTAACATATGTAAAAAGGTATACGATTCAGTTCAAGTCAAAGATAGAAACTAGATGAGTAGATTTTAAAATCATAAGATAAATGAATCGAAAGGGTATAATAATCTTGGGTGAGGTCATAAGAACGGACCACTTAGGGTACCTGCCTCCTCGGACCATCTGACCATCAGGTACCCTAACGTTTCTCAACCTGTGTTAACTTACTGAAGTGAAAGTGAAAAGTAATAATCTTGTAAACTAATAACTTTCATTCGATAATATTTTGATATAAATTAAAAACTTAATTAGATCTTTAACATCAACTACCTGTGATAGTCAAATAAACGTGCAATGAATAATTACAAACAAAATGTTTTACCTGATATTAAGGTGATCCGTCTCTAAAAGATATAAATATAATAGATGAACCCTGGGTCTTCCTAGAGTAATTATAAACAACTTACTTACTTAAAACTACTGGAGAACATTGGGAAAATTAACTGGATTTATTCCATCTATAGAATATATCTATTCCATCTATTGGAACATATCCAATTACACAGACATATATAACTAAACTAAAACACTAGTAAGATTTTGTCTCCAACCGTTTTATCCCGGATTTCTGTTTTATACCGGGGAACGGTCAAAACAGTCCGGACAACTAAAATATGAAAATACACAAACTTTTTTTTTAATTTTCTACTCATCATATAGTCCTATACACTTTTAACATCCTTTAATTCTAAAGTACTAGACATTTTACAAAATAACCTTGTGTCTTTTAAAAGTAAGTAAAGGAATAGTAGATACCGACTATAACGTGATTCACCGTCCAAATATATCAACGTTGTTTCTGACCTACCGGGTGTTTAGGATTCTATAACTAATGAACAAGGAAATTTTTTTTAACGTCTGTAAATGAGATTTGTTTTGTTTATTTTTCTCTCTCTCTGGAATTCATCAAGTTGAACGAAAGTTAAAACTTTCTTAGGTTGATTTACTAGTGTACGTATAAAATCAGAGGTAAAATGATTTTTAATATAAATCCATTAAATCATAGTAGTTCTAACATTTCCATATTCGATACATTAAAAAATGTGACAAAAGAAATTCTTTCACTTAGTCATAACTATTTTATATGTGTAACGAGCTACAGTCTAATTTATTAAGAATAAAGTCTCAAAACATAAGGTGACTGAAAGTATATAAATAGCTTTTGTTGAGTATATACATACATCGATACCTAATAAACTACCATTTCGTAAATTTCCTACTTAAGATTTACATCTGTAAAACCTTTATATTAATAAGATGATGTCTTATAATAAAAGAAAAAAGGAATACATAGAGAAAAGGGAAGAGATAACGTCAAGAGTTCGAAATCTAGTCGTCGACGGTGTTAAACTCTTTTTTAAGACCTATTATTATTACTATTATGATTATTATTGGGAAATATAAAACTATCACATAACATCAAAGTAAAAAGTTTTTCGAAAGTGTATGTAGTACCTTTAGGTGACTTGAATCAGATTTTGGAATTTCAAATTTCGTACCATAGAAAGTGAGAACTTTAACCATACTCCCGTCCATATTAGTTCCACTTCTTTTAAAATTAGCATGAAAAGGGGGTCAGGTAATGAAAGACATGATTATAGTTCTTGACAACTGTACTTATCTATTCATCTTCTACTTTACGACAAATAAAAAATAAAATCATCCATTTTTGTCGTAGCTATTAACCTTAATTTCAAAATTTTTGAACAATATATCTTTTTAAGTAGTTTGATGTATAGTAATATGGAGATAAAAACTCACCTTATTTATCTGTATATGATCGATACTAATTTAAACAGAAACCATCTAGGTCGGTGTACGTTAAAGAGTGAACGACTCATGAAAAGTATTGGTGAGGGTGTAAAAAAAGAGTCATCCGTTACACAATTGTCCGATTTTACAATATTATTTTTATTAGGTTTTATCACTAAATTTTACTAGTCAAGTCAAGTCAAGTCAACGAGTCAGGACAGGCTGAGAAACACCGGTGTATCTGACGTCGTGAGGTCCGGAGGGACAGGTAGTGGTTGAGGGTCTCAAATGAGTTTGAGTACAACTAACTCAACCACTACGGTAGGTTGGTAGAGTTGGAGACAGAAAGGGAAGAGGAGGACGGAAGTTAGAAAGGGTCATAGTCCCAGAAAAGTTTACTCAGTCAAGAAGTGTAGTCCACCGGTTTCATAACCTCAAAGTCGAAGTCGTAGTCAGGAAGGTTACTTATAAGTTCTGACTAGAGGAAATCCTACTTGACCAACCTAGAGGAACGTCAGGTTCCCTGAGACTTCTCAGAGGAAGTTGTGGTGTTAAGTTTTTGTAGTTAAGAAACCACGAGTCGAAAGAAATATCAGGTCAAGAGTGTAGGTATGTACTGATGACCTTTTAGGCATCGAAACTGATCTGCCTGGAAAAAACCGTTCCATTACAGAGACGAAAAATTATACGACGGATCCAACCAGTATTGAAAGTAAAATTCCTCGTTCGTAGAAAAGTAAAGTACCGATGGCAGTGGTATACTTCACTAAAACCTAGGGAGGTTTTATTTCAGACAGTGACAAAGGGTAACAAAGGGGTAGATAAAGGGTACTTCACTACCCTGGTCTACGGTACTAGAATAAAAAGAATTACAACTCAAAATTCGGTCAAAAAAGTGAGAGGAGAAAGTGAAAGTAGTTCTCCGAGAAATCAAGAAGTGAAAGACGGTACGCTCACCACAGTAGACGTATAGACTCCAATAACTATGAAGAGGACCGTTAGAACTAAGGTTGAGCACGAAGTAAGTCGGGTCGCAAATAGTACTACATGAGACGTACATTCAATTTATTCGTCCCACTTTTATATGTCGGAACTGCATGTATGAGTAAAGGATTAAACTTTAGTCAGATAACAAGGTACGGGTCAGGATTGACAACGAAGGACTGGACACATGTCTAAGGAGTCCTCCGTCCAGTCCACCAAACCATAAGGGTAGGGAAATTCTTAAATTTTACTATCTTAACAGATAAAGAGAGTCTTGTTAGATCTCAAAACACTAGATTTTGACTATTACTAGGGTCACTTAAATGCTAAAACGGAGGACCACCTCTCTTAAGTCTCAATTTTTTCATTTCATTCCTAAATAAATTTGTTCCTATGTGAGAGTCTCCCAAAGAAACCACTGAGTCTACCAATCCAAAGACAGACGTTATGACCTCTGAACCCAAGTTAGGAGCCCAGTCCTTTTAGGGGACCTCTTCCCTTACCAATAGTTGAGGTCATGAGAACGGACCTCTTAAGGTACCTGTCTCCTCGGACTACCCAAGGAAACTCTAGGTACCCCAGAGTTTCTCAGTCTGTGCTACTCACTAATTATAAAAGTGAAAAAGTGAAAGGTGTGAGAGACTTGTCTGTCCACTGATCGACTACCGGACCCAAAGAAACCGTTCGGCCAACACAACAACAAGTCGACGATTCAGCACAGAATGGAAAAACGTCGGGGTAACTGACGTCGTACGGTCCGAAGGAGAGGATCCTGATACGGTCAGGAAGTGATAGAGAGTCTCAAGTGAGTTTAAGTACAGGTAACTCAGACACTACGAGAGATTAGTAGAGTGGGAGACGACGGGGGAAGGGGAAACGGAGATTAGAAAGGGTCACAGTCACAGAGAACCATGGTCCACCGGTCTCATAACCTTGAAGTCGGAGTCGTAGTCAGGAAAGTTTCTTATAAGTCCAACTAAAGGAAATACTAACTTACCAAACTACCTGTATGTTTACTTACTCACCTTATGAGTAATCCTTCTCCTTAAACCCCCTACATAAGGGACTAAAAGTAGGGTCGAGGTAGAAGGTCTCCCCTCCTCCCAAAAAACAGGAAATAAATCGAATCTAGTCTTCACAGTACCACAGACCATGTACTACCTATGAATAGACGTTCAGATTCGAATAACATTACTCTCGTGTTACTCGTTGTCCAATGTCGGTACACGTCCTTTAAGGGTGGAAAGAGACCTAAAGAAACAGATAAGGGTCTTGTGAATAGAGGGTTTCATACACCAAAGGACAGTCAGACCTCCAAGAACGAAAAGAAACAGACGGGTACCTGAGTTCGACAAATGTTCTACACACTAAAGGACGGTGGACCAGGAACGTGGGTAAAGAGAAGAGTAGAGATCAATGGACGGACAATATTGTCATTCTACGCCGGTGATAGTTGGGTATTAATAGAAGGACCCCAGGAACTACTGACGAGGTAACGAGGTAAATATTAAAGGGTTAGTAACTTTTGTTTCTCGGACCCATATGTATATAGGAGGAAAAATCTTCTTCTGAGAGTAGGATACCCCGAAGGGTCCACCGAGTTTACCATTTCTTAGACGGACACTACGTCCTCTCGTCCCAAGTTAGGGACTCAGTTCTTCTAGGGGACCTCTTCCCTTAACGTTGGGTGAGGTCGTAAGAACGGACCTCTTAGGGTTCCTATCTACTCCGACCTCCCGATGTTAGGTACCTCACCGTTTTTTAACTTGTGTCGACTCACTGATTGAGAAAGTGAAAGTTTAGTAAGAAAATGAATCTTAGATCCGTTAAATAAGTTTACTGGTATAATTGACATCTTACGTAGATAAGATATATATATATCATATTTGTTCCTACAAACGGTCTAATTAAATCAGGATAATAGTTTTTTCTCTCTCATCTATAACTATCTATTGATTATTAGAAACAACGTCATGACAACGATGGGTAAAGTAGATACATATAACTAATTAGTCATCTTTAACTAATTATAGTTCATATATATAAACTTTTCTGGGACTACGACCCTTTCTGAATCCCGTCCTCCTCTTCCCTTACTGTCTCCTACTCTACCAACCTACCGTAGTGACTGAGTTACCTGTACCCAAACCCACCTGAGACCCTTAACCACTACTTGTCCCTGCGGACCACACAACGTCAAGTACCCCAACGTTTCTCAGTCTGTACTGACTCGTTGACTTGACTTAACTATATACAGTTTATATATAATGTTAATTCTTATGTATTATATACCACCCCCACCAAATCAACGATTCAGCACAGAGTGAGAACAATAGGGTACTTGACATCGGACGGTCTAAGTGGACACGTACCCTAATAGGTTCGTTCTTATGACCTCACCCAACGGTAAAAGAAGAGGTTATATTACATATATTTTTATATTAATATATAGTCCCCGAAGGGGTCACCGAATCACCATTTCTTAGACAGATGTTACGTCTTCTGTGTCCTCTACACCCAAGGAGGAGGACCCAGTACTTCCTGGGGACTTCCTCCTTTACCGTTAGGTGAACTCATAAGAACGGTCCTTTTAGGGTATCTCTCTCCTCGGAGTACCCCAGTGTTTAACCACCTGTATTAACTCACTCGTGTTTTAATGTATAGTTTTATATATAACTAATTAGTAATGTCTACCTGTATCTATATCTACAAAGAAGGAAAATGTTCTATTTTCGACAAATATTGAAACGAGTCCAACTAAACAAAAAGACTATGGTTATAAAGACGTTATAATGTGTATTTGGTGACTTTTAGGGACTTGTGAAAGATATTTGATAATTCACTGGTAAAGAATTGAAATTCGATAATGAATACTCTGACTAAACTTATCTCTCGTAAGTCTGATGGTTCCCAGGTACTAAAATCCGGTCGAAAGATACTTAAATGTCTATACGTTCTTCTTTCGACATCCAAGGTCCAAAAAATCACTTTTTTAAATCTTTAAGAGTTTCATTTTTTTTAGAATTTTTATATCGATAATTCCTTGAGAATGAATGTTATAGAACGATTTAATTTACATTTTTAAGTTGTCGATTAAAATATAATATTTGTTGGATCAAATTTTCAAAAAACTATTTCCCAACTTCTAAGACATCTTTTCATCACTACATTAAGATAACATAAATAAAAGTCGACAATAAATTTTTGACCGAACGTTATAAATCTTTTACATTCTATAATACACACATTAATTATGTGTAAAATTCACCGTAAAATCAGTAAAAATTCCTATTTGAGTCAATCATCTTGAGTAATTAAAGATTTAAAATGTACTAAACGGACCGATACGGAAAAAGAACCTACTCATCAAGGAGGTCATTCATGGGATTATATTCTGACAGAGAACTTAAAAATTTGACTGAATAACTTTCTTTTCAGGACTCACTCTTTTTAGTATGTTAATGTTTCGGTAGCAAAGGTAAACCATAATTCGATTGTTACATTCGGATTATAAATTACAATAATTGTTACGGGTTTCAGTTTCCAAACACTAATTTTCTTCCTATGTTATCCTGACGGTATAAATTTTGTAGTAAATTAAAAAAAATTTTTTCTTACGTTTAGTTTCTGGTCTTAATTTCGGGTTCTCTTTTAAAATAAATTCGTATAAACTTAAAGATAAGTCAAGGTCAATTGGGAGTCCTAAAAAAGAGGAGAAGACTATTTGAAAACGGGAATCGGACGACACTCTTCTTGTTACTTCGTCGGTGGTTACAAGGGATTTGAGACATTCACTGAGAAGGACTCAATAATAGGAAGTCGAAGATATGTCTCGTACTTTTTAGAGGAAAGATGGACAGGGTGGTCCTTATGCCACGTTTTGTAACGAGAGCTACAGAACATCTCGCCTTTAGTTCTTTGTATCCCGGGTAGACACATGTAGAACGAACGACTTACTTTTTGTAATAGTGGTAATATTTAATTGCTCTTAGAAAATAGACCGGTTCCGAGAAAAGGGTATGTTACACTCATTACCCCGTTTCTAGTTTCTGAATGTACTTTACTGACGGGGGTTAGACCGGGGAAGGTCACACTTTCTTCTTACCCACAGGCCTTTTAAAAGTCCCTGAATGAATCCGGTACTTAGACGAAGGACCCGACCACTTTGGAAACACGAAATGTAAAAGTCGAAAAGTAGTTTTCCTCTTCTTTCCGTTTTTTTCTTCTTTTCTAGGTTTCGTCGTTAAATTTAAAGTCCTAACTTCTAAACTATGACTGAAAAAAAAAGAGAAAGGAAAGGAAAAAACAGTTCTTCGGTTTAAGAGTAAAAGTACACATCAAAGAGACGAAGAAACAGTTGAGTAATCTACCTCATAGGTCTCATCTAAAAGTAGATCCTAGGTACGAAGTTTAGGGTCCCTGTAGCAACTAAGATGTGTCACTATTTTGGTAATAGGTTTGAGACGTATGACGAAAGATTAATCGACCGTGAGAGGAATCCTTTAGGTCCCGAAACGATCTATGGTGACCAAAATCTCAGGATCATGTCATAACTAATCGTGTACCTTACTAAGTAATAAACTAGGTTTAATTTTACAATACTTAGTTTTTTTTTTTTTGACTTCGACTTCCTCCCTATACATAAATTGGACGAATGATCGTTTCCACGTCCGAAATGTCTACTGGATAATCTATAGAAGACACTTTTTATGAAAATGTGAAGTAGAATACAGAAGATGGTTGAACAAAGGTAGAAATTAATCGGTTTAAGGGTAGGACTGGAACGAAAAAAATGAGACAAATGGATGAGACCTATATAACAAAAAAAGGGACAACGTTAGTTGGGAACGTTGGTGGAGGATTAATTGTACACCATCCAGGGAAGGTTTTTTTTTTGTTTTTGTTTTTGTTTTGTTTTTTTGGGTACATAAATGATTTAATGTGTGTCCGTAAAACGGGATATTTAAAGGTTCCACTACTTCTCAGAGATCATAGACTGTGTATATACTGTCATTCCAATTAATTTTAACGATATAATAGATACTACATCGAGATAGTTAGTACTTATAAATGAATGAAGTACGATATTTAAAGACTCCTATTTGGGTATAACAAAACGATAAACCTTTCTCTCCGTGGTTATGTATCAGACCATAAAGAGAGGGGTGAAGGACATAAAGAATAAAAGGTCGAGGTAGAAATAAAAGTTAACTCTATCTTCACTTTTCTGATTCTTTTCAATAAAATAATTTAGATATTGAAACGTCCGTAAAGAGGAAAGTTGTTGTCCAGTAACTAAATATCTTTTCGTTGACATTGACATAGACATTGTGAAAACATGGTGTTAAAACCGAGTCTTTGATATCGAAAGTATTTTCATTTAATAATTTACCGTCTTAAACTTTGTCACAACGAACTAATCACTTACACCATGTGTAACTGAATCAAAAGTTATGGTCACGAAAATGATCTATCTTTACGTATCTGTAGTTACTTGTAGGGATTGGTGAGAAACACCGTCTTGGTATTCATTTATGTCATATTAACAGTAAACCGTACTATCGAGACACTAGATAATGAGGAACCAACGTGTTCAAACTAAAGTCGTATTAGGAGACACAATAAAAGAAATTGTAGGTTTCACACTCCCTGGGTTTAAATTTACTGTCCATGGGTTTCTTAACTACAAAAACTTGATACTACGACCTCTTCTGAGAACTCTCAGGGAACCTGACGTTTCTCTAGGTTGGTCAGGTAGGATTTCCTCTAGACAGGACCCACAAGAAACCTTCCTTACTACAACTTCGACTTTGAGGTTATGAAACCGGTGGACTACACTTCTCGACTGAGTAAACTTTTCTGGGACTAAGACCCTTTCTAACTCCCGTCCTCCTCTTCCCTTTCTGTCTCCTACTCTACGAACCTACCGTAGTGGTTGAGTCACCTGTACCCAAACCCACTTGAGACCCTCAACTACTACCTGTCTCTCCGGACCTCACGACGTCAAGTACCCCAGCGTTTCTCGACCTGTACTGACTCACTGATTTGACTTGACTTGACTTGGGTTCCTATCTTATTGGTTTTCCGAAATTTTTCCTTCTACTAAAGGTATGTCGTTTGAGAATTCACACTTTGATGTACGTTGTAGGTCGGTCTATGAGGACTACGGGTACAATAAGGGTAGTTTCGGTTCGAGAAGTTAGTTACTGTCTGAAAACCAACGTTTATAATTGGATGAGACCTGAAGGGTCAACCGAGATCACTATTTCTTAGACGGACGGTTACGTCCTCTGCAAACTATGTACTCACCCCTTTTAAGGGACCTCATCTTTTAATGTTGGGGGGAGGTCACAAGAACGGACCTTTTAAGGTACCTGTCTCTTCGGACCGTCCGATATATGAGGTACTCCAGTGTTCTAAACTTATACTGACTTGTGTGTGTACGTATGTTTGTGTAATTGGACGGACGTTTCGAACCTTACTTATGAACCACTTTGAGTTTCGTACAAGGAAAAGACCAACTTTTGAACACCACTAAACAAAGTAAGAAAGTGATGATCATATTTTCAGTCAAATTTGTGTAAAAAATTCTATTTTGTATGTAAAGTCGTTTTTTATTTATTACGATTTTGAACTTTCTATATTTGAGAGATGAATTTTGTAAATCTGACAACAATTTTAATACCATAAAATTAATTTATTTTTCACCGTCTTCTTCGTCAGTACACTATTGTTGTATAACCGTTTTCATATCAACCGTTTAAAAAGAAACACACTTCGTTACTTTTTTTAAGATTGAAACAAGGAGAAGATCTTAATGAAGACTGAATGAAGATTGATTCTGTATTCGATTTATATACTTTGTTAAGTCTTATTTTACACTTTAATATAACGTTTTAATTTACAGAGAGAAAATCCGATTATTCGAACGGTATGTTAATCTAATTTTTACTTATGGTGTATATACTATAGATAAAGATCTGAATAAAGGTTCGTTCTTAGGGTTCTATTTAGAATATTTGTATTAATTTTGTATGTAACGGGTCTCATGTGTTCTCTTTTAATTTTAGATAATCAACGATTTCTAAAATTTCAGAGTACATAGAGACCTTTCCCTTAAGAAATCGAAACTTAGTAAATAGTGAAATCTTTTTTCTTTATACATAACTATTTTGTATGAACTATAATCTTTGAAAGGTCTTTATTAACATAATTTATTTTACCTCTCATTCCTCTCAGAAACTTTTAATGTATACGAAGGATTGAGTTTATTTGTCGGTTATTTTGAATACGTTTGTACCCTATTCACTCCAAACCAAATGAAATTAATGGTAATAATTGTGAATCTAACCTCTAATTACCCACTATAACCTCCCTTTACCCTTTATGACCTCCCTACTACTTTTTATGGACTTTTCAGGTTTAATTATTTAAACTAAAAATATATTTTATTCGGTCTTTAAATACACACTTTAAATAAACGGGACCTTTGAATCCGATTTATAATTCATAAAATTTCAGAGTATTTTACGTAAAATTACAGAGGAATTGTCTAAAAAAAAAGACTTTTGTGTGTGTGTGTGTGTGTCAGGAATTTATGAAATTACTTCTTTTTTTAGTATCTCAACCTTTTCAAACAATAGAAACAGATCGTCTATTAAACAAACACACCACAAAAGAAGAGTAGTAGTTCACTTGTCACATCGACTCAAAACTTCTTAGATCGATTTGGGGTGTTTATTAATCTATTCTTATTATTAGTACGGAACGAGTCTACGTATAAATAAGTCGTAGATGACACATAATTTACCGTTTGTGTAACAGGGAAGGACGGGTCTTTTGTCTGTTTGAGACTAACTTTGTATCAGTTTTGGTTATAAAGTACTTTAGTAACTTACTTTTTAGCCAGAATGTTGTGTTCAATATAAAGTCGTGGAAGAAAATCATTATTCTTTATGGAAGGTTTACTCCATAAAAATAAAAGTAACTACATTGCATGTACTGCAGGAAGATTTCTTAATACAATAAATAAAAACAATCCTAAGAATCCGTTATCTAGATTTGGGTTTCTTTCTTTACGGGGATATACCGTAAGACGTTTCACGATTTTAACCTCTGTCTACGAGACTTAATCACTAAGCGTTGTCGGTGAATGAAGATACACGACAATCCGTTTGTTGAATTGGAGATCAAGACTCCAAGGAGTAGGAAGTTTACTTCTACACATTAAATGGAGTGTCCTGACAACATTTCTCAGTAACTCTTGTGTATACAATCTCGTAAAACGTTTGACATTCCGTGATAATCTTACACTTTATAAAATTCATAGAACGAACACTTGTACACTTTCTAAGGGTTGTAAATACCCCTTTACACAACTGAAAAGACTCTATTCCTACACAACTCTTCCGTCAATGCTCCGAAACGGTCAAGACATTGACCTTTGAACCCAACACTCGGTTCTGAAGACTGATTCCCTCACTGTTTACACTTTCGTCGTTGACCGTTGTTTTTCTACTTTATATCACTACTCTGAGATAAAATAACAACTATCTTATAGTAAAAGAACCCTTAATCTAAGTAAAAAGAGAGATGAGAAACATACGATATAAGAGTATCTTGTCCATGAATGTTTTCATCCGATTTAATACTCCTAGAGTAAGACCCGGTACTGTTGAATGTTCCTTACACCTTTTCAACGTCTCTAAAGATTCCTCTCAGTATTTATGTTACTTTTCAAAACCCGTAACATGGACACCCCTTTTCAAAGACCTTAATAAGTATAACGATTCCTGTTCCGATTTATGTCTTTACACCCTTACACATTATATGATTCTTATTTTCTTGTAGACAAAACATACAGATTCTTTTTAGGTTTTCCTTGACTCAAATTCGGTATCCTATTGTTTAAATTTAATTATTGTTTCTTCTTAAAGGACTGACACTCCCAACAACCCGTAAGTTTCTGAACGACCTTAGAGGAGACGTGTAGAAACTTTATCACAAAAGTAATTTTATCTTACCACATCCACAACTGGAAGGACCAACATCCTGTTACCTAGTCTCATGAAATTTGTCCCGAAGGGACCACCGAAGGGTGAGGTCATAAGAACGGACCCTTTAGGGTACCTATCTCCTCGGACCGTCCGATGTGAGGTATCTCAGTGTTTCTCAGTCTGTACAGTCACTGATTAGTTGTTTTCCGAGTGGAGGTGAGACAAAAGGAACGACGGACGACGTTTGTCGTACTGTTCTATGGTCCCTACCGACTCAGTGTTCAACCTTCATCTTCCGGTGGACGATCGGTCCTCGTAGATCAAGTTGAACAAGACACTCCTTTTGTTTTTTTATTTGTGTTTGAAGATAAAATAAACTTAGTAAGGTGTTAAAAATATAAACGAAGAAGACGTCCAAACATACCCTGTCACTGTTCGGTCCGGGTAGAATTACTCAAATAAAAAAGAGTCTAGAACCAGTTTACGAAAAGAAATGGAACGAAGTTAAGGAGAAGGTTTTTTATCACTCTTGTTATTTGAGTAAAAGGAAAAAAGAAAGAAAAAAAAGACAAAACTCTTACTATTTACTGTAACGTAGAATTTATCATGAAAATAATAAATTGGATTTCGTACTTTTATAAAAAGGTCACCAACTTATTAATGTAATCTTACATAAACAACGTTATACCTCTCTATATTGGATAAAACGAGATAGAATTTCTTTTTGTTTGTTTTTTCGAAATTTTATATCCTTCTTCCGGTTGTTTAATGATGTTTCCTAATAAACGTTTACTTAAGAAGATTTTTTGAGACAATTTTTATACTATAGAGAAAAAAAAAATGACTTTTCTAAACGAAGTGATAGGAGATATTACCAATAAGTACTTTTCGAGATTCAAGATAGACAGACACTCTTAAAATGTAAAGTAAGAAAAGATGGTCCCTGGTCATGTTGATTATGAAAATGTCTCTTTTTGGATAAATGTACTATAAATTGATACAAAAAATAGTTTAACTTTATGTTTGGTTTCCTCCAAATTACTTGAAAAATTAACAAAAAGGACAGATACTTGTAACCTCCAGTGTTTATACATCTATCTCAACATACGATAAATCACCTGATCTAATGAGTCTTACACAGAAGGTATAGGATGAAAACTTCTAAAACTTTTAACCATTATCTTTAATTTATTTACGTCCAAATGTAGATCAAGATCTATTTCTGTACTTTTGGACAGAGTTTTAATTCACAATCAGAGAGTCAGCACGGGTTGAGAAACACTGGGGTACCTGACGTCGGGTGGTCCGTGGAGACAGATACTCTAAAAGGTCCGTTCCTATGACCTCACCCAGCGGTAAAGGAAAAGGTCCCCTAGAAGGTTTGGGTCCCTAGTTTGGGCCCAGAGGACGTGACGTCCGTCTAAGAAATGGATGACTCGATGTTCCCTCCGGACAGAATTTTAATTTCCTGTAGTATTTAGTAGACAAGAACAGAAGACCGAGGGATGGGTTCAAAATAAACTTCGGTTTATTAAGTAAATAAACCTATATTCTAACACGTGATAAAAATCGAATGTGAAACCTCGATCTTATAGATTCAAATTTAAGACCGAGACGACAAATGACTGATAATGTGGAGTCCGTCTTAAAGAGAAGTGGAAAGACAAGAGTACAGGAAGTAAAAAACTTTACTTCGAGTATTATTATTGAGATAACATATCAAAATACATTTTATTATTGGTCTCGGACCATGTGACATTTGTTAGTTCTTCAGTATTGATAACAAGTTATTTTTAAATGACTAGTAGACGATATGGGTTTGATATTATATAAATTGGAGTAAAAAACAGTCTGTTACGTGGACTGTGAAATTTTCGACAGAGTATCTTCTGAAAGGACCACCAGGTCACCAATTCTTAGACGGAAGGTTACGTCCCTACACTCAAGTTAGGGACTAACCCCTTGATTCTAAGGTACAATGTCCCGTTGATTCGGACGTGGGACTTTGATCTCGAGACATGGTGTCGATGTCTCGGGTGTTGACCTCCCTTTAGACACGTGGTGTTCCTTTCTAAGATGTACGGTGTCACTTCTAGGACTCACGGTGTTGATTCTAGACTACGTCGGTTTTTTTTTTTTTTTTCATAAAATTTTTCCGATACAGTATTTCCCTTGAGAAGATGTGATGAACCACCCTTACATGTAACCATATCCGTGATACTTCTTGTCATACCCTCAAAGCGTTTCTTGATTTTTATCTTGATGGTATACTAGGACCTCATCCATTACCGTTGGGTGAGGTAACAAAAATAAAAAATAAATAAAATTAACCTCCGATTAATGAAATGTTATAACATCACCAAAACGGTATGTAACTGTACTTAGTCGGTACCCCCATGTACACAAGGGGTAGGACTTGGGGGAAGGGTGGAGGGAGGGTTAAGGTAGGGAGACCCAGTAGGGTCACGTGTTCGGGACTCGTGGGACAGAGTACGAAACTTGAACCTGACCGCTAGACAAAGTGTATACTATTACGATAAGAGAGTTTAGTAGGGTGGGAACGGAAGAGGGTGTCTCAGGTTTTCTGACAAAATATGTAGACACAGAGAAAACGACAGAATGTATATCCCAATAGTAATGGTAGAAAGATTTAAAGTATATATACGTAATAATATGACAGGACCACAAAAAGAAAGACTGAATGAAGTGAGACATATTATCCGACGTCAAAGTAGGTGAATCAAGTAGGTAATCTTGATTAAGTTTACATAAGAAAAATTACCGACTCATTATGAGGCAACACATACACATGGTGTCGAAAGAATAGGTAAGTAGACGACTACCTGTAGATCCAACGAAGGAACAGGACCAATAATATTTGTCACGACACTACTTGTAACCCCATGTACACAGAGAAAGTTAAGATCAAAGGAACCACACATACGGGTCGTCACCCTAACCGCCGAGTATACCATCAGGATAAAGGTCACAAAATTCCTTAGCGGTGTGACAAGAGGTATCACCGACATGATCAAACGTAAGGGTGGTTGTCTCATTCTCCCAAGGGAAAAGAGGTGTGGGAGATCCGTAAATAACGAACATCTGAAGACCTATCGTCGGTAAGACTGACCACACTTTACCATAGAGTAACACCAAAACTAAACGTAAAGAGACTATTTATTCAGGTCCGCCGGCGCCACCCGGCCGCGTGGTTCGTGTCCGCCGCCGCCGCCGCCCGACCGAGTGGTTCGCGTCCACCACCGCCTCCCGGCCGCGTGATTCGCACCGACTCTCGATGGGGTGCAGGCTTCAGTCCCTGTCGCCGGGTCTCGCGGTCCGACACTACCTCGTCCTTACCGGACCTCCTCGGTGGGGCACAGGCTCCAGTCCCACCGTCGGCCCTCCTCGATGGGTCGCAGGCTCCGGTCACCGCCGACCCTCCTCTGTGGGGTGCAGGCTCTAGTCCCCGTCCACCCTCTTCGGTGGACCACGGGCTCCGGTCCCCGTCACTGGGATTCCTCGGTGGGGCCCGGGTCCCGTCCCCGCCGTCGACCCTCCTCGGTGGGTACGGGTTCCGGTTCCGGTCGCCGGCCCTCCTCGTTGGGTTCCTCACCACCGACTCGTCCGTGGCCTCTCGGATCTCCTCGATAGTGTGTAACTTCCAGTCTTTGTCGTCTCCATTCCTCTATGAGGAGCAGGCTCTATTCCTCGTCGCCGACACGAATCGACCTCGTCGATACTTCTCTATGGCGTGCGGGTTCCATTCTCTTTGGGTTCATTCTACCATCCACAAAGTTCTCCCGTAGTCTCCCGTCTGTGTGACTTTGGTATGAGTGTCTTTCGATCAGTTAGTGTGATCCTGGGGTCGGAACAGATTGAGTTACTTTGGTTCGGTACGGACGCCTCGTTGGGTTCTGACCACCCAGTACCAACTCTCTAGACTGTCTTACACCAGGTGACCTCTTCTCTTACCGTTCGGTGAACTCATAAGAACGGAACTCTTGGGGTACTTGTCATCCTTTTCCGTTTTACTATCCTATGGATTTCTCCTTGAGGGGTCCAGTAATCCACGGGTTATACGATGACTTCTAGTCACCTCTTTATTGAGGTCTTTCGTACTTCCCTACCTCGGTTTCGTTTTTGTTATGAGTCCACACCTACACTGACCACTATCTTCGTTCTAGACTACGACATTTCTCGTTATAACGTATCCTTGCACCTTACAGTCCAGGTACTTAGTTCCGTTTAACCTTCACCAGTTTGTCCTCTACCGTTCCCACTTACAGCTGTAAGATCCTTAGTCGCTTGATTTTACCTGACCTTACCCACTTAAATTGAGTCTACTGGTAATACAGATGATGACACCCGTCCTTAGGGAGTCTTCTTTACCTCATCGGTAGTACCAGTTGTTTTCTCAGGTTTTACGTCATGAACCTACGTTAGAGTTTTTGTTGTCTTATTAGAGACAAGTAAAGGTTCCGTTTGGTAAGTTATAGTGTCAATAGGTTCAGATACGGGGTTGGTTATTGTAACTTCTTTGACTTCAACTTGCCGAAATACTTCTGGATGTTCTGGAAAATCTTGATTGTGGGTTTTTTCTACAGGAAAAGTCATATCCCCTGACCTTACGTTTTCATCCTTCAGTTCTTTGTGGACCTTATTGACCGTTTAAACCGGAACCTTACATCTTACTTCGTCCCTTTTCTGATTATCTCAAAACGGTTCTTTTACGTGACCAGTATCGTTTGTGGGAGAAGGTTGTTGTGTTCTCTTCTGAGATATGTACCTGTAGTGGTCTACCAGTTGTGGCTTTAGTCTAACTAATATAAGAAACGTCGGTTTCTACCTCTTCGAGATATGTCAGTTGTTTTTGTTCTGGTCTTCGACTGACACCGAGTCTAGTACTTGAGGAATGGTTTAAGTCTGAGTTTAACTTCTTATATCCTTTTTGGCGATCTGGTAAGTCCATACTGGATTTAGTTTAGGGAATACTAATACGTCACTTTCACTCTTTGTCTAAAGTCCCGGATCTAGACTATCTATCTCACGGACTACTTGATACCTTACTCCAAACACTGTAACATGTCCTCTGTCCCTAGTTCTGGTAGGGGTACCTTTTCTTTACGTTTTTTCGTTTTACCGACAGACCCCTCCGGAATGTTTATCGACACTTTTCTTCTCTCCGTTTTTCGTTTCCTCTTTTCCTTTCTATATTCGTAGACTTACGTCTCAAGGTTTCTTTTCGTTCTTCTCTATTCTTTCGGAAGAAGTCACTAGTTACGTTTCTTTATCTCCCTTTCTTGTCTTACCCTTTCTGATCTCTAGAGAAGTTCTTTTAAGCTCTATGGTTCCCTTGTAAAGCACGTTTCTACCCGAGTTATTTACTGTCTTTACCATACCTGGATTGTCTTCGTCTTCTATAATTCTTCTCTACCGTTCTTATGTGTCTTCTTGACATGTCTTTTCTAGAAGTGCTGGGTCTATTAGTACTACTACACTAGTGATTAGATCTCGGTCTGTAGAACCTTACACTTCAGTTCACCCGGAATCTTTCGTAGTGATACTTGTTTCGATCACCTCCACTACCTTAAGGTCAACTCGACAAAGTTTAGGACTTTCTACTACGACACTTTCACGACGTGAGTTATACGGTCGTTGAAACCTTTTGAGTCGTCACCGGTGTCCTGACCTTTTCCAGTCAAAAGTAAGGTTAAGGTTTTTTTCCGTTACGTTTTCTTACGAGTTTGATGGTGTGTTAACGTGAGTAGAGGGTACGATCATTTCATTACGGGGTTTAAGAGGTTCGGTCCGAAGTTTTCATACACTTGGCACTTGAGGGACTACAAATTCGACCAAAATCTTTTCCGTCTCCTTGGTCTCTAGTTTAAAGTTGTAGACGACCTAGTAACTTTTTCGTTTTCTCAAGGTCTTTTTGTAGATAAAGACGAAATAATTGATACGGTTTCGGTAACTGACATACCTAGTGTTATTTACACCTGTTAAGACTTTCTCTACCCTTATGGTCTGGTGGACTGGACGGAGAACTCTTTAGACATACGTCCAGTCCTTAGTTGTCAATCTTGACCTTTACCTTGTTGTCTGACCAAGGTTTATTCTTTTCCTCATGCAGTTCCGACATATAACAGTGGGACGAATAAATTGAATATACGTCTCATGTAGTACTCTTTGGGACCTGACCTTCTTTGTGTTCGACCTTAGTTCTAACGGTCCTATTTATAGTCAGTGGAGTCTATACGTCTACTGTTGTGGGAATACCGTCTTTCACTTCTCCTTGATTTTTCGGAGAACTACTTTAACTTTCACCTCTCACTTTTTCAACCGAATTTCGAGTTGTAAGTCTTTTGCTTCTAGTACCGTAGACCAGGGTAGTGAAGTACCCTTTATCTACCCTTTTGTCACCTTTGTCACAGTCTGAAATAAAAAAACCCAAGGTTTTAATGACGTCTACCACTGACGTCGGTACTTTAATTCTACGAATAAAAAACCTTCTCTTCAATACTGGTTGGATCTATCATATAAGGTTTCGTCTCTGTAATGAAACAGCTGATTCCAGACAGATCACTTCGGATACCAAAAGGGAACCAGTACATACCTACACTTTCAGCCTGATACTTCTTCCGACTCGTGGCTTCTTAACTACGAAAACTTGACACCACAACCTCTTCTGAGAACTCCCAGGGAACCTGACGTTCCTCTCGGTTAGTCAGGTCAGACTTCCTCTAGTTGGGACCCTAAAGAAACCTTCTTTACTACCGTTTCGACTTCGAGGTCATGAAACCGGTGGAGTACTCTTCTTAACTGTGTAACCATTTCTGAGACTACGACCCTCGCTAACTCCCGTCCTCTTCTTCCCCTGATGGTTCCTACTCTACCGACTTACCGTAGTGCATGAGCTACTTACACTCAGACTCACTTGAGGCCCTCTACCACTACCTGTCCCTCCGGACCGTACGACACTAAGTACCCTAGCGTTTCTCAGCCTGTGCTGACTCGCTGACTTGACTTGACTATTACTCACTACAACTCGTAGAAAAATACAAACAATCTGTAAACATACAGAAACCTCTTTACAGACAAATCAAGAAACCGGGTAAAAAACTAACCCAGTAAATAAAAAGACCTTAACTCGACGTCCTCGACGAACATATAAAAACTCAAATTAAGAAACAGATAACGAAGTAAACGATAATAAAAGAGGGTAAGACTTCCGACAGAAAAGTGAAACGAATCTCAAAGGAAACAACACGCTTTCGAAAATTCAAATTAATCCAGGGTAAACAAATAAAGACACAAATAAAGGAAATGAACCCTCCACCCAGTATCTCCTAGGACGACACTAAATACAGCCTCTCTCGAAACGGATACAAAAGGAGATACTTAAAATATCAAAGACCAGAATGTAAATCTATAAATTAGTTAAAATTCAAATAATCACACATACCAAAATCTTTTACAAGATCAAAGTAAGAAATGATCACCAACTGGTCAAAAGGGTCGTGGTGAACAATTTCTCTAACAGAAAAGAGGTAACATATAAGAACGGAGGAAACAGTTTCTATTCCATAGGTATCCACGTACCTAAATAGAGACCCGGAGATAAAACAAGGTAACTAGATATAAAGACAGATACACGGTCATCGTATGAGAGAACTACTGACACCGAAACATCATATCGGACTTCAGTCCGTCCAACTAAGGAGGTCAAGGTAAGAAGAAAGAGTTCTGACGAAACCGATAAACGCAAAAAAACATAAAGGTATGTTTAAAACTCTAATAAACATCAAGACACCTTTTGCCAACCATCGAACTATCCCTAACGTAACTTAGATATCTAACGAAACCCATCATATGAGTAAAAGTGATATAACTAAGAAGGTTAGGTACTTGTACCATATAAAGAGGTAGATAATCACAGGAGAAACTAAAGAAAGTAGTCACAAAATATCAAAATATATATATCCAGAAAACAAAGAAATCCGTCTATATAAAGATTCATAAAATAAGAAAAGTAACGTTACCACTTACCTTAACAAAGGAATTAAAAAGAAAGATAAAAGAGTAACAATCACATATCCTTACGTTCCCCAAAGACACACAATTAAAATATAGGACGTTGAAATGATATAAGTAACAAATGGAGATCATTAAAAGACCACCTCAGAAATCCTAAAAGAAACATCTCCTGGTACAGTAGACGTTTGTCACTCTCAAAATGAAGAAGAAAAGGTTAAACCTAGGGAAAATAAAGAAAAAGACGAGACTAACGACACCGGTTTTGAAGGTTTTGGTACAATTTATCATCACCACTCTCCCCCGTGGCAACAAAACAAGGACTGAAATCCCCTTTACGAAAGTTAAAAAGTGGTAACACTATTACAAACAGTATATATCGAAAATAATACAACTCCATACAAGGAAGATAAGGACGAAAGCCCTCCCAAAAATAGTATTTACCTACAACATAAAACAGTTTCCGAAAGAGACGTAGATAACTCTATTAGTATACCAAAAATAGAAAGTTAAACAATTATACCACATAATGTAACTCACTAAACGTCTGTAACTTCTTAGGAACGTAGGGACCCTATTTTGGGTGAAACAGTACTACATACTAGAAAAATTATACAACAACCTAAGACAAACGACCTTAAAACAATGCCTAAAAACGTAGATACAAGTAGTCACTATATCCGGACGTCAAAAGGAAAAAACACCGTAGAAACAGTCCAAAACCATAATCCCACTAACACCGGAGTATCTTACTCAAACCTTCAAATGGAAGGAGACGTTAAAAGAACTTCTCAAACTCATCCTATTCACAATCGACAAGTGATTTAAAAACCATCTTAAGTCGACACTTGGACAAATGTCCAAGCTAAATGTACGAACATTACCCAGAAAATTCCAAAAGATAAAGAAGGACCAAGACAAAACCTTTCAATATGAAAAGATTCTTCAACAGGTAAAGAAGGTTCAACAGGTAAAATAACCGTATATTAACGACTATCATCAGAGAATACTAGGAAACACAAAGATACACCAGACAACACTAAAGAGGTAAAAGTAAAGGTTAAAACAACTATAAAAGAAGAGAGAAACAAAGAACTACTCAGACCGATTACCAAACAGTTAAAATAAATAGAAGAGTTTCTTGGTCGAAAATCGAAACAACTAAAAACGATACCAAAGAAAGAAAGAGAGAAAGAAAAAAAGAAAAAAAAAAAACGCAAATAAAGACGGGATTAAAAATTCTAAAGAAAGGAAGATGATTAGGACCCCAAGAAGTAAAGAAAAGATCAACAAAATCCACATCTCAATCCAATAAATAAACTGAAAAAAGAACAAAGGATTCCATTCGGACATAACGATATTTGCAAGGAAAATCGTAATGAAAATGTCACAGGGTATCCAAAACGTAACAACACAAAAGTAAAAGTAAGTAAAGATACGTATAAAAATAAAGAAAAAACCAAAGAAGACACTAAAGAACCAGTAAATCGTCACACAACAAGTCGGAGGTATACAACCTTAAAAATTATCAAAATTATCAAAAAGAGGACATTAACTGTAGATTAGAATGACGAACCACCAGTCTTTTCTACGAACCTTACTGAATTTATAAAAACTTAAATGGTTCCGATCTAAATACCGGGTCTTACATTAGATAGGACCTCTTCAAAGGCACACACGAACTCTTTTTCCACTTTAAGTAACAAAACCCCACTTTACAGGTTATCTATAACTAATCCAGATTGACCAGGTAACATAGTACATTTCAAACACAAAGGAAAAATTAAAAGACTAATCAACTAGATAGGTATCCACACTCACCCTATAATTTTAGAGGGTGATAATAACACAATAACAATTAAAGGGGAAAGTATGAACAATCGTAAAAAGAATGTATAACACCACGAGGATACAACCCACGTATATATAAATATTAACAATATAAAAGAAGAACCTAACTAGGAAACTAGTAATACATCACAGGAAGAAACAAAGAAAAGTGTCGGAAATAAAATTTCAGATAAAATAGACTATACTCATAACGATGAGGACGAAATAAAACCAGAGATAAGTACACCTTATAGAAAAAGGTCGGAAAGTGAAAGTAAGACATTCACAGGGAACAAAGTTCAATCTAGAGAACATCTGTTGTGTATATCCCTAGAACAAAAACATAGGTAAGTCGATCAGAAACGGAAAACCAACCCCGTAAGTTGGGTAAATGTAAATTCCATTAATAACTATTTACTAGGACAACGATAAATAAAACAACAAAACCCAAACTCAAATATGTGGGAAAGACACAAAGGACAGATCTCTCCTCGGAAATCGTAAACAACTTCTCGACCAAACCGCCACGACTTAAGAGAGTCGAAAACGAACAGACATTTCGAAAACTAAAGAGGAAGTATAAACTTACACTAGGAACGACCCATGTCATTAGACCCAACATCCAAAAAGAGAAAGTAGTGAAATTCATACAGGACGGTAAGAGAAGACCAGACTTCTCAAAGATAACTTTCTAGTCGATAATAGGAATACCCTTAGGGGAACACACAATAAACAACAAAAAGGGAACGACGAAAATCATTAACAAGAAACACAAACTAGAAATTAAACTAATTATACACAGAACCCCACAAACGGAAACCAAATATGACAAACCCTGAGAGACCCAAAGAACCTGAACCCACTGATAAAGGGAGGGGTAAAATCCCTTCAAAAGTTGATAATAGAACAGTTCATAAAAGAGTACCGGAAACAAAAACAGACGAAGAAGACCCTGAGGATACTAAGCTTATAACCCCGTAAATTGTAACAGGGTGTCCAGAGACTCCAACAGGAGTAAAGAAAATTAAGAAAAAAGGAGAGACGAAGTAAATAAGGATGGAGTGATTAGGATAGAAGACGAAGACAATAAGATGACAACCAAGGGAGGTCTCACAAAAACTAGAGTAAATAACGTAATAAGTAATATATAACTGAGAAAAAATAAAGAAGATCCAGGAACAATTTGTAAAGAACGTAGAAGGGTTAGGAACAGAGGTCCGATAAATAACCATTGAGGTAAAACAAAAGTTCTAAAACCTAGTAAAAATGATAGTAATAAGACTTAAGAAAAAGTCCATCTGAGGGATAGAGGAAAAGAAAACAAACCAAACCACCCGTAAATAGTACAAGGAAATGGACGACTCATAAAAATATGGAAAAGAAGGACAAATCTAACGACACAAACCCCACCGGAAAGACATAAGACTGTCAAACACCAAGGAGAAATAACACCTCCAAGGAGTGACACCCACCCCAACCTGCCCACCGAACAGTTCCAAAGGACCAATCCCTTCGAACACAGTCACAAGACCACCCACTCGACCTAAAGAAGAAAGACCTTACGTTACTTCACAGGTCCTCACTTAAAACTCTACAGATACCCAAAACACACTCAAACCCGTCGGACATATAACTTCAAGTCCCGATACAGGGACGTAACGACCTCTTAAACTCACCATACAGACCGAGACCTTGAACAACCGAGAACCCACCACGAACCAAAGTCACATCCATACCGCCGAAAACCTACTCAAGAATAGGTAATGACAAGGGACCCAGTCCTCAAGAGATCACAAGAGTCCAAAATCTGAATTCAGGGGACTGAGACCAAAAGTCAGAATGAAAATGTCATCGGAGTTCTGAAAAGGTAGATACGTCGTGGTTACTATTTTGTAGATCCAGTTACTAATTTTCGAAGAAGTGTGACTCCCCGTGGACCTCTCCAAGTGTCTCAATGTACCTCTTCTTTTTTCCCTCCTCCCTCTATCTCCACTGGTCCTCCTCTTCTCCCCCTTAGTTTTCCCCGTTCTCATTCGATCGGTCATTAGTTAAGGGCTACACGAGAGGTGTCAGACCGGGTGAGTCTCTCCAAGTTTTTCAATGTGTCTCTTCTATTCTCCCTCCTTCCTCTACCTCCACTGGTCCTCCTCTTTTCCCTCTTAGTTTTCCTATCTCTGTCTAGGTCGGTCATTTTTCAAGGGATTCACAAGAGGTGTCGGATCTTGTGTGTTTCTCTAAGTGTCTCAACCCATCTCTTCTCTTCCCCCTCCCTACCCTATCTCCACTGGACCACCTCTTTTTCCTCTCAGTTTTCCACCTCTCTCGTTAGTTCGGTCATTAGTATGAGGGTTCATTTTTACCTATGACTTCTAACCCAAAAATTTCCATGTTTTAACTATTGTTTATGGTTTTTCGTTTCTAATTTTTAGATCTCATCTCCAATCTGAGAGTTTTTATGTTATAATTTTTTTGGTGTCAGTGTTTTTAATATTATATATATATATACTTTAAACGACATTTTTATCCCAGAAAAAAAACGTTCCATTATCATCCGATATTTTTACTTTTAATTTCCTCATTATCTCCTGAATTATTATTTTTTATATTTTTAAATTTTTTACTATTATCATTTTTATACAGATCCTTAAAGAGACCTCGACAACACCCGTCACACCTCAGTCAAGTCAAAGTCTATCAAGGAACTAGGCCGAATATGAAGAGTTCTAGATATCTGGGGAAGGTTATATCAGCCACGATTGATGTCCCAAAATTAGTCAACGTGGACAGTGAAGGTTTCGTTAAGGAAGACAAATAAATTCGAAGAAGACAAACGACCAGAGAAGTCACAGGTTAAAGGTGGGACTGTGTTCCCCCGCTTCCACAAGTCGGAATAAATCCGAGTGAACAAGTCAGCACAACACCCCTCCCTCCTTGTGACGTTTGTTTATAGTGACCGCACACACCCCTCAAGAACGTGACAGAGCCGATGTGACCCAAACGGGGGTGAGTGCCACGTATACGAAAGGGTCAGATGTGAAGAGTCCGAGATCCAACGAGACGACCCCTTGACAGACTCCGTCCGGGACCCAACGCACGTGAAGGGTCCAGATTCGGCGAGTCAAAGTCCTAGAGCCCATGAGGTGCTTCGGTGTCTGAGTCAACCCGGACGCAAAACACGGGAAGGGTCGCTGGTCTACGAACCACTCGTGTCAGAGAGGTCCACCCCCCGCGCAGAATAGTGGAGGGGCCAGGGTCGGCGAACCAAAGGACCCACCGTCACCCGCACGGGTAAAGTCCACACGGCAAACAGAGAAGACCCGTCGACTAGAGACCGACACTGGGAGGGTCGTCTACAGTTGGCAGGTCTTAGGGCCCTTCTAAACCAATCGTTGACCTTGGGACGAACGTCAAACCATCTCATACGGAGAGACCCCGGTTCTAACGGAGAAAGGCCGAGACCGATGGGGAGCGGACGGAGGGACAGAGGCCGTCCCCTACCCGGGGAGGTGTCGTACGATCGAGAGGAGACCATAAGAGAGTCAGGAAACAAGACACTCACCCGGACCATCACGGAGTCCAATCCCGAAAAGTACCCTATCAAGAGAAAGAGAAAAACAAAAACATAGAGAGACCGATAGGGTGTCAAACCCAACGATAGAGTACAATCGAGGGAGTCTAACGGGAGTCCCGTACGTCCGGACCAGGAATGGGATTCGTTACATCGGACACGGAGGAACAAATCGGGGATGAACGACCACCGCCTACACTCGTGACCCTCAACGACAATCCGTACATTAGACACCCAAAATAAATAATAAAAAGGAGTACCAATACAACGGGGGACTCTAAGGTTTTACGGGGTGTCTGGGTGACCACCCTCACAAAGGACCACAAACCTTTGAAGAGGAGAAAATTCTGAGGGAAGGACCCTACCTATAGGTAGGGATGGAGAAAACAGAGAGAAAAATAGAAAATATAAAACAGGATGGAGGAAAACTTCTGTTACCCGACGGAAAGACCCACGGACTACAGGAGACGGTTGTAAGTCTTCAACAAAACACCTTAAACGAGTCGCAAGTTTACAAGAAAACTATTTAAACACCCCCTCTTTCACCAGAGGGGTAGGATAAGGAGACGGTAGAATCCTGACGAGGGGCTGAGGTCACAAAAACGGACCTCTTAAGGTACCTGTCTCCTCGGACCATCCGATGGTAGGTACGTCAACGTTTTTCAACCTATACTGACTCGTGTGGTGTATGGTATACTGAATCGTCAAGGTGAGGACCCGTGTAAAGACTTTTTTATTTTTGTGATTAAACTTTTCTATATATATAAGTATAAAATGTCGTCGTAATAAATGTTAATGGTTCTATACCTTTATTGGATTTACGGGTAGTTGCTTACCTATTTCTTCTACATATATATACCCGAAGTGGCCATCGAGTCCCCATCTCTTAGAGGACATTACGTTCTCTCTGTTCAAGCTAAGGACTACCGTTGGGTAAGGTCATAAGAACGGACCCTTTAGGGTATCTGTCTCCTAGGACCGTCCGATATCAGGTACCCCAACGTTTTCTCAGTCTGTGTTAAATCACTGTTTTGTTGTTCACATATGTGTGTTTGTGTGTTACCTTATGATGGATGAGTATTTTTCTTACACTACTTTTAAACGGTAAACGTCGTTGTACCTACCTGAACCTCCCGTAATACAATTCACTTTATCCAGTCCATCTTCTTTTTTTAACATACATTATAGTAAATCTACACCTTAGATTTGTATATCGTTTGATTGCTTACTTCGTTTTTTACTTCGTTTAAGTGTCTATACCTCTTGTTTGAACACCAATGGTCACCCCTCTCCGTTCCCCCTCCATAATACCACCATCCCCTTTTTTCACAATAATACCCTAAAATACTTTAGTACATACACTATGTAAACTTTCAATATTTCGTGACGACGACGACGACGACGACGACGACGACGACGATTCAACGAAGTCAGTACAGACTGAGACACGCTGGGGTATCTGTCGTCGGGTTGTCCGAGGGGGCAGGGACCCTAAGAGGTCCGTTCTTGTGACCTCACCCAACGGTAAAGGAAGAGGTTATGTACCTTCACTTTTCACTTTCACTTCAGCGAATCAGCACAGGCTGAGAATCGCTGGGGTACCTGACGTCGGGTGGTCCGAGGAGGTAGGTACCCTAAAAGGTCCGTTCTCATGACCTTACCCCACGGTAACGGAAAAGGTATATTTCGTGATATCTTAAATTTGATAAAGTAAGTTAAATTTTTTCCGATGAAGTAATTTAAGATTGTTGGTGAGACACTCCATTTATAATAATACAATTAACTTGTCTACTCCATTCATTCCGAGATTCTCCGATTCATTGAATGGGTTTCAGTGTGTTAATTGTTTATCGTTTCAGTCTTAAATTTTCGTCCATACGATTTGAGATTTCGTAACATACGACCTATTGTCTCTATCCACAATTCTACTTTAACAAATCAGGTCTTATTTAGTCGAATTAGTACCGTCTCTATAATCTTTCATACATAGAACGATTCACAATTTTTATAGTTGTTATACGACACCCCTCTTTGAACCAAAAAGATAACGTTAATAATGTTTCACCACATAAAAGACTAAAAAGAACTAATTTCTACACTCTATTAAAACCCCCGAATTACTAACTGACCCAGATGAAACATAAGGAACTACGGAAAGGTGTACATAAGGAACTACGGAACGGGAACCAATAAACCAATAGAGTACTGGTACACAGAACACAGGTTTTTATGTTACATCCGTACAGACCCACCTGTATTCGTTAACGTGACGATGACAACCTCTTCGGTACGTTGTACCTACTCGTCCAGTTCTCACCTTATGGGTCCCCGTGTATTCGAACAGGTAATAGTAGGTCTTGACTGTATGGAAACCGACACGGTATGGAACCCTGATTTCATCTAAGATCCAGCTTCAACTGTCAACACCATTTGTGGGGACCGATACATATCAGATTTTGAAGGACTGTGAAAATTAAACTAATGAGACGGACATCAATTCTACTTAAATCAGTAAATAAGTATATTTAATAAATCCCGTTACTCTTCACAAACACTACTATCAATTAGTATCTTAATGTCAGTCTTCCCTGGAGTCCTCAGTAGATTAGGTCAGAGAGGTATCATGGTCACTTCTGTGATTCTGGATCCCGTTCAGTTACGTAATTAGACGAGTGTGTCAGACGACATACGTCCGGACCGAAATTTTTGGTCTCAGAGACTAGTAGAACGAGTGTAGGGTATATCTTAATCGTTGTTCAAGTTACTAATTAAGAGGAAGTAATAAAACCTATAAGTTCGGAAGGAGATGTACAGAGACGAGAACGAATTTGACGTTGTCTTTTCGGTCGACCTACACTCAATCTCTCTTTTCCGATTTTACTTATTCTGAGAAGACCAATTAGTCGTTGCGGTCAGGGTAGAAACAAAAGTCGACCGGAATCTTTTCGTTTAGACAGAGGACGTCGTCGGTTTAGAATAGGAACACTTTGTCTCGACTCCGAACCAAGATTGAGGTCAGTCCGGGATACGAACTATGTACTGGTGACCTTTCAAAGTACTTTCTTTGACGAAAACTCCCCTCTCTTCCGACTACCACTCATCTTCAACCTTTTTACAAAGTCTTAAACTTCAGTCGTCCTCGGAATCTCTAGTACAGTGGATGGACGGAGTAAAATGTCCCCCTCCCTTAGGTCAGGATCCACTAACTCCCTGGAAACTTCGGTATGTCTTTTCACCGATTTTAAACCAATGTGTCAGATTCGCTAAAGAAGTAATATATTTTAGGGACCACCGAGTCTACTCTTTTGTAAACAGACGTTAGGCCCTCTCGGTCCAAACTAGGGACTCAGTCCTTCTAGGAGACCTCTTCCCTTAACGATGGGATCGTCGTCGTCGTCGTCGTCGTCGGTCATAAGAAAGGACCTCTTAAGGTACATGTCTTCTTGGACCACCCGATGTCAACTACCCCAGTGTTTCTTAGTCTGTGTTTACTCGTTGATATGAAAGAAAGTATGAAACACGGACTCGGACCACGATTATCCCCGAAGGGATTACGGAGTCGTCATTTCTTAGACGGACGTTACGTCTTCTGAGTCCTCTGTACCCAAGTTAAGGACCCAACCCTTCTAGGAGACCACCTCCTTTACCGTTAGGTGGGGTCATCAGAACGGATCTTTTAGGGTACGAGTCTCCTCGGACCATCCGATGTCAAGTTCTCTAACGGTTCTCGACCTGTACTGACTCGCTGACTTGTGTGTGTGTACCACGATTATGTAGATAATATACAGTACATCGTATTATATATAATAATAATATATCGTCAATGTGAGAATTCGGACCGGGATCAACTGTTGGTTCATGTGACTCCGAATCTCTAAAAACCATTGAAAGACTTGCAGTTTATTAACTATCTGTTTTTTCGGTACTAAGGTTATACCTGGAATAATTCTTGATACTTCACAGACTCTGAAATTGAAGGACCACTCGATTGTTTAATTGAACGGTACCAAAGTTCTTATACGACAATCTTCTGAACTCTGAGGACCCAGTCTCTGTTTCCTGAAATAGTGTAAATAACTATTGTCATCAGGAGTCGTCAAAGGACTCAGAGTCAAGGGTACTGTCCCACTCTTCTCCCGGTAGTGACTGTCTGTGTCACTCGACGTAATATCTCCTCCTTAGGACTCGACCCCTTCGTTTAAAAATATTATCCGTGACTCATACCGACGGAACAGGACATCTTCCTTTGTGAAATAGTCAAAGGGTTCCGATAAACGACAAATTAATGCGAACATTTCAATCAGTTCTTGTTTCAGTTAGTCACGTGACTAGTTTTCTATACTAGAAGGGTTAGGTCCCTAGTTTGGGTCCAGAGGGTGTAACATCCTCTCAAGAAATTGTCGACTCGGTGTTCCTCTCGGGTTCTTATGACCTCAACCATCGGATACGGAAGAGGTCCCCTAGAAGAGCTACGTCCTTAGTTTGGCCCCCAGAAGACGTGACGTCCGTCTAAAAATTGGTTGGTTCGAGAGTCCCTTCGGAGTTTTCTGTACATCTTTGTAGTTTTTGTGTACCTCTTGACAGAGGGTTGTATAAAATTGACATTTTGAGTACAGTAGTCGGTGATATGGTGTTACTGTCACCGTTACGTCAGTTGTCCTTTTGTACTCCAACTTTACCAACCAACAACTTTACGTCGTAAATTTATTATATTTAAAGACGGTAACTTTATGATAGTCGTCAGTTCAGTAACTAACCCTTAGTGGGACTCCCTCCACACACTCCGTGTCTACCTATTGACCCTGACTAAAAGATTTTGAAAAGGACTCAAAACCCGTAAAAAGGGGAATCGTCGAATGATTCCTTCCTTCTCTCTCTCCTTCTCTCTTCTGTCTTCACTGAAATTCGAGTGAAACTTCTCTGTCATAGAGATCCAAAGTGGACACACGTCAACAGTAATACGCAGTAAGAAGTGTCCGACAACGACTCCGACGTACCTAGACAAGTATTCTAGTTTTCGTCACCATCGAAGGTTCTACCTTTCCCGTCAAACCAGAGGACTCAAATTTATTTAAGACGAATGAGTGACCACAGGAACCTATTCAAAGTGGGGACAGAGACCCTCAAAGTAGTCGAGGTTCCACTCTACTGGGAACAGTTTGGGTATCACGTCATGGACCGGTTATTATTCGTTAGTCGATTGTAATCAAGAAGAATACTTCGTGTTTAGAAGTACTGATTTTCATTATGACTTTATACGAAAATTATGGACCTTTGGGGTATTCTTTATAGTGAAAGTCGATGTCAGTCATGTTCCTCCTTAAAATATAACTGTCCCACTTAAAAATAATAAATTTTTACATCTTTATTATAAACACTATTACAATTATGAAGACGGAACTTTAGGGTTTTACTCTGAGTTGACGGAAGTAAATACGAAAGGGGGGTTTTCCTTGAGAAAACAATTCGGAGTGAATCAGGTAGAATTCGTGGAAAGTCAGTTTCTTGTCGAAGAGTAATTCCCTTTTTACTAATAATTGTAGGAGTAAAACGAAGGAGAGCACTTAATAAACGTAAGTCTTTACACGTACCGTAATCAAAGTCCCATTTACGTTTATACTGTCGCCCTGAAGAGTGGTTCGAGAAAAAATAATAATCGAGAAAAGTACATAAGGTAAATAATAAGGGAGTAGTAAAAAGTGTAACATAATTTTACAATCTAAAGAATTTTATTATTATAAAGAAAGTAAACCATTAACAGAGCCGGAACAGATGTTGTCAGACATAGTGTCTCACGGATAGATGTTAAACCTCACCGAATATTACTGACAAGCAGAAACGACTCCCCTCCGACTCCTTAATCGATAGTACCATTGACTCGGGGAGAGAGGGTGGCTCTTACACTAATGAGGTCCACTCCAAGTACCCGAACACTTTCTCCCGTCACCACACTCTTTCCGAAGACGACTCTCACGACCGTCATATAAATGTCAGACCCCGAATTTCTATTTAATTCTCCAAAAAAGGTGAGTCGATACTCGTCACGGACAGAGGTCACGAAAAATTTATGTTATCGAGTGTGAGATAAAAAATACCTATACCACTTCAGGAAAACAAACGTCGTAGGGTACAGGAGGGGTACTCCTCACCTACTTGACTCTCTGATTCGTAAAAGTTAGTTTCACATCACCCGTACTGAACTGACCTCACTTTAGTTCCTTATTACCCACATGAAAGATGGGTCCAGACGGAACTATTTGACTAATGTTAATAAAACAAAAAGGGACCAGTATTTTTTCCATTATCTAGACTGATTATTTTACTTTGATTATTTTAGTAAACTAGTAAAACTAAGTGACGTGAAGTGACGAGGTTCGAGGGACAACTGAGTGTTTAACAAAGACAGTATAGTAAAATATAAACAAAGAAAACCTAAACTGAATTACAGAGAAAAAGAGAGAGGAACAATGACAGGTAGTACAGTGAAGAAAGAAGGTCCCTCGTCTCCTTACTCGTTACTAGTTCCGAGTTTCGCTCAATAGACCATCTAGTATGTGTACACAGACAATCATTTTACCGTTTTATACTTTGTACATCTACGAAACTATTCCGAAATAAAAAAGGGTATCCTAGACGAAGAACGGTGCGATGTTTGATGTTCTACATCAGTAATCGAAAAATGAAAACAACACACTATATATTTACAAATGAGACATCTCACACTCTGCCCTTTCCTGGTAGAAGTGACACTGGACCCTCTGCCCTGGTCCTCGTTCGCAGGCTTAGTCTCAAACGACCAAGTCCGGACGTCAATCTGATCAAGAAGGTGTATAAAATATTACGGATGGAACATGGTTAAATTAATTTTAAGAAGACCACTTATCATCCCATCGTATATGGTCGACGTAAACCGTCCACTCTTTTCCCCTTACTTCATAAAGAGTGCTGACGATTCACCGATGACCCGTAGTATGTCCTAAGTCGAATTTCATCCATTATAATTAAAACTCACCAATGTTACGCAGGTCGTGAAACAATTCACGGGATGTCTGTAAAAAAGTAATGTAAAGTGTCGTCACGACACTCTTCCGTCAAGGATATAATAGACGTAAACATCTTTTTCTTCAACTTCTAGTTTCTACAATTAGTCTTGAAGGGTTGAAAAGGTACAGGATCTTATGGATCTTATGTCATAGAGACACCATGTGACTCTTTTCATCTACTCCTATGAACGACAGTTTCCGTCAGCGGGTTTCCAAGGTCCGTCCGGTCCTAGACCCGTTTAGACGTTGGATAAGTGTTGTGTTGTTACACGTATATTACCTTAAATGTACGACAGTAATAGACACCCTAAAAACAATAAAAAAAAAGGAATCCCGATAAATATAAGAAAGAAAGACCTTAGTGGTCAAGTACATAAACCGACAAAAAAGGGGATTTCTCTTCAAGTAGAAAAGAAATAACTAAGTATTTTGGTCAGACCCATACCTCTACCGTTCTACTAACTGACAGGGAAGTCTAAGGGACCCAAGCACATGTGTGTGACAAATACGTGACTAGCACAAACGCAAAATAGTGAACAATGGACATTAAATTGGTGTAAGGGGACCATCAAGTCAACCATTTTTTTAGTCGGACGTTACGTCCTCTGGGACCAAACTAAGGACCCAGTCCTTCTACACGACCTCTTCCCTATCCGATGGGCAAGGTCATAAGAACCCGAAGGGGACACCGAGTCGACCATTTCTTAGGTTACCGTTACCTTTTCCGTACCCAACCTAGGGACCGAACCCTTCTAGGTGACCTTCCCTCTTGTCGATGGGTGAGGTCCTAAGACCGGACTCCTTATCAGGGGACATATCAGGTACCCCAGTGTTTCTCAGTCTGTACTAACTCACTGAAAGTGAAAGTGAAAAGGGGTACTTACTGTTAATTTATTCTGGTGGGAAACCCCCACAATACTTTATCATGGACATTTAGTCACTCTTAACACGGGTAATATATCTTTCATCAGTATTTACAATGACAATATAATACTTACAATTGTAAAACAAGTCAAGTCAAATCAAGTCAGTGAGTCAACACAGACTGAGAGACGTTGGGGTACTTAGCGTCGTACGGTCCGGAGGGACAGGTAGTGGTTGAGGGTCTCAAGTGAGTCTGAGTACAGGTGACTCAGTCACTACGGTAGGTCGGTAGAGTAGGACAACAGGGGAAGAGGAGGACGGGGTTATGGAGGGTCGTAGTCTCAGAAAAGGTTAGTCAGTTGAGAAGTATACTCCATCGGTTTCATAACCTCAAGTCGAAACTATAGTCAGGAAGGTTATTTGGGTCCTGACTAGAGGGGATCTTACCTGACCAACCTAGAGGAACGTCGGGTTCCCTGAGAGTTCTCAGAAGAGGTTGTGATGTCAAGTTTTCGTAGTTAAGAAGTCGTGAGTCGAAAGAAATGTCAGGTTTAGAGTGTAGGTACGTACTGGTGACCTTTTTTGGTATCGGAACTCACCTACCTGGAAACAACCGTTTCATTACAGAGAAGAAAAATTATACGGTAGACCCGACCAGTATTGAAAGGAAAGTTTCTCATTCACAGAAAATTAAAGTACCGACGTTAGTGTTAGACGTCACTAAATCCTCGGGGGTTTTCATTTCAAACAGTGACAAAGATGACAAAGGGGTAGATAAAGGGTGCTTCACTACCCTGGTCTACGGTACTAGAATCAAAAGACTTACAACTCGAAATTCGGTTGAAAAAGTGAGAGAAAGTGAAAGTAGTTTTTCGAGAAATCAAGGACAAGTGAAAGACGGTATTCCCACCACAGTAGACGTATAGACTCCACTAACTATAAAGAGGGCCGTTAGAACTCAGGTCGAACACGAAGAAGATCAGGTCGCAAAGAGTACTACATGAGACACATATTCAATTTATTCGTCCCACTGTTATATGTCGGAACTGCATGAGGAAAAGGATAAACCTTGGTCAGACAACAAGGTATAGGTCAAGATTGACAACGAAGGACTGGACGTATGTCCAAAGAGTTCTCCGTCCAGTCCACCAGACCATAAGGGTAAAGAAAGTCTTAGAAGGTGTCAAAGAACACTAGGTGTGTCAGTTACCGAAACCGTATCAGTTATTTCGTCTTTATCTACAAAAAGACCTTGAGAGAACGAAAAAGTTACTAGGTCTCCTACAACCGTTAAACTAGAGACCAAAGAGACGGAAAAGTTTTTGGTCGAACTTATAGACCTTCAAGTACCAAGTACATAACGACTTCGGACCGAACCTCTTAAAACTCGTAATGAAATGATCGTACACTCTACTCACGTTAACACACCATCAAACTCGTAAGAAACCGTAACAGAAAGAAACCCTAACCTTACTTTTGACTGGAAAAGGTCAGGACACCGGTGACGACTCAAAAGGTTTATACGACCGTATAACTCACGTCGTGAAAGTGTCGTAGTAGAAACTCCTAAACTTTATTGAGGTGACCTTAAGGTAGTGGAGGTGATCGAAACAAGTATCACTACCAAAGATTCCGGGTGAACTGAAGTGTAAGGTCCTACAGACCGAGATCTACTCACCAGTGTGGTAGCTCTAATAGACCCAGTACTTCTAGAGAAAACATGTCAACAAGACACGTAAGAACGGCGGAGAAGAATTATAGAAGACGAAGACAATACAGGGAGGGCAAAGATAAGAAATAACTCGGGTAGAAACGTACTTTACAAGGGAACCATAGAGATTAAAAGGACTTTTCTAGAGATCAGAAAGGGTAAGACAACAAAAGGAAATAAAGAAACGAGACTAACGACTCCTTCCGAAAGAAAAGAGAGGAACAATAAGAAACCTTGAGACGTAAATCTATGTATATAGAAAGGAAAAGAGGAGACGAAAAACGAAGAGAAGAAAAGTGTCGATATGAATAAACGTTTATAAAAAAGATTAAATAGAAGTCAACTGAAATAACTGTTACAAAGACTAGATATATTGAAAACCACTACTTATTCAAATTTGGATATGTATCTCGCCACTCTCCCACCTTCCCCCCTTCTGTATCTCTGCCCCCTTCTCTCCCTCCGAGTTCTCCCTCCCCTATATACATATTAATACCGACTAAACGTAACAACATACTGTCTTTGGATATGTCGTACATTTTTAATTGTTTTTTTATCATTTTTCCTTTTTGGGTGTAGGTATTTTTAATTTTTATCCATACGACAATTATCGTCCCTATTTTACGTCCACTCGTTTCTATGAGTATTGATAAAACTACTGGAAAGTAAAATAATAAAATAAATATGTAGGGTCACCAAATAATGTTCCGTTCTTTTGTTTATTAGGTACAATGTAAAGGATCAACTAAAGAAGTTCGAAGGGGGGTAAGTACAAGTAGAAAGTACCTCACTTTACCTCTTTCATAAAAATAGAGTCTCCTTGCCGTCCCGAATCTTTACAAGCTAAAACTATGGAAGTGACATTTCGTGGTGAAAGAGATTTCCATAAGTCTCAGTAGTGAGTTTTGGAACCGGCTAACATAATCCTCGAGACCTCGTGTCCCGAATATCGTTGATAAATGGACGGTAGGTCCGTTGGAAGGTTCCCCTACCCCGGTGATCTAACTCTTTGTCACTACGACTTCTTCCTACCAGGGAATGTTGGTACAATATACACATCATATACTTACTTTCCGATTGTGTTAAGGAGTAGGTGTCTCTTAACCATTCTTTTGATGTGAGGTTTACTTTAGTCTTTCTTAGTAGTAAACTAGTCTTCTAACAGTAGTAAAAAATTCGGATTTCATTATCAGAAGGAGACTCAACATATAATAAAATAACCTTCCTATTGGTGAGTTAATGTTTGTCTGAACTGTCTCAATAGGATAATAAATTATTTACCATGATGTGTACTATTAAAAGGATCAACTTAATAGAATACAAACTGGTTGATGTTGAAAAGGTTTCCTGTTCAACTCTCCAGTTCTAAGGGGAGAGGTGGGGAGTTTCTTCCTTGAGTTGTTACTTTTAGTATCTATGGTGTCCAGAGACTTTTATCATTAACATAACACCGAATTTATAATCATTTTATGAAATAAGAAATCCCTAAGGACCCTTGACTTTTACCAAATATAGTGGAGTTACAGGTTGTTCCATATCTTCCAAACATAATCATTGTTAATATGTTTGGTAGTTTTTTTGATGTCTCCGGTTCTAAAATGTACGGTCATCTCTTTGAATGGTGTAACCCTGTAAAAAAATTCATACGAGTTTTATTAATTTACGTAAGACACTTGTTTTCGTTAGTTACAAACCTTCGGGTCATCCAACGGACATACCAGAGTTAAAACATCCATTAAGGTTGAAAGTGACTAGTGTGTGATCTGGTTTCTAAGATTTGATGTACCAAGATGGTTTGTCCTAGACCGTTCCTAGAGTAAAACAATATCGGACCGATCCCTGGTCCCACTTTTCGATACACCTACTTGTACACTTATTTAGATGGTAGTCCTAGTTTCTTCCTTATGAATAGTCGTATTAAAACCAGGGATCCGTTACGGAGAGAATTCGAACAATACTATTACACCGACTATGACTCTTCTTATAAACCGACCATCACGTGATTTCATATCTGTAAGTATATAATTCTTGAATTCCCCTATAATATTAATAACTTTATTGAGTTATTTGTAGGTAGACGTAAGTATAATCACGAACGACCAAACACTTGTAGATTCAATTTATATTTGTCTAGGAAGTTGGAGACTTCCGAATTATACTCACCGTATACGTATTTGTCTAACTTTCTATGTCTCTGTTTACGGTTGTGGTTGGTTTTTTTTTAATTATTTAACTTGGTTTATAAATGTACTACATGTTAACGAACGTGTTACGAACCTTTCACTTTAAACTTAAAACTTTACACGGACAATCTTATAGACGATTTTTATTAGAGTCATTAAGATCAATGAGTGTCTCTTGAAAGATTCTGTTATCGTAATTTTAGGGGAGAGGGACTTTATTTATAAATGTAAAGTTCCCCGATGACACCGTAGACCTGGTGTCACCTACGAGTCATTTTAAAAACATCTTCCTTACCATTCAAATTTTTTTTTCACTCAAAGTCCATACACACCACTCTAGACCTTGGATCCTTTTCATCTGTTCATTACTAACTTATAGGACTCTTTGTACAAACGATTTGTTTTGTTTATTTTTGATACGTACGTTCGTCTTGAAATCTCTCTACTCTCCATATTACCCTCTTTACCTTAAATTAAAATCACTTCACGAAGAAACTGAAACTATTGTATGAAAAGTCAAACTAACATATGTTCAAACACATACAGTTTATACTATTCCCACCACCACCATGTATCGGACATCGGACGGTCCAAGGAGAAAGGTACCCGAAGAGGTTCGTTCTTATGACCTCACCCAACGGTAAAGGAAGAGGTACCCTAGAAGGGTTGAGTCCTTGACTTGGGACCAGAGGACAAAACGTCCGTCTAAGAAATGGTTGACTGGATGATCCCTTCGGGTTTATATCGTTACTAATAACTAATTGACAGAGTCCACCTTTTGTTACTGTATTAACGAACAAAAGAAAATTTCAATTTAAAAAGAGTTGACAATAAGAGGGACCAAACCTCTCCTCCTTGGGAAAACGAGTCCTACTATATCCTCACCAGATCCTGGAAAGCGAGCGTGACAGACTACAGTACGGATATCTTTTTGGGTAGTCTTACTCGGTATCTTTCACTCTTGGTAATTAAAAGAGAACAGTCTAAAATAGAAACAGAACTATACATTCTCGAAACAAGATGTTATCACTCTAACATATGACAGAACCACTCCCTCACACTCAAGGTCATTCTATCACGAGTTTTCTTTCACACCGATTAACATTACGGTTCCAACAGGACTCACACGACAACTCTGTAAGTTTGGTCGGACTGTCACTGTCACTCTCCAGACGTGACGACCCCGGTCCGAGGAAAGTTTCGGGGCCTTCCACGTATCAGTCTTTTCTTTACCTCCTTTGGTGGTATTGGTGAAGCTTCTTTTCTCCCTTTAGTTTTTGTCGGTTACTACTCCGATAGACTAATGTTTCTTTGTTGTTTCGAGACAAGGAGTTTCCCCAACAAAACTTTTAGTACAAAATACTAGACTTAAAAGTGAACACTGAAGGACAATGTATTCTAAAAACCATAAGACTCTCTTTGGCTCCAAATTAGTTCCTGTTGCACGTACACTGACCGAGATTTATTCTGTCGCACCGGAAACCTCAATTTAGACTCAAATTTAGACTCGAATGAAGAAGTGGTCGATCCACTGAAACCCGTTCTATGAATTGGAAGACCAAAGAGTGAAAGAAAAAGACATTTTACTTCTGTTACTCCAGTTACCTTGTCCTTCTAACACTCCTGACCAACAATATGTTAGTGGATCGTGGTCGTGGACACTTTACAGTTCAAGGGAAGGTTACTTCTTTGACCCCTTATTCTTCTCAGATAAAAACTCTCTCTCTTAGATGAATTTCAAAAGATACGTAAAAAAATTTTATATTAAAGTCGTTATAACACTTCAAGTCATTTGGTTAAGATTTTACATCGGTTTTCTACAACATGTACTGTAACATGTTTGTAAATAGATTTTCCTACGATGAACATCAAAACAAGGATTACCTCTTTTGATTTTTACTAGATGTACGAGTTACTCACACACACGAATCACCTCAGGTTGAGACACTGGAATACCTGGTACCCAGCGGTCCGAGGAGACAGACACCTTAAGAGATCTGTTCTTATGACCTTACACAACGGTAATAGATGAACTCCCCTAGAAGGACTAGGCCTCTAACTTGGGTGTAAAGGACACAGAAGACGTAACCGGCCGTCTAAGAAATCACGACACAGTGGACCCTTCGGTTACAAGTTGAACCACTATGAATTCGTCTAATACCGTTTAAGTAATCTATATTATGATTCGTCAGTAATTTTTATAGAGTATCGGTCTATTTCAAGACCTTAATGAATGTCACAAAATAACTTCTTTTCTTCGTAGAGTTAAAGAAACGATCTCCTAAGGTCAAAATTTCACCTTTTATTATATCCGTAATGTTTTTGTCTTTCTTTATGTGGATGTACAATTTCGACAACAGAAACTCCACTACCCACACTAAAATGGATATTAAAAAAAACAGTAAAAATCACAAAGAACCAAAAAGTTGTTATTATTTGTAAATTAAAATATTATTACTTATATAAATTTTTATCAGAAATCGAATATGAAATTTGTTATCATGTTAATTAAACCAAGTCTGTCACCCTCTGGACCCAAGCTAGGGACCCAGTCCTTCTAGGAGACCTCTTCCTTTACAGTTGGGTGAGGTCATAAGAACGGACCTTTTAGGGTACCTACCTCCTCGGACCATCCGATATCAGGTACCCCAGCGTTTCTCAACCTGTGTTGACTCTCTGTTTTGATGATGTCAGAGATTTCACAATTCAGTTTTCTATTATCATTCTGTTAGTAATTTCCCTAATATATATAATACGTCTTCGTAAAGATTTCTTTTTTGTCCACTTAAACAGTAACTATTTCGTATTCCTACAGACTGGATTTGACCAAAAATATATAAAAATATAATACGGTAAGTTATTGGTGTTTGTAAAAGTAAATGTCATCTTAATTGAGAAATTTACCTATTTTTCAAATCCATCTTACGAACCAAAAGGTTAATCAATAAACGTACCTTCCTACAAAACAAAGAACTGACTCTTTTAATTTTTTATCTATAACGAAAATATATCTTTTTATTTATGTACACTTCAGATTGTGTCTCCGATTTACTAATTATGTACGATAACTTAAACTTAAGTCATCTTTTAGTATTACCGAAATTTTTACGTGATTAAATAGGTGAGTAGGTAAATAAGAAAGTAATTATTATGGAAAGATGATAAGTTTACGTCGACTTCAAATTTTGTTTTCGGATATTGTCTTACAAATTTTATATCAAGAATTACATTATTTTATTAGATCCTTGTTGTTATAGGAATGATAATAAGTTGAAGTAACGAAGTAAAAATCTGATCCAGTATTTTGATTTTCTTTTTTTTTAATGATCGATATGTAAACGAGTTTTGACTAAGGTTTAGGTAGGGTACGTGAACGAGTTTTAGAATATTATCACCGGATACAACATTCCTTTTATAAAATAATTAGAATGATCCTATCAATTATTAAATCTCTTAATTACCTTAGACTAAATACTATGATTTTACTATTCTTGAGAGAAATTATACTTACATCTCAAGTGATTGTATATCGTAATAACAACCATAGTGACCCAGTTATGCCATCTATCAAACGGTTTTTTTAATAGAAGTATTTGACGACTTAACTGATAAAGATTAATGAAAAAAGATACTTAAGAGTACTAAATAAAGACGTTTTAGTGAAAATAGTTGGTACTCTACCCAGAACAGACGAACCTTCTGATTCTCCTACTTGTAAACCTTTAAGTCACGTTACCGTGTCCGAAATATCCATTTCTATCACTAACTCTCACATGTCGTTCCTTACATCTGTACCGGGGATTTTAATAGGTTAGTGTAGTAGCAAACTATCACCTATGTTTTTGTCATAAGTACCGAGTACATTGAGACTGACGTCAACTATAGTTAACAATATCTACACAAGACGACAATAGTCCATAAATCACCTTATAACACATAAAATTTTAATAATTTTAAATATATATGTATATATTTTATTCAATGTCAAGTCAAGTCAAGTCGACGAGTCAGGTTGAGAAACGCTGGGGTACCTAACGTCGTATGGTCCGGAGGGACAGGTAGTAGTTGAATGCCTCAAATGAGTCTGAGTACAGGTAACTTAGCCACTACGGTAGGTTGGTAGAGTAGGAGACAGCAGGGGAGGAGGAGGACGGAAGTTAGAAAGGGTCTTAATCCCAGAAAAGTTTACTCAGTCAAGAAGTGTAGTCCACCGGTTTCATAACCTTAAAGTCGAAATCGTAGTCAGGAAGGTTACTTATAAGTCCTGACTAGAGGAAATCCTACCTGACCAACTTAGAGGAACGTCAAGTTCCCCGAGAGTTCTCAGAAGAGGTTGTGGTGTCAAGTTTTCGTAGTTAAGAAGTCACGAGTCGAAAGAAATGTCAGGTTGAGAGTGTAGGTATGTACTGATGACCTTTTTCGTATCGAAACTGATCTGCCTGGAACCAACCGTTTCATCACAGAGACGAAAACTTATACGATAGATCCAACAAGTATTGAAAAGAAGGTTCCTCGTTCACAGAAAATTAAAGTACCGACCTCAGTGGTAGACGTCACTAAAACCTCGGGGGGTTTTATTTCAGACAGTGAGAAACGTGACAAAGGGGTAGATAAACGGTACTTCACAACCCCGGTCTACGACACTAGAATTAAAAGACTTACAACTCAAAATTTGGTCGAAAAAGTGAGAGGAGAAAGTGAAAGTAGTTCTCCGAGAAATCGAGAAGAAGAGAAGTTCAATATTGTACATAATTTTAAATTTCAAATGAAGAAAACTCAAAATTTACGTTTTATAGGTATAAACTCCTATAACTCTTTATGTCAAATTTCTTCTCTTCTTTATGATTTCCCTTCTGACATTAGTATATCTTCATTAGCGATAATTGTAAAACCGTATAAATAAGTTATCTATTTAGAAAGAGAGAGATGTGTGTTTTTTTATTTTTCACGTGAGACGGAGTGGATGTCTGTACGTATGCACGTGTATGTATGAGTAGTTTGAGTATATTTCAAAAATTCATCGAACCTAAAAACATATCCTCAAGTTGTTTATAAATCCTACTTTCCGACCTACTTTCCTATTCTCAATGTCCGGGATATATTGTCAGAGGGAGTTGAATTGTTAAAGACTCGGTTCTAGTTCGAACAATAATACCAACTTAAAAACTTCTCCATCAGACTTCAATGTGTCTCTAGACTCATAAACTAACTGTTTGTCAGTTAGATGAAAAACTGTAATTCTGGTTAAACCAATCTGTACCGGAACCTACGAGATGTTTGTTCTGTTTTGGGGTTTGACTTAGATGAGTCATCTTTCTTCCTTTATCTAAACTGTATTTCCGAAATGAGATCGAAAAAATGGTAGGAGAAAATACACCGTGACTTCTCGATACCTAAGTCTACGACTTCAATACTAAGTTAGATAGGTATATTTTAAGAACTAAATAAACTTAGTATACATAGATAACGGGTTATCAATACCCATAGTCAGTGAGGTGTGCGTCGAGTAGACAATAGTAATCGTCATTAACCAACTGGTTAGAACCGTTTGATGGGTCTGAAATTAGGTATTCACCTTTGTTCCTTTTTTTAGTTAAGAAAAACCAAATACACACACTTTAATTTTGTGAAGATCAAGTTTTTGAGACGGACCCAATTTTCTTGATTCAAACGGAACGATAGTACAAAATTTATCTTTGGTAACCAACGTTGAAAGGTCAATTACACAACTAGTCATCTTTTCAAGTAAATCACCATAAGTTATAATTAAAATCATCGATCGAGTCACCGAACGGAATGATTCCCCGATAAATGACGAAAAAAGAAAATTTTTTACCATCGTTAATAAACACGAATACTCTCGCTACCCTTGTTGGTTTGTGATTTTTATCTTTAATACTTTAATCGGTGTTCGTTTAATGTCTCGTCCCTGTTTAGGTACTTGTAAAGGAGACTGACCGGACGACGACTGGAGGAACTTCACCTGTCCGATAATTGGACTTACCTATCGTACCAACTCTTGGGGGAAGAGAGTGGATCAAGGTACAGAGAATCGAGTGTCACGGTTGACTCCCGAATCAAACTACGACTTGAAACCAAGGTCTCTGTTTGGATAATCTTGGTAACGACTCTCATCTTTTACGTAGTACAATCCCGGTGGACAATTTAAACTCGGTATTGGAAACCTGACCCATTGTTAAAACACCGAAAATTAAGATGAATGTACAGAAACTTGAGTTTCGACAAAGACACGTCAATAAGAGTTAACTAGATAAATTACACTCTTTTACAAAACTTAACCTTGTGACGATAAACAATGATGATGGGTTTTTTATGTATATAGGTGGGACGGGGGTTTTATCGGTTGTTTTATATTAGACTAAGTAGAAACCGCTTCTCTTGTTCTTTTTTTACATTATGTAGTCCCCTTTTCCGAGATTCATTTTAGTATAAATCACTAGTCTAAGAGACAAAACAACTGACGACAACGGTTCCGTAGACGTTAATAATAGGAAAAACATAGTCCTACTTGTGTACCTTAGTTTGTCTCGTACTTGAATCGATTACTTTATATTCTTAGTAAACCCACATCCACCTTTCCTTCACTATCTTAAGTATCCTTGTCTACAAGATTCTCAATAATCTTGAAAAGTCTCACTTTAAAGTATAGGACATAGATTAATAACGTAACGAGAAGAACTCAGGACTGTCGAGTATAGACAATTTTAAGAACTCTTCTCACTTCCCTTTACCGTACATCTCTGAATTCATTGATGGTGTGCTAACTGTTGACAATCGGGCTCTTTACAACTGGGAGAGAAGTCGACTCGTAGACGTTACCGTGTCGTGATGGGTGTTTTTACGTTCTTTTCTCGTGAACTCCGACGTACAAAAGGAAAGAAGTTCATGTAAAAATAATCTTAAGGAAGAGACCAAGGAAGGAACGATGTAATAACAAGAGTTTTATTCACGAGAAACTAAACAAACTGAAACACAAACGTTATGGGATTTTGTCTAAGGTAAAATAAGAGGTCACGGTTCCTTAGACCCGTACGTAAAAGAAAGGTACGTTTTAATCTGAAAGACGTGGGTGTCTAACCCTCGATTTACGAAGTATAAATAATAGAAATTCCACGACACAATTACTTTCTTAAAATTAGTAACTGTAACGAGGCACTTAATACATAATGTTTTTGGGGACGACTACTCAATCTGTTTTAATTGGATGACATTCCCCGTAATTTTTTTTTAGTGTCGATTAATCATTCGGTTGTCCTTGTTTCTTTACATTTTGTTTCTACAACTCTTGTTCTGTAAATCCATCCTTCGCGACGGAGAGAAAATCTTCACCAAGAAAGTAAACCCGTAGTAAACATTGTTGTGGACGGTAACGACTTTAGAAGGAGGTTAGACTATACAAGGTAATCTGAACTCGTAAAAATACAAAACATTAATCAAAACATTCGACCATAGAAGTGAGAAAGTTTGACACCTTTAGGTTTCTGAGTATTATCTTTTACCTTTTATAAAAATTTACGAAAATTTAATAAAGGGTCCACTAGATATAATCTCTACATTCCGTTAAGTGTCCCTAATATTACCCTTTACTAAAGACAGTGAAAAAAAAGGGGAACTTAGTGAGACATACGAGTAGTATATAGAGAATAGGTAGGGACATAAAATTTCATCGTTTCGAAACAGGTCCGAGGAAAGGACTACGTTAAGATGTACCCCGCCTGTTTCCGTCTTTACCCAAATTTAGTGTCCGACGAACCGAAGAGTCGAGGAGGAGTACGACTATACATTCTGGTACGTAGTGAGACGACCACGTCCTTGACTCTCCTCTGTTAACTGGGACTCTCCGACGACCTCTCCACGAGTACGACCCGGTGTAAACAAATATTAACGAGAAAGATTCAATATCCACCTCTATTTCGTTGGTTTTACCCTGTTCGTCTCCGTTCTCTGTTGTTATTACGGATAAAGTTAAAAAGGGACGAGTTGTCTCCGGGGCTCGTAATTTTTACTAATCTACTAAGAAACTGGAAAGTAAAAGAAGACCTAATAAAGAAAAATAAAAGAAGTACAGGCTTTAGAGAGGAACAGATTATAACAGATTTTAGTAAAAGAAGGACTACTCTTAGAAAAGACTATAAGAAATCTCTTTCCCAGTAATTAGAAAGGAGAAAGTAGGATAAACGAATACCAACTCCACTGGAGGTTGAGGACCTACTAAATTTTGTTTTCGTCTGACATATTAAAACATTTTTAGAAAGTGAAAAATCCGTCTTCCTTTACGAGTTTCTTACGTGTCGTTTCTCCTTAAGAATTAAAATTTCACTGTACTTCGTATCTTTCTACGTTCTACGGTCGACATCCCACCCTCTTGAAGTGCACCCTTAAAACCGAGGACGACACAGGTTAAAACTCAACGTCCCGAAGAAAGTACACTAAGGAGTGACGAAAAAGACCTGAATCCCTTGAATTTCCTAACAAGATGGAAAGTTAAGTATATTCAAAAGAAAATAATATTCGAGTCACCTTTATCCAACCCTATGACATCATTTAAACTAGGAAGAACTTAGATTCTCGGGAGTAGAATGTCGAAAGATGAACAGAAGTGAAAGTCTTTTTCTTCGGAGTATTTGAATATAAAGGGAAGTGTCGGAGAGGTGGTGACAGACAACACTTAAGTGGTATCAAAAAGGACAAATATAGTGGACTCACTCGGTGGACACAGGTTCAGAGGGGAAAGATGGTGGGAGATTAGGAGCGTCTTGAGTGAGTATAGGGTACAAGAAGAAGGTTTGAGGATCGTAGGAAGGTTATACTATGACAAGTTATACTCGTTTTATAAGACACAAGGAGTGACATAAAGATTTAAGAAGGAAGTACTGAAGTAAACTTACCTTTAAACCAAAACAGAGAGGGAGAGTATACTCTTAAGAAAATCCGGGGAGTGTCGAGAGAGGTGACTGGTCCTTCACCTTATTCTCCAGAACTAATAGGAACTGGGAAGGTCTAGTCAAAGAAAGGAAGATGAGGTTTTGGGATTCAATTCGAGATGGATATTCGATGAGGAGCTAACAACGACTGTAGAGGACAGGAGACCCACCAAGGGGGAGAATTGTCCTACTAAAAGTGAGGATCAAGTAACTGTAAGAGAAGTCATAACGGAGACTGAAATATTGAAGTTAGTACTATTACTTGTTATTAATTTACTATCTTCTTCTCTTCAGCGAGTCAGCATAGGTTGAGAAGGGTGGTCCGAGAAACCAGGTACCCTAAAAGGTCCGCACTTATGACCTCACCCAGCGGTAAAGGAAGAGGTCCCCTAGAAGGGCTGGGTCCCTAGCTTGGACCCAGAGGGTGTAACATCCGTCTGCGAAATGGTAAGTTCGATGGTCCCTTCGGTTAATTTACTATTACTTACTATTAATTTATACGTACCTTAACTAAAAAGTTGTGGACTGAGGAGTCAAGGAAAGGATGAGGAGGTTCTTAGAAATGGAAGGGGATGTAACGGAAAGGGAAGACTCCAGTATGAGAATCTCCAATCTGGACCGAAAATAGATACTGTCGTGGAGGAATATAAGGAACCTACGATAAAGGATAGAAACGTCCACAGAGAGAGAGAGAGAGAGAGACAGGGAAGGGGTTACTAGAAGACCGTGGTGTCACTGGAGATTAGATAAGCCTACTAATGGAACTTGATAGGAATGGTTAGGTCATAGGAGAGACCCAACAAATGTACCGGACTTAAGGAGATCAGTTAATTGATAATGTGAGTCCGGAAAAACTCGGGGAGTTGAGAGATGGGGTGAGAAAGAAACAACATAAGTGAACTTGTTTGAGTGTTGAAACCAAAATATGTTGGAAAAGATAAAATATGTACGTGGGTATATCGACTTATTTTAATCTCGTTTATGGAGTGTGTCTTAACAAAATTAAGTTCAAGTGTTGGTTCTAGTAATTCACTCGAAAATGATGACGACCATCTATTATGGTATCTTAGGATTACCATACTATAATCATGTAAAGATCACGTTAATGAGGGGGTAAGAGGACCCGTTAATTGTGGAAGAGGAGAAGACAAATTAGAGTACATATTATATAATTCGGTATAGTTTAAGAACCAGTCAAGTGTCTGTACAATATGAGAAAGTCTGAAAAGACTGTCACTATGGTAAAATATAGACACAATGGAACCCGTTCAACTACCTGAAGAGACATGGAGTCGGAAGAGTAAATATTCCATTTATATAATGTGGATATAGTGACCTGACAACACTCCTAATTAACTTTATTATGGGTATATCAGGGATCAAATGATGGACTGTGTATCAACCCCGAAATTTTTACAACCCATCATAATAATGACGTGAATGAAAAAATCCGGTTCTTAAGAGAAAAGGAAGAAGGTGTTCGAGGATAAGTAGAAATTTCTGGTCCTGTATGAAAAGGAAAGAATTTGTAGAAGAGGATACGAAGGTAACGTAGATCCCGACCATAAAAAGTCATCAATGATGTGACGTAATATTAAAAAAATTATACAGACCAAGAAGTCTATTTTATAGAGAAGGTACTATTGTTTTGTATACAAAGTAAATTTAAACGTAGACCTATAAGATCTGATTCCTGACCGTTTTTATGTACAATCGAGATACAAGCGATTAATTATAAAGTAATATTATATTATGACGATACAGATCTATATAACGAAGTCAACAAGAGTTCATTAAGAAAAATTTTCTTAATAAACTTTTGATTTTGGTATCAACTTAAACTTAAAACATGTTGTATATACATATATATTTAATATAGATTAAATAGTATATGAATAAATTCACAATAGTCAACTTAAACATCGGACACCAATCGTGACTATGATCTGGATCCTGGGACGAGGGATTCTGTTCCGGTACAGGTTGATTTTGTCAAAATCCGACACATACGACTTTACGGAAAGTTTCAAGTCAACAAGGGTACCAAATAAGACGTTGTTTAAACTGTGTCTCTCGAACTAAGTCATGGGATATATTTGAGTTGAAGTCTGAGGTTACCGTCTCTGTAGATAGAAGGACAACCCCCGACACACCACGAGAAAAGAACTTTTTTTTTTTTTTTTTTTTTGTTTTTTGAAAGAAGGAAGTCTCAGTAGGTCTTAGTATTCTACGATCATACTAGTACCAAACCAAACTCCAACGAACCCCTTCTTTGTCTAACGACTCAAAAAACAAACAAACTATGTAAACAGAATATTGAAAATAGGAATGGACAAATTCTTATAATTCATTATCTTCAGTATATTTAACTGTAATGATATACGTAAAGTGACTACTTAGTACTTACTTGTCCCCATCCAACAAACGGGAGTACATTTTCATTCGGTAGGAGTCCCATGCCCCTATCAATAAGGGCTCGGAATTGAGTGGAACGGAACCGTAAAACTTAAAAGTAAAGAACCCCGAACTGAGTGGATTCTTTCTTGATGATAAAGTTCAAATACAAACCTGTATAACGAAAAAATTCCCGTCCACCCTCTTGTTACTTATTTGACAGACCTCTACAACAGTGGGGAATATTTGTCAAAACGACTCCCGTAATGTTCCACACTTCCTGACAGTCGACTTTCTTCTAGATAACCATGAGACAGAAACGTCGTAGACCCTTTCTTGACTCGTCGGTCAACTTTGGAGTGTGGTACGTCTTAACATAAGCTCAAAAGTATCACTCGAGTGAGGGGAAGGGGAAAATTTACCTATTGGGGATGTCCCGGAGAAAGGTTGGGGGAGGTGTAGGTCAGACTATCTATAGACTTTGGGAGACTCCCGTGAAGGATTCCTTTATGTATTTCTTTATAACATACTTGTTTTTACGGTATCCCTTGGTTCGTTTATAGACGTACGTACAGTCTTGAACTTCTCGGTCCTTCTTAACGACGGCCAACTGAATTCAGATGTTCATCTAAAATTCTTTGACAGAACAGGAATGTCAGTTAGTCAATTAGACAACACATTGTCAGTTTCGTCCGTTTCTTGTTCGTCGAAAGATTGCCCCGTCAGGAAACAATGAATATTTGATGACAGAAGATGGAATTCTGACGTCAAAGACATGTTCCTTAGTGTATGTCCTACTGTCTTTCTGGTTATGACGATTGTGACTTGTTGTCTTTAGGTCCCGATATCTCGTGTCTGAGGTCCGTTGAGTAGAAATGCGATTATTACTTTTGTTGTAATGATCGTTGGTAATGACAAACGGTTGAATAAAGATTCATGGTCGAGGACACGATTTGTTAATGTACTTGTATCAATAAAGTAAATTAGGAAACTTCTTGGGATGTTAATAAAGACGAAATATCTCCATCTTTGACTTTGAGTCTCTTCAACAGTGAACGATTTCAGTACATCTTACTTCTCATACTATAACCGTGTTCAGATATAAACACCGTAGAAAGAGAGAAGGATAAAACGTTTAGATGTCAACTCTAAAAAGGATGAAGAGTTTATATCTAATGTTTGGACAAAGGTTTCGATACCTCATTTACACGAGGTACTGGTCCTTTGTGTGAATACGTAGGGTTTCGTCGTCCAAATGAGTACTCTGATGAGTACTCTATTTACACTTTCAGTCGTTTGTAAACTTGACTTATTTATACGTGACCTCCACTGGTGTTCGGGTCACTACACGATTTGAGACCTACTCTCATTTACGATCCCCCATCTTTTCAAACCTAGTGAAATAAGGATAAGAATCAGGAAACGGTTTCTCGTTTATTAAGTCGAAAGAAAGATAGGGTTGATGGACTCATACAAACGGTGGGAGTTTCCGGATTCACAAATCAACTCCCCACCGAACCCCGGATGTATTAGGTCAAACACACCTATCGTGACCAAATATGGATGAGAAGACCTTATAACAATTATCGTGGGTGATCGTATTGTCACCCTCTTCCGCTACCGTGGGGTGAGTTCATGAGAACGGACCTCCTAGGGTACCCACCTCCTCGGACCATTCGACGTCAGGTACCCCAGCGTGTGCTGACTCGAGGAAGTGAAAGTGAAAAGTGAAAGTACGGAACCTGTTCCTGTACCGTTGGGTGAGGTCACAAGAACGGACCTCTTAGAGTCCCTACTCCCTCGGACCACCCGACGGCAGATACCCCAGCGTGTCTCAGCCTGTGCTGACTTCGCTGAATCGTCGTCGTCGTCGTCGTCGCATTGTCACGGGACCAATTCTGTTATTAATATGTTGGGGGATTTCAAATCTACGGAAGGAAATCATATCCCTTTATTTTTCGTTCATCAGTACATACCACCTCTTCCGTTACCGTGGGGTGAGGTCATGAGAACGGACCTTTTAGGGTACCCACCTCCTCGGACCATCCGACATCAGGTACCCCACCGATACTCAGTCTGTGCTGACTCGCTGAAGGGAAAGTGAAAAGTGAAAGTACGTAACCTCTTCCTTTACCGGTGGGTGAGGTCACAAGACCGAACCTCTTAGGGTCCCTGCCCCCTCGGACCACCCGAAGACAGACAACCCAACGAGTCTCAGCCTGTGCTGACTTCGCTGAATCGTCGTCGTCGTCGTCGTCGTCAGTACATGTCTATACTCTCAACCTAGTATTTCTTCCGACTCACGGTTTCTTAACTACGAAAGTTCAACACCACGACCTCCTGAGAACTCTCAGAAGAGTTGAGACTTTAAGTAACCTTCCTACCAACGACTTCGACTTCGAGGTTATGAAGCCAGTGGACTACACTTCTTGACTGAGTAAGCTTTTCCGGGACCCTTTCTGACTTCCGTTTTCCTCTTCACCCACCGTCTCTTACTCTACCAATAGTAGTGACTGAGTTGTCTGTACTTAAACTCGTTTGAGGTCCTCTATCACTTCCTGTCCATTCGGACCACACGACGTCAGGTACCCCAGTGTTTCTAAGCCTGTTCTGAATCGTTGACTTGTTATTGTGTTCCCTTTACTCTTTGAATGTAACCGGTTAGTCACGAATGAATTCCATTATTCAAAAGACGTGTGCAACCAGGTAGGAACCCATTGACACACCCTTCCTCGAACTCTTCTTACCCTTTCTTTGACATCCATAAACTACTGTGTGCCTCAGTAGACCTCAGGGACCTGTCAGACGTATCGACCCAGGAGAAGGTCGGGAAACCATACAATGGGAACCCCGAACAAGGACCCGACCATACACACTCTCGGTTTCCCTTAAAGTATTGAAAATCGAAAGTTGTTGAACTCCCCTCTCAATAACGGGTTCCACCCTACAAAACTAATTTACTTTAAGTTTCATGTGATAGACTACTCAGTACGTCCAGAGTTTTTTAACTGTGACTCAGGTAAAAACTGAAACTTTGAATCCACCGTAGACACGAGAATCTTTGTTCGTTCGTTCACCTGTAAATGGGAAAGACGTCTCGTCGACTGTGACGTCGACCCTCGGACCTAGGACGGAACCGGAGGTCAAGACCCGTCGCCGTAGTTTACCTTTGTCAACACCCCAAAAGTTCCGTGGAAGGAGATCGGGAAGGGAAGAACCGAGAGACGGAGATTGAGTATTTTGGGACTCTTTCGTACTTTCTTACTTGTTGGATAAAGAGTTAAGTCTTACTTTTGACTCAAAAATGTAAATTTTCACTGACTTATTTAATTTTTAATTAAAACAAAGACTTCAAGTCTTTGTCCACGACGAGTTTACGGTGGAAGTAACCTCAGAATTCACTTTACGGTTCTAAGACAAACATCAGGCCCACTCACAAAACTTGACACTGATTCCGTGGAGACACTGTCAAAATTACAAAAACATGACCAACCGTTTTAATATATTTATTTTACAGAAGTCTAAAAGTAGAAACGAGTCGACACAACGTTTCCCCATTAACCTGGGATGACATTCGTGTTACCTTTTTGTGTCGAGTCGACTGTTTAATCACCATAAACCACGATTATAATGATTAAGTTGTAAACCTTCCCAACGAGTGACCCCTTTTTATTGTACAAGATATTCAGTGTCCTCTTTGATCCCTCTATCAATTACCCACAACCGAGGTAACGTGTATGCCGAGTGTTATGAGAAGTTTGACGACGACTGAAGGACGGTTATCTGCACCTTCATTAACAGTTGTTCTAAATAACAATGAAAGTGTAAATGTGTCACTCTCTCCTTTCCAACCTTCTCAAGACACTTCAAGTCAGGAACGAAGATGACTTGGTATCACTGTGAGGGACTAATACCGATTACACACGGTGTCTGTCTTAAAACGTAGTAAACTCCCGAATTTCAGTAAGAACAGTCCTCGGTTAGAGAAGGGGATAGGAACGTAGGGAGACAGTCAAGAGAATTCTAGTTACTCGACTCACAGTCAAACCAAAAACAGTGGAGTTTTGTTAACAAAACGTGCACCACTTCGTCACAGGAAGTTGTTGTCTTAATCCTTAAATCTCACACTGGGTGATTGGGGTCTGACACCTTGGGTGTTTTTTGGGATTGAACTCTTTCTCTTCCCACTAAAATTTAAACTTTCCCTTTCGGAAACGGTTAAGTCTACACTCACTTCCTTACATGAACCAATTTTTTTCCCCCTACTTATGAGTCCTCTTAAATCTCATTGTGTAAGAAATATATAGTTGAGATAACATCCCTCTGGACCGAACACACGTGCATCCTTCCGTAAAGAGAAAGAAAGACGTTCACCGTCCATTGAGATGTCCTCACTTTAATCCTAATACTCTAACGTTAAAAGACACTAAACCTGTCTAAAAAGAGTCTCACTCCTTGATTGTATACACAGTTCTTTATACAGTCGTCTCATATTCGTAGAGTTCGATGTCTCCGTTAATAGGGCGGGGGTGTGTGGTGATTGTGTGTATCTTCTAATAGAGAAGGAACTTAAAGTCCTACCGTAAAGGTCCGTGTTCTTCGTGGACAACCATTTTAAAGAGAGCATTACTTCCGGTAGACCTATCCTCTGTTTTCATCCTGCACTCCTGAGACCATTCGCGTCTTTCCCGGAGCCCATGACTAACTCCGTCGTTGACGACACTCTTGGCAATTGTTGACACCCCCTTGTTTATGCGACCTGTTCCTCAGTAAATAGATTCGTCATAAATGTGTCCGTCGCCCGTAAACTTTTCCTTACCTAAACCTAATACTTTGGAAAAAAAAAAGAAAAAAAAAAAGAGGAAAACGTTTTTTATCCGTACTACTTCCTTTAGACTTTGGAGGACCGTAAGGGGAACTATAAACTTGTAAATGGTACCACGAACAAAAGTATGGTAACTCACGAATAGTGAACTAATGAAAAACCTCTTCTACCTCTTATCTATATTTCCCTGGATAGTAAAATTTACGGTGGAAAGTCTTACATCTATTTTCACCTCGTCTTCGTCATAACTACTTATTGTAATCATTATAGTCGACAGTCTCATCTTGTATCTTGAACGACATGACTTAACTACTTCACCGAATAAGTCGAAACATAAAACACAGAATCTCACCGTGTTTCTTCAATAAAGGACCCTCCGGTGCCGCCAAAATGTACTGCACTTGGAACTTCACCGTAGCTTCATTTTGGGAGACTCCTAATTAGAAGGTCCTTCAGCATTTGTGAAGACAACCATATAAAAAAAAGAAGGTTCCAGGGTACGGAAATTTTCTTCTATAAGTAATGTAAACAAATTGTGTGTAAATCATTCGTATATGAGACATCGTTCACATAACGAGGTCCGGGACTCCTCTAGTCTATTTTTAGGGAGTAACTTTGATCTGTAAACTCATTTCGAGATTTCTTCCATTCCTCATTCGGTGTCCCGTAGGTCCTTTTCTTACAAGGACTGACCCTCCTCTCCTCTACGTTTCCGGGACTAATTCCTCGTCAAGACCCCCGGGATAAGACCGTAGATCGACCGGTGACATTCCTAAAAACTGTAAACGAGACTCACTCTACCCTTCAGTAATCTTTCAAAATTATTTTCTTCACTGACAAAATTTGTAAAGTGAACGGTAACTATTTTGACATACCTTCGTTCTAACCTTCGTCTTACTAAATCCTCCGGAATCTACATTGGGTCCGTTCTTTACTACCACCGAATCTGATCCGACCCTTCTCACCTCCAACACTTTTCACCAACTTAAGACTCTTATAAACTTTCCTTTATCCGGTTACTCTCAACGACTATACACCCTACGCCTCATATTTATGTTACCTAACAGGAATTAAATAAGGAAATGTGGAAGATCCTCGTTTGAGTAAACGAAATAGTAAAAAAAAAACTTTCGGGTTCAAATGGAATAGATATTAAAAGAACTAAAAATATAGGAAACTAGTATAAAGGGTGACTCCATGAGTGGAAAGATCTCCCTTCTGAAACTTGTAACGAGTATGTCATTGTAAGAAAGAAGTCAGTAAGACAGTCGGGAGGTGAACTGGAGGAGGTTCAAGTAATACCGTTATAAATCCACTCACGTCACAAGTTCCACTCGAGCCGTTACCGTTGGGTGAGGTGATGAGAACGAACCTTTTAGGGTACCTGTCTCCTCGGACCATCCGAAGTCAGGTACCCCAGCGCTTCCCAGTCTGTGCTGACTTACTAAAGTGAAAATGAAAAGTGAAAGTACGTAACCTCTTCCTTTACCGTTGGGTGAGGTCACAAGAACGGACCTCTTAGGGTCCCTACCGTCTCGGACCACCCGACGGCAGATACCCCAGCGTGTCTCAACCTGTCTTAACTACGTTGAATCGTCGTCGTCGTTACGTTTAGGTATAATGTAGGAGGATCTCTTTCTTTGGTCTAATGTTAAAGTGAAGGATCAGGTACATGGGAGGAGAGATGGTTCGTATTCGTTACATAGATTTGTATTATGATTAGTCAGTCGGTGTCATGTCTTATACGAAATAAATGAATTACCTAACCTCCCTGTGAAGACAGTTAGTCTTAAGGATTTCATTAAGTTTTTGTCATTAAATTTTATAAATTTTTCGGGATAAATACGTCCTTTACCAAACACACATAATATGAATAAAAGAGTAAAGAGTGAAAGTTATCGGTAAGAAACTTCATCCGTGATTACTCCTTTGACCCAAACTCTCTCTAATCCACAGAACGGATTCCAGTATTGACGATCACTCAAAGTCGAGACCCCGGACGTTAATTAAGATAGATGTATATATATATATGTGTGTGTGTGTGCATATGTGTCTATACTATGATGATGAGAGATAGATAGATGTATAGACGGGAGTGTAAACCGTGGAAACCAAACTGTCAATTAAAATACACAGTTGAACCTCCCACAAAAATCTACTCTAATTGTAAACTTAGTCACTTGAAGCCCATTTCGTCTAACGGGATGTATTACACTTACCGTTAGTAGATCAGTTAATTTCCGGACTTATCTTGTTTCCCTGACCGGAGTAACTCGTTGTCCCTTAAGAGGTCGTCTGATGGAAACCTGAATTAACCTTGTAGACGAAAGGATCCGGATACGGACGACCGGAAACCTGACAACTTACATAGTAACTGAAAGGATCCAAAGGTCGGATTTCCCGGTGAGACATCTGAAACTTACATAGTGGGAAATATACACTATATCTGTGCACAGATATGTATTTCTTTATTCCTTAACCTAGTGTATTAATACCTCTGACTATGTACGTATATGAGATGACCAAAATAAAGAGACCTTTTGGGACTGATTATGAACCTCAATAAAAGATTGAAACTAACCGACTCTTAATAGAAGACTTCACGTCAGTAGTGGTCTTCAACTCAGAACCAAATAACTTCATATTTTTAACGTAGTCCCCGTACGACTCTACATCCTAAAGACGGGTGTATTCTCGTTATAGACGGAACAGAGAGTAGAAACAGGAAAACGATTGAACCCACATTTACTAGTTCTAGAGGTTGATTCACACTGTGATAAAGTAAAAAGGGATTACCACTGGTGAGACGTGTATTCTTGATACAATTAATTTTTTTAGAAAAGGAAAGTAAGAGGAAAAAAGCGACTTACTGGATAATCCCCAAAGGTTTTTCCTTTGTAATTCAACTATCTTGTGAAAAGTTCTAGATAAAAAATAACTTCTTATTATTTTCACACCGAAAAAGTCTTAAGACTTTGACAATATATTACAAGGTTGATCGTTTGAGTTCGGTACTAAAGATCAATGATAACATATATTTTGACTTTTTTAAGGAAAACCTTTCGACAATCTATTTTTCGTTTGTTATGGTTTGTCTTGGGAGGAGGAAGTCCTCTATATTCGGAAAGATGAATGTCCGGATATCAATTTCAAAGGTCCTATAACAGTGTAGGATAGATAGTGAATTTTTTTCAATGTTCAGATGTAAAAGTTCCGTCTACTGAAAGTTTCCACTTGTTGGGACCTATAAGAGTTGTCTCTAGTCACTCATAACCTTATTCTCTTTAATCAACTCTTTCATCCTCTTTTATGATTCAAAGATATGATAAAATTTCTTCTAAGACAATATTAATAGTAAAAATAAAGGTGTTGACATGTTCCTCTTTCTTCCGTAAAAAGAATTTAGGTTCAATTGAACAAATTTTTGTATTCAATTCAACTAATTTATCATAGTACAGATACTTATTTAATTTATAGTTGATAATTCACCTTTTACTTATTTAGTATTAAATAATATTGTTTGTTCGTTTTGTATGTAGTATCGGAACTCTAATTGTTGTATATCGTAACGTCGAATTCTTCAGTTTTACAGTCTTCTCTTACCATAATAGTTGGATGACCAATCTTAAATTAAAATATTACGATTCTGTGTCTAATTCATATTTTACCTACCTTTTCCCGAAACTTGGATTGGATCGGTACTTAAAGTAGGAATGACAAAACTATTTAGTCTGACCGTACATAAGAGGTCGAAAGAAAAGATAGAAATACTGTCCTATAGTTTGCAGTCGAGTCACGAGATATAAGAGTTTTATAAACCAACTATTAAGGAAATAAGAGGGTTTCAATAGTAATAACTTTGGTTAATAGAGATCCATGTTGAGTGAATTAACTTTTTATGAACCTAGTAAGCGGAAAATTAATCACATTCTAAAGACCGAAACCTTTAGTGTGTCTCATTGTACTCGTTCTCGAACATTTGTTTGGTAAACTCAAACTAAAAAACGAGGTGTTGAAAGGGTAGTGAAGGATGAACAAATTGGGAACAAGTAAACTGGACAGACTTGGAAAGAGGGGAGAAATATAGAATCCCGACGACCTTCTTGATTTATTAAATACAGCTCTACAAACACGACACGACACGACACGAACCAACGAGTCAGGACAGGTTGTGAAACGCTGGGGTACTTTACGTGGTGCAGTACTAAGGACAAGAAGTGATAGAGGTCCTCAAAAGAGTTTGAGTACAGGCAACTCAACCTCTACGGTAGATTGGTAGAGTAGGAGACAGTGGGGGAAGAGGACGACGAAACTTAAAAAGGGTCGTAGTCCCAGAAAAAGTCACTCAGTCGGGAAGTGTGGTCCACCGATTTCATAACCTCGAATTCGAAGTCAGGTAGGTTACTTATAACCTTCCTAACTGACGAAACTAGAGGAACGACAGGTTCCCTGAGAGTTATCAGAAGAGGTCGTGGTGTTAAACTTTCGTAGTTAAGAAGCCGTGAGTCGGAAGATTTGACAGGTTGAGAGTGTAGACACGTACTGATGACCTTTTGGTATCGAAACTGATACACCTGGAAACAGTCGTTTCACTATAGAGACAAAAAATTATACGACAGATCCTAACAGTATCGAAAAGAAGGTTCCCCGTTTGTAGAAAATTAAAGCACCGACGTCAGTGGTAGACTTCACTAAAAACTCGGGTTCTTATATTTCACACAATTACTAAGGTAAAAAAGGAGTAGATAAACGGTACTTCACTACTCTGGTGTACGGTACTAGAATCAAAAAGAAAAAGAAAAATTAAATAAAAAATTAACTTCCTATTAACGAAATGTCTTAAAATAACAAAAGACAGTTTGGAGTTGTACTTAGTCGGTACCCATATGTGTATAGGGGAGGGAAAACTTGGAGGGAGGGTAGGAGGAGGGGTAAGGTGGAGGGTTCCAACTATGTCTCGGAGACAAACTCAAAGGACTCGGTATGTCGTTTAAGGGGAACCGATAGATAAAATGTATACCATTACATTCAAAGGTACAATGAGAAAGGTATGTAGAGTGGGAGAGGAGGGGAGAGTCTTACAGGTATTCAGATAAGACAAAGAGGTAACGACAGGATATTTATTTGAGAAGTCCTGGTAAAAAGATCTAAGACATATACATGTAATCTTATACGAAAATAGAAAGAGAAAGACTGAGTGAAATGAGCCATATTATCCAAGATCCAAGTAGGTGAAGTAATCTGATGAGTTTACGTAAGGAAAAATACCGAATCATTATAAGGTAACACATATACATGGTGTTAAAGAAATAGGTAAGTAAACAGTTTTCTGTAGATCGAACGAAGGTAAAAGATCTATAACATTTATCACGACGTTACTTGTTACCATATGTACACAGAAAAAGTCAAAACCGAAGGAGTGTCATATGCGGATCCTCACCCTAACTACCCAGTATACTACCGAAATAAGGATCAAAATATTCCTTAGAGGGATGGTAAACATTACAAGTTTTAATAGGTTCGATCCGAAGTCGTTATGTACTTGACACTTGTAGGTGTATAAGTTCCACCAAAATCTTTTCCGTCTCCTTGGTCTCTAGTTTAACGGTTGTAGGAGACCTAGTAGGTTTTTCGTTCTCTCAAGGTCTTTTTGTAGATAAAGACGAATAACTGATACGGTTTCGGAAACTGACACACCTAGTGTTATTTGACACCTTTTAAGACTTTCTCTACCCTTATGGTCTGGTGGACTGGACGGAGAACTCTTTGGACATACGTCCAGTCTTTCGTTGTCAATCTTGACCTGTACCTTGTTTTCTGACCAAGGTTTATCCTTTTCCTCATGCAGTTCAGACATATAACAGTGGGACGAATAAATTGAAGATACGTCTCATGTAGTACTCTTTGCGACCCGACCTTCTTCGTGTTCGACCTTAGTTCTAACGGTCCTCTTTATAGTTAGTGGAGTCTATACGTCTACTATGGTGGGAGTACCGTCTTTCACTTCTCCTTGATTTTTCGGAGAACTACTTTCACTTTCTCCTCTCACTTTTTCAACCGAATTTCGAGTTGTAAGTCTTTTACTTCTAGTACCGTAGACCAGGGTAGTGAAGTACCCTTTATCTACCCCTTTGTCACCTTTGTCACCGTCTGAAATAAAAACCCCCGAGGTTTTAGTGACGTCTACCACTAACGTCGGTACTTTAATTTTCTATGAATGAGGCACCTTTCTTTCAATACTGGTTGGATCTATCGTATAAGTTTTCGTCTCTGTAATGAAACGGTTGTTTCCAGGTAGATCAGTTCCGATACCAAAAAGGTCACCAGTACATACCTACACTCTCAACCTGACACTTCTTTCGACTCACACCTTCTTAACTACGAAAACTTGATACCATAACCTCTTCTGAGAACTCTCAGGAAACCTGACGTTCCGCTAGGTTGGTCAGGTAGGATATCCTCTAGTCAGGACCCACAAGTAACCTTCGTGACAACGACTTCGACTTTGAGGTTATGAAACCGGTGGAGTACGTTTCTCAACTGAGTAACCTTTTCTGGGACTACGACCTTCCCTAACCCCCGTCCTCCTCTACTCCTTCTGTCTCCCACTCTACCAACCTACCGTAGTGGCTGAGTTACCTGTACTCAAACCCATTTGAGACTCTCAACCACTATCTGTCCCTCCGGACCGCACGACGTAAAGTACCCCAGCGTTTCTCAATCTGTGCTGACTTGTTGACTTGACTTGACTATGATAACAGGTAGTACTGACATAGTTAAATGTAAGGGTACTTGTAACGTTCTCAAAGGAAAAGAGGTCTTAAATAACAAACATCTGAAAAACTACTACCGGTAAGATTAGTCACACTCCACTATAGAGTAACACCAAAACTAAACGTAAGAAATTATTACTCGCTAAAACTCGTAGAAAAGTACACAAACAATCGGTAAACATGCAGTAGAAACTTCTTTACAGACAAATTCAGAAAAGGGGTGAAAAACTAAGCCAATAAACAAAAAGAAAGTAACTCAACATACTCGACGAACAATAAAACCTTTAATCAGGAACAGTCAATAAATTAAACGATAATAAAAGAGGGTAAGATAAATTAAATGATAATAAAGAGGATAAGGTTTCCCGACAGAAAAGTGGAACGAATATCAAAGGAAACGACACGTTTCGAAAATTCAAATTAGTCCAGGATGAACAAATACAAACCAAAATAAAGTAATGAAGATTCTCCACCCAGTGTCTCCTAGAACGAAACTAAATATAGTAGTTCACCAGACGGTTATAAAAGAAGGTTCTCAAAATATCAAAGACCAGAATGTATATCCGGAAATTAGGTAAAACTCAAATAGAAACACATACCACAAGATTAAAATAAAAGAATTGTACATCGACAAGTCAAAAGGGTCATGGTAAATAACTTCTCCGACAGAAAAGGAGTAACATATAAGAACACAGGAAACAGTTTTTATTCAATGGGTATCCACGTACTCAAATAAATACCCGAAAGATAGAACAAGGTAACCAGACTTAAAACAAAAACACGGTCATGGTATGACAGAAATACTGACATCGAAACACCATTTTCGACTTCAGTCCTTCCAACTAAGGAGGTCGAGGTAAGAAAAAGTTCTGACGAAACCGAAAAACACAAAGGTATACTTAACACTTTTTAAAAAAAGATCAAGACACTTTTTACAGTAACCATTAAACCATCCCTAGTGTGACTTAGACATCTAACACAAACGATCATATCAGTAAAAGTGTTATAACTAAGAAGGATGGGTCCTTGTACCTTATAGAGAGGTAGACAAATACAGTAGAAGCTAAAGAAAGTAGTTATAGAATATTAAAAGACACTTGTCAATAAAACAGAGGGATCTATTCAAATAAGGATCTATAAATTAAGAAAAGTAACGTTACCACTTACCCTAACTAAGGAATTAAAGAGAAAAATTAAAAATAACAATTCAGTGAGTCAGCACAGGCTGAGAAACGCTGGGGCACCTGACATCGGGTGATCCGAGGAGGTAGGTACCCTAAGACTTCCGTTCTTATGACTTCACCCAACGGTAAAGGAAGAGGTCTCCTAGAAGGACTGGGTCCCTAGCTTGGGTCCAGAGGGCGTAATCTCCGTCTGCGAAATTGGAGACTCAGTGGTCCCTTCGTCGTTAGGTTCACTAAAGACACATAACTAAAACACAGGACGTTGAAACGATTTAAGTGACTAATCGAGATCATTAAAAGACTATGACAGAAATCCTAAAAGGTACATGTCATAGTACAGTAGACGTTTGTCACTCTCGAAATGAAGAAGGAAAGGCTATACCTGAGGAAAATAAATAAAAAGAAGAGACTACCGACTTCGATCCTGAAGGTCTTGATACAACTTATTATCACCACTTTCACCTGTGAGAACAGAAAAAGGACTAGAAAAAAGTGGTAACTCTTATTACAAACGACCTCTGAATAGTATATACCGGAAATGATGTAACTCCATCTAAGGAAGATACGGGTAAAAAACTTCTCAATTAGTATTTACCCACGACTTAAAACAGTTTCCGAAAAAGACGTAGATAACTCTAATAGTATGCCAAAAATAGAAAGTTAAACAATTATACCATATAGTGTAACTAACTAAACACACATTACTTCTTAGAAACGTAAATTTCTTATTGGGGTTGAACTAGTACCACATACTCGAAAAACTACACAACGACTTAAGACAAACGATTTAAAACAACTCCTAAAAACTTAGAAATAAGTTGTCACTATAAAAGGACACCAAAAGAGAAAAAAAAAAACGCAACAGAAACAGACCAAAACAATAGTCCCCATTCTACCGGAACATCTTCTTAAACTTTCACAAGGAAGCAGAAGTTAAAAAACTTTCTCAAAATCTTCCTATCCGGAATCTATAAGAGATTTAAAAATTATCTTAAGAGGACACTTCGGTAGACCAGGACCCACAAACAAAAAACCCTCTAAAAACTAATGTCGAAGTTAAAGTCACGAACAGTAACCCAACAAGTATTAAAGATAAAGAAGGACCGAGTCAGAATCTTCTAATTTGAAAAGATTCTTAGACAGGTAAAGAAGGTCCAATAGGCAAAGTAACGACATATCAACCAGTATTATCAAAGAATATTAGGAAACATAAAGACGTAACAGATAACATTGAAGAGGAAAAAGTAAAGATTAAAACAACTAAGAAGAGAGGAAAAAGAACTCAGACCGATTTCCTAACAGTTAAAACAAATAGAAGAGTTTCTTGGTCGAAAATCCAAATAATGAGAAATGATCCAAAGAAAGTAAAGAAAAAGTAAATGAAGACGAGTCTAGAAATACTAAAGAAAGGAAGATGATTAAAACCCCCAAAACAAGAAGAAAAAGGTCAACAAAATCCACGTTTCAATCCAACAGATAAGTTACAAAAAGAACGAAGAACTCCATTCTAACATAACGATATTTGAACGGAGAATCTTGACGAAAACGACGTAGGGTATCCAAAACTAAACAGTACAAAAGTAACAGTAAAGAAAGATCTTAAAAAAACTAAAGGAAAAACTAAAGAAGTCATTGGACAACCAATAAATCTTTGTACAACAAATTAGAGATACACAAACACAAAGAATGTCAAAAAAAGAATATTAACTATAGATCAGAACATCGTGACACCAGTCTCGTCTACGAACTATACTAAAGTTAAAAGAATTTAAATGCCTCCAAACTAAATACTAGGTTCTACAACAGATCGGACCTCTTACAGGGTACACGTGAACTTTTCTTCTACATAAGAAAGACGTAAACCTACCTTACAGGACTTCTATAGTTACTCTAGGTAGAGTAGATTATATAGTAAATTCTGAACACAAAAGAATAATTAAAAGACAAAACTACTGGACAGGTAACCATACTCACCCACAATTTTAAAGGATGATAAAACATAATGACAGTTAAAGAAGAAAATACAGACACAATCAGAATATATAACTCCACGAGGATACAACCCACGTGTCTATAAATGTTAGTAATATAGAAGGAGCACATAACTAGGGAACTAGTAATACATCACAGGAAGGAATAGAGAACATTAGAAGAAATAAAATTCTAGATAAAACAGACTATACTCCTACAATACGGTCGAAAGAAAACTAAGGGTAAACGTACCTTATATAAAAAGGTAGGAGAGTGAAAGTCAGATATACACAGAACTCCAGACTTCACCCAATGAACATCTGTTGTATATATACCCAGAACAAAAAATTAGGTAAGTCGGTCAGACACAGAAAACCAACCTAGTAAATTAGGTAAATGTAAATTTCATTAATAACTATATATACAAGGATAACAGTAAAAGAATTAACAAACCCCAACTAAAACATCTAGGAAAAAGGAGAGAACGTAAAGAACTGATATATTCAGGGAAATTGTAAACAACATTTCGACCAAACCACCATGACTTAAGAGAATTGAAAACGAACAGACTTTTCGAAAACTAAAGAGGTAGTTAAAACTTACTCTAGGAACGACCCATGTCATTAGAACCAACATCTAAAAAGGGAAAGTCATGAAATTTATATAGAACGGTAAGGGAAGACCGAACGTCTCAAAGATGACTTTCTAGTCGACAATTCGCATACCTCAAAGACAACATATAAGGAACAACGAAAATTATAAGAAAGAAACATTAATCAGAAACAGAAACAATCATACTAATCATACACAGAAACACACGAAGAGGAACCCAAATAGGACATACCCTGAAAAATACGGAGAACCTGAACCAATTGATAAAGGAAAAGGTACAACCCCTTTAAAAGTTGATGTTAGAGAAGTTTTTAAAAGAGTATCGGAAGGAAAAAGAGAAGAAGAAGATCCTGGGGAAATTAAGTTTACAACCACGTAAATTTTAACAGGGTTTCCAGAGACTCTGATAGGAAGTAAGGAAAATGAAATAAGACGAGAATTCTTCAATAAAGGTGGTAAATTAGAAGGTCGAGTGACTAAGTAAGAAGACGAAGTCTATAAGACGATAACTAAGGAAGATCTCATAAAAATTAAAATCTCATTAAAATTAAAATCATTAACAAACAGAGACATACAAATAAGAAATTAAGAAGATCCAGAAACAATTAACTAAGAACGTAAAAGAGGTAAAACAAAAGTTCCAAAAACTAGTAGAAATGATAGTAATAAAACTTAATAAAAAATCCCTCAAACGGATAAAGGAGTAAATAGACCTGAAGACACAAAGATCAAACAAGGAAAGAAACACATCTAAAGAGACGGAAAAGTTATATAAAAAATTTGAATAGCACGACTCCAGAGGAAAAGGCTCCGAAGTTCCAACTTAAAAAAGAAGGAAAACCAAAGACGGGAGGAGTCCAACCGGGTCACCAAACACATTCGAAGAACTCTAAACACGACTCAACAACGAACAAACAAAAAGGAGATTACTCGTTCCGACTCACTCCATCATTAGGACAGACGACTACTAACCCAAACATAAAAGTAAAACAAAGAATAAATCTAACCACAGGATGGCTCCCACGATGACCACCAACTTACTACGGACCAGAACATAAGTTCAGCAAAGGAAACACACTCAAGAGTGATAAACTATGAGGGATCCCAATCAAGAGACCATCAGATCCCAGAACCTCAGTCACGAGGGTGAGGTTACTGAGGTCCCGAACTAGAGACAGTCCTTGTTTCTAAGGTGTTCACCGAACAATATCGTAACGACGACGACGATTCAGTGAAGTCAGCACAGACTGAGAATCACTGGGGTCTGAGGAGGTGGATACCCTAAAAGTTCCATTCTCATGACCTCACCCAACGGTAACGGATGAGGCACAATACTGTATCCCACTTCACTCACTTCATCGAGTCAGTACAGACTGAGAAACGTCGGGGCACCTGACATCGGATGGTCTGAGGAGGTAGGTACCCTAAAAGGTCCGTTCTTATGACCTCACCCAACGGTAAAGGAAGAGGTACTGTAATTCACTCTAATTTTGTTTATGGGGTTTCACTCTTTGGTTTCTACTTGGGGTCAGTTGACCGTCAATGTTTTAGTCCATTTATTATTACTTTTCTTACCTTATATGTGTACATCTATATATGGGTACTCGTTTCAGTTTTGTCATGTTGTTTTTATTTCCTGTCATCTAACTAGACCGTTTGTTTTCTTTATTTTTTAGTATAAATGACCAATTCTCGTTTTGATTGATTTCGTGTTTCACCTTTTGTTTTGATTTCGTTCCACGGTTCACCCCTTATTTCGTTACTTTTGTTTTGATTGTTTATACAACTCTCCTTTCCTTTCTTTCTTTTCTTTCTTTCCTATCTATACGTTACAATTTATCTTCATCTACTTCTTCTAAATATATGTAATTTCTAACTGACGTTTCCGTTTTGTTGTGATCCTTTCCGTTTGTTTCCTTATGTACATCTTTTTTATGTTATCCAAATTTTTTAATTTTCAATTTTAATATTTGTTTCTCTTTTCTTTTTTTTTACCTTCTTCTTTCTTCTTTCTTTGGTTTTCGGGTTGTATCGACGTCTCCAAATATTGTTGTTATTTTTCACACTGACTTATATGTATAGATGTCTATGTGAGTATTCGTTTTAGTTTTATCAGGGTTGTTTTTATTTCATTTTATCTGACTGGACCACTCGTTTCCTTTGGTTTTTAATATAGATGATCTTGTTTTGATTGATTTCGTGTTTGACCTTTCGTTTTGATCTCGTTCCACGGTTAACCCATTATTTCGTCACTTTATTTTGATTGTTTATACAACTGTCCTTTCCTTTCTTTCTTTTCTTTCTTTCCTATTCACACGTTTCAATTTTTTATCTACTTCTTCTAAATATATGTCATTTCTAATTGACGTTCCCATTTTCTTATCATCCTTTCCTTTTGTTTCCTTATTTATATCTTTTTTTGTAATTTTTTAATTTTAATATTTTCTCTCTTTTCCTTTTTTCTTTCGTTCTTCTTTCTTTTTTTTCCCCCCCCCTTCCCTTTTGAAGTGTCTTGACTTTTCGGGTGAAATCTTTGTCTCCAAATATTGTTGTAATTTTTTACACTGACTCCCTTTTTCTTTTTTTTTTCGCGTTTGCGAATTAATCTAAAGTATCACGGTTATTTGAGCTGTCGATGTTATCTCCTTTCTTTTTTTTTTTTTTCGGTTTTCTTAGGTATTTTGTTCAGTTTTGTATTCTTATTATTCACAAAGAACTCAGTGACGACAGTCTCAGGAAAGGGAGCTACCCTCAGTGTCAGGTGGAGTGAAGGGATCCTACCGGAGATTATGACACGACTAGAGACCTGGACAACACCCCCGTCAAGTCTAAGATTAGACCAGGATGAGATACAAGAACGGAGATTACAGGTGTCGATAGTCTTGATCACTAAAAGAAAACACCCTCGAGAGTTACTGGAAAATATATAAGGTATCTGTGTCTCAGACGGATCAACTAGCATACCTAAATTAGACTTCGAACATGACGTCACCACCCTTCCATAACCCAGAAGAAGGAATCAGTGTGACGGGGACCCAAAGATAACACCAAAATAAAGGTGGAGACGTAAACTCAGAAGGTAACTCCAAACGAGGACTCCGACGTGACCTCCTGAACACAAACGGGGATACTCCCAGTCCACACCTCCACCACGTCGACGCACCCAACGTCCCCAAGACCGTCGTGGTCCATGAGTACCCTCAACCGTCGATTCCGTCGTCCTTTATATCACGAGATCTTCCCATTCTGTTGGACATAACGGGTTATGTGAGGTCATAAGAACGGACCTCTTTGGGGGAGGGACTGTCTCTTCGGACTGTTAGATGTCCCTACGTTTCTCAGCCTGTGATGACTTCACTGGGACGCACGTACCTACGGTCTGAAAAAAACTGACACCGTCGTTACAGGGACACTCTCAACTCGTTCTTCCACCACGTCGACTAACCGAACGTCCCTGAGACCGTCTCGGTTCACACGTCCCTGTACCTGACGGAGGTGACGTCCTCAATACCGGGATAGTCAGACAAAAGTTCAGAGAACATCGACCAGTCTTCCGGAACAACCGGTCAGAAAGAGGTATCGAGGTGGTTAAGTCCATGAATCTCCCGAGGGAACGGACCTCAGAAAGAGACAAGAAACCGTACAGTCCGTGTATCTCCGGTGGGGGGAGGGGGTTGACTGACCCCAGGATGAGACATCTATCAGTCCAGTCCGTGAATTTCCCTGTGGGACCTAGGATGAGACATCAAGTCACGTAGTCCGCAAACTACCCGGTGAAATAACAAGTCGACGGTTACGACCACACACTCCCTCTCTCCGATATCACTACCGAGGTGGGGGATGTGTACTGAGTCGTCATAACGGAAAGAAAGTACCGACTGACCGAAAGGAGGTGTCCGTAAAGCGTGGTCTTATCCTCGGGAATGGGACCCTAACGAGGTGTTAAGGATTTGTGATCGAGGGTCGGTGTCGAGGAAGGTCCCGTAGATACAGGGACAGGTCACATATATACCGACACCGTTTCTGACAGACTAAGAGTAAGGCAAATCCGACGGTGTCTAGTCGACAAAGTGACAGTCGGAATTTACAAAAAGGAGACTGAGTCTGTCAACGAGGTCACATCTCTAAACTGGGGACGCAGTCAAGGGGGTCGACGGTTTTGTCCAGGTCAGGATAATTGTGAGGACAAATAGGGGGATCAAGGAAGTAGGATGGCTCAAAACACACCCAGATATACAAAAAAAGACGACCAGTCAATGAGGACAAGAGAGAGTCGACTACAAGACGCACATGAAGACACAGACTTCCACATAAGGACTACATAGGTACCTCTGTCTACATGAGGTACAGGTGAATGAGGATACGGTAGAACAAGAGAGCTAGAATCAAAAAACTTACAATTTAAAATTCGGTCGAAAAAGTAAGAGGGAAAAGTGGGAGTAGTTTTACAAGAAATCAAGGAGAAGTCAAAGATGGTAATCTCATCATAGTAGACATATAGACTCCGACAACTATAAAGAAGTCTGTTAGAACTAAAGTCGACACTAAGTAGGTCGGGTAGTAAAGAGTACTACGTCGGAATAGTACACTGTCGGAATGTATAAGGAAAGGGTTAAAACTTGGTCGGGTAACAACGGACAGGTCAAGATTAACAACGAAGAACTGGAAGTATGTCCAAAGAATACTCCGTCCATTCCACCAGATCATAAGGATAGAGATTTCTTTAAAAGGTATCAAACAACACTAGGTGTGTCATTTTCCGAAACCGTATCAGTTATTTCGTCTTTATCTACAAAGAGACCTTACGAGAACGAAAAAGTTATTAGGTTACCTACAACCGTTAAACTAGAGAACAAGGAAACGGAAAAGATTTAGGTCAAACACGTAGACCTTAAAAAACCAAGTGTATAAGACCTTCGGACCGAACTTCCTAAAACTCGTAATGAAACGATAGTACACTGTATTCGTGTTAACATAATATCAAACTTGTAAGAAATAGTAACGGAAAGAAACCGTGACCTTACTTTTGACTGAAAAGGTCAGGACACCGGTAACGTACTCAAAAGGTTTAAAAGACCGATAACTCACGATATGAAATTCTCGTAGTAGAAAATCCTAAAATTCATCGAGTCGACCTTAAGGTAGTGGGGGTAATCGAAACAAGGATCATTACGTAGGATTCCAGGTAAACTAAAATGTGAAGTTCTATAGACTGAGATCGATTTAGTCAAGTCAAGTCAAGTCAACGAGTTAACACAGACTGAGAGACGTTAAGGTCCTTGTCGTCGTTTGGTCCAGAGGAACAGGTAGTGGTTGACGGTCTCAGATGGGTTTGTGTACAGGTAACTCAGCCACTACGGTAGTTTGGTAGAGTAGGAGACAACAGGGGAAGAGGAGGACGGGAGTTATATGGGGTCGTAGTCCCTAGAAAAGTTTACTTAGTCGAGAAGGGTACTCCACCGGTTTCATAACCTCAAAGTCGGAGTTGTAGTCAGGAAAGTTACTTGTGGGTCCTAACTAGAGGGAATCCTATCTGACCAACCTAGTGGAACGTCAGGTTCCCTGAGAGTTCTAAGAAGAGGTTGTGGTGTCAAGTTTTTGTAATTAAGAAGTCACAAGTTGAAAGAAATGTCAGGTTTGAAGTGTAGGTATGCACTGACGACCTTTTTGGTATCGGAACTGATCTGCCTGGAAACTACTGTTTCTTTACAGAGACGAAGAATTATACGATAGATCTAACAAGTATTGAAAGGAAGGTTCCTCATTCGCAGAAAATTAAAGTACCGACGTCAGTGGTAGACGTCACTAAAATCTCGGGTCTTTTTATTTGACACTGTGAAAAGGTGACAAAGGGGTAGATAAAGGGTACTTCACCACCCTGGTCTGCGGTACTAGAATCAAAAGACTTACAACTCGAAATTCGGTTGAAAAAGTGAGAGAAAGTGAAAGTAGTTCTCCGAGAAATAAAGAAGTGAAAGACGGTATTCCCACCACAGTAGACGTATAGACTCCATTAACTATAAAGAGGACCGTTAAAACTAAGGTCGAACACGAAGAAAGTCGGGTCGCAAAGAGAACTACGTGAGACGTATCTTTAATTTATTCGTCCCACTACTATTTGTCGGAACTACATGAGGAAAAGGATAAACCTTGGTCAGACAAAAGGGTACAGGTCAACATTGACAACGAAGGACTGGACGTATATCCAAAGAGTTCTCCGTCCAGTTCACCAGACCGTAAGGGTAGAGGAAGTCTTAAAAGGTGTCAAATAACACTAGGTGTGTCAGTTTCCAAAACCGTATCAGTTATTTCGTCTTTACCTACAAAAAGACCTTGAGAGAACGAAAAAGGTACTAGGTCTCCTACAACCGTTAAACTAGAGACCAAGGAGACGGAAAAGATTTTGGTCGAATTTGTAGATCTTCAAGTGCCAAGTGCATAACAACTTCGGACCGAACCTCTTAAAACTCGTAATGAAATGATCGCACACTCCACTCATGTTAACACACCATCAAACTCATAAGAAACCGTAACAGAAAGAAACCCTAACCTAACTTTTGACTGAAAAAGGTCAGGACACCGGTGACGACTCAAAAGGTTTAAACGTCCGTATAACTCACGTCGTGAAAGTGTCATAGTAGAAAGTCCTAAACTTTATCGAGGTGACCTTAAGGTAGTGGAGGTGATCGAAACAAGTATCACTACGAAGGATTCCGGGCGAACTGAAGTGTAAGGTGCTACAGACCGAGATCCACCCACACTCACTAGTGTGGTAGTGCTAATAGACTCAGTACTTCTAGAAAAAAACGTCAAGAAGACACATAAGAACGGTGGAGAAGAATTATAGAAGACGAAGACAATCCAGGTATGGTAAAGACAGGAAATAACTCAGGTAGAAACGTGCCTTACAAGGAAACCATAGAGATTAAAAGAACTTCTCTAGAGATCAGAAAGGGTAAGATAAGAAAAGGAGATAAAGAAACGTAACTAGTGACTCCTTCCGAAAGAATAGAGAGGAACGATAAGAAACCTTGAGACGTAAGTCTACGAATATAGAAAGGAAAAGAGGAAACGAAAAGTGAAGAGAAGAAAAGTGTCGATAAACATTCCAGAGGAGTCCTTCGGTAAAACGAAAAAAACGTAAAGAAAAGGTACCCCTACCAGAACTAGGGACAGAGGAGATTTTACAGTACTTGGAGGTAGGTATCAAGTAGTCCGTGAGACAGATAGTCTAGATCAGGGAATTTAGTTAAAAAGTGAAAGTGACATATTAACAATCCCTAAACTAAATCCAGTATGGACTTACAAGATCACCAAAAGGGAAGAAAGAAGTTAAAGTCAGACTTAAACCGTTATTCCTCAAGTACTAGACTTGGTGTCAGTCGAGGGTCAGAACGAAAACGACTGACATATCTCGAGATATCTGACATATTCTCGAAGAGGTAAAAACCGACGTTTCTTATATTAGTTAGAGTAAAACCACAACTGGTAGACCACTACAGGTACACATCTCGGAAGAGAACACAACAACCTTCTCCCACAAACGATACTGGTCACGTAAGAGAACCGTTTTGAGATAATCAGAAACGGGACGAAGAAAGACATAAGGTTCCGGTTTAAACGAACATGAGGTCCACAAAGAACTGAAGGATGAAAACTTAAGGTCCGGGGATATTACTTTTGCTGTAGAAAAAACCGACAATCAAGATTTTCAAGAACATCCAGAAGTATTTTGACAAGTTGAAGTCGCAGAAGTCACAATGACCAACCCCGTATCTGAACCTAATGATACTATGACTTACCAAACGGAACCTTTACTTGTCTCTAGTAAGACAATAAAAACTCTAACATAGGTTCATGACGTAAAGCCTGAGAAAACAACTGATACTACCAGTGAGGTAAAGAAGATTCCCTAAGGACGGGTGTCAGTATCTATATTACCAGTAGACTCATTTTAAGGGGGTAAGGTCAGGTAGAATCAAGTGACTAAGGTTCTTACAGCTGTAAGTGAGAACGGTAGAGCAAACTGGTGAAGGTTAAACGGAACTGGGATGGTATTGGTTATATTTGGATCGTAGTCATTTGACATCGGGTTAAGACCGGGGAAGGGATTCAAACATTTATTTCAAAAAAAAAAAAAAATTGTCGTGTTAAAAAGTGAATACTTAATAGATACTGTCGAAAGTATGAAGTTTCCGTCTCAATTCATCAGTAATGTCTCTGACTGGACGTTTCAGATTTAAAATAAATAAGAGACTTGGGAACATCTTATTTAAACGACTTTAAAGGATTTTCACTATATTTCTAGGTATAATCGATTTAGAGTAAGGGAAAGGTTTGGTAAACTTCTAAAGTGTTTCAACCTTTATCTCTAACATCCATTTAAGACCTGGACAAAGATATTTTTAACATCCCTTCTTCATATCTTCTTACTGTTGATTATTACTTTATTCTCATGGACGGGGGTTTGAGACACCGACTGGTCTTGTACATACAACGATTTCCGCTCCCTTCAGGTTCGCGTGATTCACCCCTCTCGACCGACAAGTTAAGCCGTAGTGATTAAAAGTTCACAAAGGTTTCCATTGTTTCACGAAAGAAAGTATTACTAGATACTACAGAGAGACGGACTTTACTATTATTACTCATAATTGATTCCATGAAAGAACGTGTTTGAACAAAAAGACCCTCCTTCAATTGTGAGAGTGTTAGTAAAGTGATAAGACTCTAAAATTTTTCTAAGATCTACTTACATTCACAATCGTTGGGTAAAATGATCTAAATTTGTAAAAAGAAAATAACATGGACTCTGGTTCAAAGAAGGTAAAGTGAATCAGATGGTATCGACTTCATGCCTTCTCGTCAATTCACGTGTCTGGTACACCGGTTGTGAAACCCAAAGTATAGATCGAAGACAGTGATCGACACAACTGGACCTTGCAGTGAACGGTGGAGAATAGGGATCAAGGGAGTGAGAAATTTGTCCTTATTATTACCCTAGAAGGAACATACCAACAAATTTCCCAATGTACTTAATTATGTACACTTCACGAAAATTGTGATCCGTGTATCTTTCGTGGATTTACGTTAAACGATGATAATGACAGTAACCCCATGAATCTAAAGAAGTCCTCTGTAAACGAAGGTACGAACTCTGTGAAGTTCAACACAAGAATCCATTCTATACCGAGTGTGAAAATCGTCCCTTTTTTTAATGTGAAGACATTTATTCATACCAATAAAGATTAAACTAATTTACTTATAGGTGTGTCGTCGACAATAAATGGATCATGAGACGGACCAACGACTTTTATCTCCCTTTTTTTACTAGGGGTAGAGACGAGAGTTTAGTGAATGTCAGATCATCTTCTCTCTTTTATACATGTGTCCTACGTTCATCCCCAGTTAAGTCAACACCGTAGTAGGAACAACCCGAAGGGTCTTCCAAGTCACCAATTCTTAGACGGACGTTTACTTCCTCTACGTTCTCTGAACCCAAGATAGGAACCCAGTCCTTCTAAAAGACCTCATTCTTTACCGTTGGGTGAGGTCATAAGAACGGACCTTTTAAGATACCTGTCTTCTCTGACCATCCGATGTCAGGTGTCCTGACGTCTCTCAACCTGTACTGACTTCGTATAAGTGTGTAGTAGGAATAATAGAGTAGTAGGTTACAGATAAATGACTAGTGAATAAGGAAAGTCTAAGACAGATACTTTCGACGGTATCTATTAATTACTATACACGACAAAACGTATAATAACGGAGACATTCAAGAGTATGTAGTTAGGACGTTACTCTAGAATAGTAATAACAAATTATGAACTTCTTTAACATCGATTCTCTTCAGAATACTGGACGGGTTTAAGTATGGATCTTATTGTAAGACAAGACACGTATAACGGTACTTTTTTTTTTTTTTCACTGAAGTTTTTAAGAAGGAAGATCCAAAGAGTCACCACAAAATTCATTTCTTACAATTAAAACAAAATTCCTACTGAGAATAAACAGTTTCACACTCACTCCTCATAACCCTTGACAGTTGGTGAAATGTATATGAATAATATTTAGACTTTGGACTGATTAGTCCAAGTTTTATTTACTATACTTGATTACGGTATCCGATGTATAAAAATTTCGACTTTTATTCTTTCATCTTCCTTTTTTACCAACCCGTCTGAAACACTTCAGAAGTCACTATTAAACCCCACTAATAAAATTAATCGTGGTAACGAAAAAATACAAGTTTCTGGACGAGAACTTCTAGTCTGTATGTAAATTTATATGGGGTTTCTCCGATATTTACAGTGAGATAATAGGGTACACTCATATAAAACGAAAAATGTTATCTACATAAAAAATTTATCTAACCTTGTACTAGAGAACGGTGCATCACTCACGAATTATTCATGATCGATTACTTTCTTACTTACTTATATAAATGTAACTTAAATGTAATATTAAAGTCTGGACGAAATAAAAGTAAAGATTAACTATAAATTAACCAACACCGGAACGGAGAGATTGAAATTAATGTAGACAGGGTTGCCTGAAATATCGTTCGTCTTAATTCACTTATGTGTGAATACACAGACACTTGAGTGGTAAGTTTATTGAGGTTTCATGTAGGAAATCTTTTTATTTATGGGAAAGTTTTGTGTTTTGTTTTAAACTAAATAGTTTAGAGATTTGAAAACACAAAAATACCTAAAATAAAAGAATTTTATATATAAAAATCATATAATATCTACTTTAAGTCGTTCGAACGACAACTTTACCCCTCTTTACCTTTCCGTATTAACACTCACACACCCATCTCCGTGGTAAAAAAGTCGACATTTTTTTCACACACACCCGTTTCATACGTTTTAAAATTCTTTAGATGTCATTAAAAAACATTGTAATAACTTTTAGACTATACTTTACCTTCGCTTTATATTGATTAACAAGGGAATCAGAACGTAAAGAGAGACACTCAAAACTCTGGGTGGGGATATCATCAGTGGACTCTGTAGATGATCTTACGGGGAAGGACCCAGGGTAGGGTCTGTGTTACTTAGGTTTGAAGACCCTAGTCCGAAAATTATCCGTACGGTCCTATGAAAATGTATGTAATACTCCTTCTTAGTGAAATTAGAAATTTTCCGGTTGAGTAATTTCAAAGACTTTGACTATCGATTTGATGGACAAATTATTATACTTTAGTAACAATATGTTTTCATATATAGGTCTTGTACTATTTAGGAAGGGTTAATTTTTCCACTGTGAATTATTAATTTTATACCCATTAAGTCACTTCTTACATAATGGATTAACCTTACCCCTACATTACTGATTAAGAATAGAGACTTCATTTTCTATAACGAAGTTAAAGACGTAGAAATGACAACGGTTCCATTTTCACTCCCTCGTTTTCTACTCTTCAAATTAAAAACGTTCACTGTTTTACTCATCAGGGATTAAGGACACTTTCGACGATATAAAGTACAAAAGTGTCGTTTCGTATCAACTAACAACGAGTTATGGAAGTACTAATAATATGTTGTAAAATTTCTTGTTTTTAACAACATCACGATGTTTATTTCAGTCGTAGTCACACGTTCTAGGAAAGAATCCTCTAAACAGAAACTATAAAGAAAAAAAGAAGGTGACTATGAATCTTATTAAAAACTGGTAAAGGTTTTTAATTCTCTCTGTTACTACTATGATATATATATCATACTATTATAACATTCATAACTCATTACTATAACATAGTCCGAAAAACTGAAACTTAAAATTCGGTAAATACGAATAAAAAAAGACACTGTGCAATTTTAGTCGAAGTTCATTCGTAATAATGGACCTAACCGTCTACTTCTCCACCGATGAATCTCTCTAATTTATTGAAAACTACAGTGTCAGTACCGATCCCTCACTTGAGTCCGTATAGACTCAAACCTCACACTCTTCAAATTTTTCGTAGAACGGTATAGAATATTTGATAAGAATTAAACCATTACCCCATCGTCGAGCTCTGAAATTACTCCATCTCATTTTTTTTGGTTGACAGAGGGGAACACGAAGCAGGGAAACATAAAAGTAAAGTAATCAGAGTAACCGGTTCGATCCTTTGGACAGTACAAACTGAACGTATAAACCATAGATTGTACGAATCAAACGTCTACACGTTACCACGAAAAACAGTAGATCTTGATAAAATTCCTTCTTAACTTCTGATTCTGTAACTGTATGTAGTCCCGTACGACTCGTTTGGTATTTACAAAAATCAAGGTCCCATATAAGACCTTAGACATACACGACACTTCCAGGACTTAACACCTTTCGACTCGAAGTAGTTTTCACTGTATTACTAATACCGTCACCCGGTCTATGGATACAACAAGGACGGAACCTGTCTGAGTCACATTATAAAGGAAAGTGTTTCAACTCTCCTTTTTTTTAGGGAAAAGTCCTCACTTCAAACTTTGGTTCATAGACTCATTATTAGGACTGTAAAAAGGTTGACTTTACTCTTTGACTGGAGGTTCCCTTGATCTTCGGTTAAACTCTCCCCTTTCAACCTCTTCTCTTTTCTTTAAGTACTAAAGACTTCACTTTTCCCACTCCTATCCGTTTAAGTCGTATTAAGACACGAGACTACTTTCGGTCCACTCACACACTTGATCCTCCCATAAATTTCATACATGTTAATTTTACTTATCTGAACTTATTAATTCTCTTCTTACTCTCCACCTTATTATAGGTTACTTACTTGTTTACCTTTGTGTCTCGTACAACAAACTTTTCCTTTTTTTTTTGGGTTGAAGTTCTTTTCTGTTTTTATGTCTAAAAAAATTAACGACTTTTCAATTTTACACCTATTTTACACCATATTCGAAAATCATCGAAAACTATGTTTCTTAAAATTGTGATTGTCTTTAAGTTACAATCACTGAAAGAATGTGGTTCGTTGACAATTTGGGTACTACGATAAAAGATCCTACTTAAAGATAAGTGGTCTCTTACTTATAAGGGACATGACTATAAGTCGTTACCGTTCCAGATATGTAACCTTCTAGTACGTTCTAAAATGTAACCTTGACCATAAGATCTTTCCGTCTGTACAAAGATGGTCGAAAACACTGACCCATCATTGAACTCCAAATCCTGTTGTGGTTTTTAGTTCGTACGGAACGATACCTTCGAGGTCACCTGAATAAATATAGAATGTCCATAAAATTTTTGTCATCGAAACCGGAAGAGGGTGATGGGTTTCCCGAACTGGATTTCCTTGTCCCGATTACATTGTCCTTCAAAAGAACCTTTAAAACAACAAAACTTAGGTAGAATCACATTAAGAAACCGGTTATAATAACGGTGAACATTCGTTTAAACGTTTGTTTAAGTACGTACACTTTAACTAATAAGTACCTCCTTTTTCAGACCAAAGAAAAATTTATTTATAGACATCGAACATGATATTCACCCTAAACATGAAAGACCTTTTCAAATGATTTCCATTTTTTTTTCAGTAGATATAAACAAAACTAAGACATAACTGTGATTTATATTCCTGATATAAACCACGACCCTTCCTTAATAGTATTATTTGATTCCTTAAACGGTAAATTTCGACTGGTCTTATTGTATCTACATTGTACAAAAAGTGTTTCTATTGAATTTCCAAGTATCCCAGTAGACCTACCAATTTGTGTAAAGAGATTCAAGGGTTTGTGGTCGTTTTCATTTCCTCAATTTGTGTGTGTGGTTTTGTATTTTTTTTTACACTTTTTTATCTTCCCTTCCGTTGTCGCCCGTTACTTGTAAACCCTCTATCTTCTGACTCCTGACTTAGGTTATAACCGTTTTACTCTTTCCTTATTTCATTAACGACGTCTCTTTTGATAAGGTCTTTTCTTAATTTAAACAAGACATCTTAAGGTCTTTCTTCCGTGGTCGGTGGAACCCTCCATCCTTTCTTCAGACCCTTACTTACGTTCCCAGACGTACGTCTTGTCAATCAGAAGGACCCAGTGGGAGAGTTTACAGGGTCGAACCACCGAAACTAAGAATGAGAGGTGAACGAGGGTTGTGTCATTAGGTGTTGGAAATAAGTACTACTCCCCAAGTCGAAATCTTTGACTTGACCTTTCACAGACTGAAGTCCATGAGGTCAGAGTCGACCCACTTCCCAGTTCAGATCACGACTTTTATCCTACTAATTGACTATAGACTCTTAACTTTACACCTTATCAGTCAAGAGATGGTTGACAAGACCTTACGTCTCAGTCCTACGGTGGGAAGGAGGTGAAAGATAAAGGTCCATCTTCCGTCTCTCGTAAAGATACTTTTGTTTTGTTTTGTTTTGTTTTCTCCTAACGGAAATTTTCTTAATTTTTTTTTTTTTGTTTTTGTTGGGTTTTATGTTATGAGATTTAGAACTGTAGTCACTCTAACAGGTCCTTTTTAAATCGAACGGTGAGTCAGTGAAATATCACTTCAAGTTACCAATTGTTAAGGGTAGGATTGTGTATCTTGTAGGACCCTCACAAAATTTATAGAATGAGAATTCGTAAATTTTTTACCCGTCCTTTCCAGTTGTCTATTACCTCCTTACATAGACTGTATTTTTTTTTTTTTCGTTTTGTCTTTTTCGATTAGACATTTTGTCTTGAGAATCCTTTACTTTATTTTTTTTATTTTGAGACACACACCCCCCTTTGAGATGGTATTATGAGAGTCTCTTTATTGGGTTTCGTAACATAGATATGTCATTTTACCCCAAGACTTTTGTTTTTTTAGTTTGTTATTTTCTTTTCGTTTCCCCGAAATCTATATATTGTCAATTTTAGTTTTCAGTTATCCAAAATTTCTATTTCAACTCCCGTAGAGAGACCTTAACCTTGTTTTTTGTCTCTACCTTTTATTTTCTCCCTCCCTTTTTGGATTCATTTAGTTTTCTGTTTTTATATCACCGACTTTGTCCACTTTTAAATTAAGAGAAAAAATATAGTCAGGTTCGTGTTCGACGTACTAACGAAGTACTAAGACTCTTTGGTTCGAGGAAAATAAAGTAACGAGACGGTAGGAATTTTACACTGAAGGAGATAATCAACTTCTAACGACGAACTCAAGAACTGTAGTGTAGACACAATGGTGGTCGTCCTTCTCCTCTTTATTTTTCACTCCGATAGAGACAAAGATAAGTGCCAGGTAAGGTCTTCGATATGAATTAAAGATGAGGGTAAGTCAACCGGGTTTCTATCAGTGGGGTCGAGGTTTCCTTCGACCTTTAATATCAGAAATAAAACCTGACGATACACAAAACAAGTTAGACTCTCTATGATAATGTTTTCCTTCTTCCCTTCTGACATATAACCACTCGTTGATCGTCGGAGATAGTGTAGGTCTCTACTTTTTCCCTGGATCTACTAGTTTACCTCTTTGTCTTTTCATTTGGTAGTTGATCAATGTATATTTTCTAATCCCCTTTTATAATAAACTAAGGAATGATCGTCGTGTAACTCAATCTTTTGTTACATTGTTAATAAAAGTATATGGTTTCCTTTTTTTCCCAGGTAGGATATATTTCCCTTTGTTCGATTGTTAGTTTACACTCCCAACTTTATGTCTGAAAAGTCTGGACCTTTAAGAGTCTTTGTTTAACAAAAAGGAACATAAGAAAGAATCTTTATATGACTTCCTATAAATCCATGTCACTATCCTATTTCAAAATTTTTTCTTCAGTATCCCAGTTCTTTCATCCCTTTGGGTTGTGTCCTCTTAATACTTAATGTCGACTTGTCAGGATCTCAGGTATAAAGTCGTCTGCTTGTATCCTTAAATAAAACTTGGAAACCACCTATCCTGAATCCGATACTACATTTTCTTCAGAGGTGACGAACATTCTTTCTCAAGAATTCCACCTCTCAGTCTCCGATCTCATTTACTATTCCAACCCGTCCTTTCTCTGACCTCGACCCTGAACGAATCCAAGAAATCCTTAGTTACGAAGTATCCTCCCCCCTATGTTCTCTCTCACTTTCTAGACTTCGTCTCTTCTGAATGAACATATAGACTTTCCCTATGTCTGTACACTCTCGTCATCTTCTCAGTCTTATAACAAACAAATTCGTTTCTATCCCGAACAGCTGGAGTTTGAAAGGGAGTCAACTTCCCCTCTGATCTTGTCCTGTACTAAAAGGTGCATTAGGGAAACCTGCTACGATTCCCATCTTAACCCCCACTTAAATAGACCTACCGAACCTTTGCACTCTAAACTTCAGGATATACGAAGACCTTCTAAAGAGTCCGTCAGAATTTATCCTTAATGTCGGTTTAACGTTTTCTATTGGAACTCTAAACCCGAAGGGACCACCGAGTCTTCCATTTCTTAGGCGGACGTTACGCCCTTCGGACCCAAACTAGAGACCCAACCCTTCTATCGACCTCCTCCCGTATTTTTGGGTGAGGTCATAGGAATGGACCTCTTGGGGGTTCCTTTCTCCTCGGACCACCCGACGTCAGGAACCACAACGTTTCTCAGTCTGTGCTGACTCGTTGATTCGTATCGTGTTACGTGTACCCACGAGTCAACACAGGTTGAGAAGCATCGAGGTACCTGACAACGGACGGTCCGAGGAGACAGGTAACCTAAAAGGTCCGTTCTTATGATCGCAACCAACGGTAAAGGAAGACGTCCCTTTGAAGGGATGGGCCCCTACCTTGGTGCAGTGGACGTAACCGTCCACCTAAGAAATGGTGTCTTGGTGGGTCCTTAAGTCTAGTCCCTCATTATACGATCCAACGTTTTCTCACACTGATAAAGGACCATCGTTCGTACCACGAATAGAAAATCTCTCTTATCTAGTGTCCAACTCACACTCTCTTGACACACATAAACACACACACACTCTGTCTATCTCTCTCTCTTATAAAGATGAAGTTTCATCTAATTACTATTTATTTTTTTAATAAGGAAACAATCTAAATTGTTTTTGTTATAATTTTCTATCTTCTTTTTTTTTAACAGGGACCATATTTTGTGACTTCATTCTTTACCGTTGGATGAGGTCCAAAGAACGGACCTTTTTGGGTATCTCTTTCCTCTGACCGTCCGACATCTGGTACCTTAACGTTTCTCAGTCTGTACTGACTCGTTGTCGTACGTCTGTATTTTGTATCCGGTATTTTTCAACCTAATATTCGGTCTTTTTATAAACGGGATCAAACTTTTATATCACAAGAAGACTCTCTAATTTCTGGTGTTTCGTTACAAACCTGACAACTAACGGTGTGTTTAAAATTGTTACTCCTAATCCTCTCTTATCTTAAATTCGATTATTGAGTATCAGATCGATAATAGGATTAGTATATACGGTCTTTATCTTTCTTTTTACAATAATATCTTCAAAAGAGAGTCACCTTTGATTCCTTGGGATTCCTAAAATACTCTTCAGATGAAATCACTTTCCAAAAAAACAAACAAACAAACAAAAACCAGTTTTTTCGAAGGTTAAGTCTGGGTAACTCTAAACGAGTAGTCACAAACAATTCGAAAGTTATATAAAACTGTTCTCCTGCGTTAGTCTTAATAACATAAGATTTATGAATATCGTCGGAGTTGAAACTATATGTGTTTCATCTCTTCTCTTCGTTAGTAAAACACATAAAATAATTGAGTAAGTAATTGGTCCACTGTGACCAATATAGTTCTAACATCTTATCAGACAAGATTTCATACCTAAAAAAAAAAGTATTTTGTCGTGCTTACATAGTACGATTTCAATATACTTACACTTTCTTATAGGTAGTATCTTATTATTTCCTTCCTATTTTAGTAAAATATTTTACTCTGTGTCTTAAGTAAACGAGTTCAACCAACAGACTATTTTAATATCGATTATGTACTCTCAGTCTAATATCCGTGTACATAATTACTTTTTCTACTGTAAAGTCGAATACCTGTTATACGGAGTCTATGGTGTTACACACATCTTCTCACCTGAAAACCCTTATAATAGAGACGGACATCATGAGATAAGATTAAGGTAAAGGTAACACGTCAGAACTAGTAAGGATCGTAGAATGGAGAGATCCGATTTTATTCGGTACCAAAGAAGTAGGCACTTTACTGCCACACCTTGTTTTAAAAGAGGACAAAAGTTTTATAGTAGTATGATACTAAACTTGATTTACTCTCCGTGTCAATTATTGTCGTCGTGGTTCCTGACTGACGACTAGTTAAAGTTCTCCAATTAGAGACGACTTGTCCTTCAAGATACCTTTTATCAATGTTTACTAACACACGTCCTACAAACTTTTCCATTCTCTTTGAGTATCGTAGAGATTGACGACCGATATACCTCTATTACCCCTCATAAACTTAGTTAACCTATTGGAACCGTCACAAGGTGACACACCTCCAGTAAATCTTTCGAGAAGGACCTAATTTCTCTGTCCTCCCTCTTTTAGAATACCGTTTCTTTCGACTTACTCTCTTACTCTTCGTCTCACGTTTCACACACGCACACTCACACATATACGTACATACATCGGTACTTCCGTCGGTGTAAGGACACCTACACACAGGTAAAGGTACAATAGTACCTCTCTGTTTCTCTAAATTGATTAGATACTAACGAAACGAAAGGGTCATAATAAACCGTTTTCAAAGTGAACTGATAAATTTTACTTTTTTTAAGTCTAAAAAAAAGACCACTTTGTGTCTGTGTCTACTTAAAAGAATAACTAAAGTCTGATAATATTAACGTCCTAAATTTTTAAGACCTAAAATTCTTATTTCAAACTTTAGACAGTCGGAAATATTTTCCAATACAGTGCTACAGGAAAGATGATGTAACCCGTCCATTTACTTTAATTTTATTACTAAGTCTTTTCGTGGAAAAAAACCCCCTTTTTTTTGGGATATCGGATAATTGTTACCTATTTAGCCCATCTTTTACATTGATGATCTGTTAATTAACCAGTCTCTATATAACTTAAACTCTAATACACTCATTCAAACTTCCTTCTCCATAACTTAAATTCCCAATAATTGTATCTAAAACCTTAGTATGTCTATATCAAACTTTTAGAGAGGGATACGGAAATGAATGGTATACTGGAATCCGACAATTTGTAAAAATTCGGTTTTAAAAGGGTTTACTATTTTCTCCTAATACAAAAGATAGAGGATCACAACATTTTTTAATTTCTCTAATACATACGTCAAGTGAATTATGTTACGGACCGTACATCATTCACGGGTTATTTACCGGTAATTTTAGAAAAAATTGTGAGGACTTTCATCCTCGAGGTCCTCGTAAATTAATTACGAAGGACATCTACATATAAGTATAACACATGTAATGACCGTACTAATTGACATTGAAGTATACTTAATAATCAAGAAATGATCAGATGGTTTCTTGTGTGAACAGTACCAAAGAAGACAACCCGATAGACACCCATTTCTGTTCGACACGGAGTCCTTCTCCGATTCTCGAGACCCTTCGTCTCCTCCTCCCCTCTCTAGTGTTTCACCCCCGAAACTACTCATTGTCCGGACCCTCCTTGACCTATCACACTCTCCTTCCTCTGAATTCTCCGTCACCTTTCATCTCTAAATCCTCACACATTTATAGTGACTAGTGTTCCATAGTCTAGTTTTAAGTAAGAAAGAGAAGGAAGTGAGGAAAGAGGAAGAGAGAGAAAAGAGAGAGGGGAAGGGAGGGAGTGAAGGAAGGCAGAGAGGGAGAGGAAAGGGTGGAAAGGAAAGAAAGAGTAGGGAGAAAGATAGGAAAAGAAAGGTAAGGGAAATGAGGACAAGAGTCGTACATTAAAGGAAATCCTTCACCGATCGGATTCTCGAACTGATACAAACTTAGACCCGATCGGTAAAGACTCTAGATAGTCGTAATAGTTTGACGAAAGATACTTCGGAGTCCAAAAACGTTCTACAAAGATATTTCAAAGTGTAAATTGGGTTGATGTTTAAGATAAAGTAACAAAATTTTCAACATTGGTTTTGGTTTCGTTTTCAAGTTTTGTTTTGTTGTTTGTGTCTTTACACAACGGACAGTATAAAAACGTGACACCTCTAATATTTTTTTTTTTTTTGTTGTTTTTTGATAACGTGACTTAAACAGAAGTACGTCTAAAGTCCAACGGTAAGAAAACAAATAAATACGTATATATACGGGAAAGATATCTGTACATTAACTAATCCTTCCTTCCCGGGAAAGAAACCAAAAAGAAACTTAACTTCGGACATATGTAGACGAATACATTTTAGTATGTCCACTCAAGTGATCAAGTCGTGTACACAGGACACAAGGTAATTTACGGTCCGTTTCGAGTCCGCGTAGACGAGTCGAGTGCGAAAATAGTACCGAATAATCTGTTAACACGTTATGGTCCACTTACGATATGTGACGTAGTACTGGTATAACATACAGTCTACAATGAACGGATTTAATTTATATGTGTATTCACATTAACAATTTTAACTCCACTTTATTTACGACAAGTTTGATCTTTAGGTAGAGATTAATTTTTGTCCTTCAAAGTGTTCTTTTATGTTAAAGTACCAATTATGGGATTTTTAATAGTCCTAGTCTACTGTTTCGGTTCAATATGGTCGGGGTCTATATCACTTAGGAGAGATATGTTTCAGGAGTAACACAAGTACTTTAATTTTAAACATCACAAGAAACACGACACTTAAGACTGTTCAAGACTCCAAGACTTTATTTTTTAACTCACATTTTTATTCAGAGGGTCGTAGAAAACCATGTTAGACTTAGTCGTCAAGTACAAGAACTTTTTCCATATAATTTTACATTTACAGTTGTTTTTCACAAATATCGTGTTAAACTTCAATGGTGTAACATTCATTCCCTTTTTGTGTTCTATAGTCCTTTTATGAGTGAGTTGTGATACGATAACTAAAACGTTCTCAGAACCGTCTATTCGTTTGTTACTTGTATGTGAATAACGGTAATGAAATTTTATGTCACACTTTTACTGTGATTCTCCGGCGAGTATTTCTTAAAAATAAAGTTTTTCACTTAATGAACTTTAGTAATGTTAAGTTGACAAAGTTCTATACTTATGTTACGTAATGTGTTTAAATAACTATTCTGGTATGTTTTTAATGTTACCTATACATTATGACTCATTTTGTGAATTTTCGGGTATGTTGTCCTTTTTCACAAACAAAATACGATTAAAATTTATACGGAGGTTTAGTCAACAGTCTTTATATAACTACAAAGTGAGAGGTACCTTTGAATATTTCACATTCTATTTATCGGTTACCCTTAAACGACATACTGAGTCCCTTGAGTTTGACCCCGAGACATTTTCACATCTCCCCACTGTACCCCACCCTCCACCTTCCCTCCAAGTTCTCCCTCCCCTGTATTCATATGGATGGATAAGTACAACTACAAACCATCTTTGGTTGTGTTAAGACATTTCGTTAGTAGGAAGTTAATTTTTGTATTTAATTAAATTTTTTATATAACTACAAAGTTAAACATAATTCTTTCATTACCGTTCTTTTTGGTATAGCCCAAAAACATATTCTCTTCAATAGTTTTACTTAAGTTTATTGACACATACAACGCATCTGTTACTGAACGACAATGTGTATAATTACTCGTAGAAAGGTCACAAACCAAAAGACTATCTTTAACTGTATAAAAATTCCATATAAGAAATATCACGTCTTAAAAATCGTAATAAAAACATATTGTACTACCCAAGGTTTCTAAGAAAGAGTTGACTTCATGAAACTAAGACAATTTCGTCTCACGACTATGTTTAGAAAGTTTACTCTTTTCTTTAGAAAATAAAAAGGAAAGACTATTATCCTGGTAATTGTTTCGGAGAGGATTTTGTGTCAACACGAACGACTATAGAGGACTATTGTAAAAATTATTCGACTTCCTTGAGTTATACTTTTACGATAGGACAGTACAATTAGAGTAAATGTTGATGGATATTTCAATCGTTATTTTAACTTTGGTTTAAACCTAAGTTATACTTTTTAGTTTATTTAAACTAAGAATATTTTGATACTCACTTATAGAACATCTCTACCGGGAATCTATATACTTAAGAAATTACTGTAAAAACTTACAGATCATTATAATGTTCTATGTATGTAGAAGACATATACGTATGTATAATATATAGTTATTTTTACATTTGAATAACTCTTTTAGTAAGTAGTTTATGTTAAGACTCTATCACAATCAATAAGTGTAACGTATATATATATATATATATATATATATGATGAGGAGAAACTTCTAAGACTCAAACTGACCTCTGAATACTCTAATATTTGACTCCCAAATTTTTTTATGTGATCCCCTCCTCCAGGATTCTACCGTCTCCTTATCCTACCCCTCTGGTGAAAGAGGGGTTTTTTACGTATTTTTCTTGTAAATTACGACTCAGTTAAGGTGTTTTGTTGAAGACTTACGACCGTCTCCTGTAGTCGGTGGGTCTTTTCGTCGGGTAACAGAAGTTTTCCTCTACAAAATAGTTACCACGACATATCTACTTCAGAACTCCGATGACATTTTTATTCTGACTTTTGGTCTTCGTCCTCCGAATTCAAGTTTAGGACTCTTGTGGGCTCTTGAGGACTGAGGTCCCTTGTAATTAGCTGTCCTCGAGTGGTTTACGGAGGTATGGATGTTACTTCGGTTCGTGTTGGGTTTCCGGTTGTTCAAGGTCTTTTTCTGTATGGTACGTTTAAGAGGTCGTTGTGTCCTTGTGTCGGGACTCGAAGTTTTATGTCCGACGGGTTTCAGTGAGGTTTGGGTAACTGTAGAGTGTTGAGTAATATCCTGTGAAGTAACGTGAGGTCTCTCTTCTTTAGGTCGAGGTGGGTGGTCTTGTGGCTGTGTTCGAAGGGATTGGTCCTTTGGAACTGTTCGGTGGACATGTTGGGGTGGGTGTCACTCCTTTGAGGTGTTATTTCTCTTGAGGTGTTCTACGGTCTTATGTCTTTCCGGTGGGGTTTGTGTCGTTATATTTGTCCTACTTCTCTGTCTCCTTATGGGTCGTCCATTTCCTTGTCCTATTTACGTGTGGTTTGGTTTGTTTTCTCCTTCTCTATCCCTTAGATGGACTATTTCTTAAGGTTTATTACTATCATTTACTGGGTTTTAGAACTTTAGTTTTACCTTGGTGTCTATTTATCGGACCTCTGTTCCTAAATCTTTCTACGTTCTTTCCAAATTGTTCCTGGATCTTTTTATTTTTTCTCAGTCATATATTACTTATTACGTTATTTACTCTAGTTTTTGTGAGACCTCCCTTGTTTATCATCTTATTACCTCCGTCTTCTATTCTAATCACTCCATCTTCTATCTTATCATCTTTACTTACTTAGTCTCTCCTTTTTTCTTTTTGCTTAATTTCCTTTACTCCTCTTAGAGTCTCTGGAGGTCCTGTCAGAATTTGTGGGGTTGTAAGCTTAGTATCCTCAGGGTCTTCTTCTTCTGTTTTTCTTTCTGGTACTCTTTTATGAACTCCTCTATTATCAACTTTTGAAGGGATTTTACCTCTTCCTTTATTAGTGGGTTTCAGGTTCTTTGGGTCTCTCAGGCTTTGTCCTCTTTGGGTTCCGTTTTGTGGGGTTCTGTGTATAATTAGTTTAATTGTTTCTAGTTTGTGTTTCTTGTTTATAATTTTCGTCGTTCCCTTTTTGTTTATTGTGTGTTCCCCTAAGGGTATTCCTATTGTCGACTAGAAAGTTATCTTTGAGAAGTCCGATCCTCCCTACCGTTCTGTATGAATTTCACTACTTTCTTTTATTGGATATCGGGTCTAATATCATGGGTCGTTCCTAGAGTAAGTTTATACTCCTCTTTAGTTTTCAAAATGTTTGTTCGTTTTCGACTCTCTTGAGTCGTTGTGGTTTGGTCGAGAGGTTGTTTTCGATTTCCTAGAAGAGATCTGTCCTTTGTGTTTTCCCACATATTTGAGTTTGGGTTTTGTTATTTCATCTACCGTTACCCTAGTATGAATAGTTATTAATGGAATTTGAATTTACCCAACTTATGGGGTTGGTTTTCTGTTTCGGACCGACTTACCTATGTTTTTGTTCTGGGGATATATACAACAGATGTTCTCTGGTTGGAGTTTTGTCCCCTGTGTATGTCTGACTTTCACTTCCCGACCTTTTTCTATAAGGTACGTTTTTCTCTGGTTTTCTTTCGTCCTCATCGTTATGAGTATAGGTTATTTTAAATCTGAAATTTTGTTTCCGACACTTTTCTCTGTTTCTTCCTGTGATGTATTATTAGTTTCCTAGTTAGGTTCTTCTATATTGTTAATATTTATATATACGTGGGTTTTATCCTCGTGGTGTTATACATTCTTTTTACGATTGTTCATACTTTCCCCTTTAATTGTTATTGTGTTATTATCACCCTCTGAAATTATGGGATGAGTGTGGATACCTGTCTAATTGATTTGTCTTTTAATTGTCCCTTTGTGTTTGAAATTTACTATATTCCCCGGTCAATCTGAATTAACTATACATATCCCGTAAAGTGGGGTTTTGTTACTTAAAGTGGAAAAAGAGTTCTCGTGTACCTTCGAAGAGGTCCTATCTAGTGTAGGACCCGGTATTTAGATCGGAACCATTTAAAGTTTTTTGAACTTTAGTAAGTTCGTAGAAAAGACTGGTGTTACGTCATTCTAATCTACAATTAATGTCCTCCTTTTGATAATTTTTAAAGTTGTATACCTCCGACTTGTTGTGCGACGACTTATTGGTTCTGTAGTGTCTTCTTTAGTTTTTTCTTTAGTTTTGTACGTTTCTTTGCTTACTTTTACATTTGTGTTGTTGGGTTTTGGACACCCTGTGACATTTTCGTCACGATTCCCCTTCCAAGTATCGTTATTTCCGTATGAAGTTCTTTGTTCCCTTTTTTTTTTTTTTTTTTTTGGATTGAGATGTGGATTTCGTTGATCTTTTCCTTCTTTACTTCTTGGGGTCCCAACCATCTTCCTTTTTTAGAATTTTTAATCCCGTCTTAATTTACGTTTTCTTTGTTTTCTCTGGTATCGTTTAGTTGTCTCGATTTTCGACCAAGAAACTTTCCTATTTATTTTAACTGTTTGGTAATCGGTCTGAATAGTTCTTTGTTTCCCTCTTTTTAGTTTAGTAATTTTATACTTTACTTTTACCTCTCTAGTGTTGTTTGTTGTGTCTTTATGTTTCCTAGTATTCTCTGATGATAGTCGTTAATATACGGTTATTTTACCTGTTGAACCTTCTTTACCTGTTTAAGAATCTTTTCATGTTGAAAGGTTTTGACTTGGTCCTTCTTTATCTCTTAGAATTGTCCAGGTTGTCTTCGTGGTTTTAACTTTGACATTAGTCTTTAGGAGGTCGTTCGTTTTCGGGTCCAGGTCTACCGAAGTGTCGACTTAAGATGGTTTTTAAATCTCTTCTCTATTGTGGATAGGATGAGTTTGAGAAGTTCTTTTAAAGTCTCTTTCCATTTGAAGGTTTGAGTAAGATACTCCGGTGTTAGTGGGATTATGGTTTTGGACTGTTTCTACGATGTTTTTTTCTTTTGATGTCCGGTTATAGTGACTACTTGTATCTACGTTTTTAGGAATTGTTTTAAGATCGTTAGTCTTAGGTTGTTGTGTAATTTTTCTAGTATGTGGTACTGGTTCACCTGAAATAGGGTCCCTACGTTCCTAAGAAGTTATAGGCGTTTAGTTAGTTACATTAAGTGGTGCAATTGTTTAACTTTTTATTTTCGGTATACTAATAGTGTTATCTACGTCTCTTTCGGAAACTGTTTTAAGTTTTAGGTAAATACTATTTTTGAGAGGTCTTTCGTCCTTATCTTCTTTGTATGGAGTTGTATTATTTTCGATATATACTGTTTGGGTGTCGTTTATAATAGGAGTTACCACTTTTTAACTTTCGTAAAGGGGATTTCAGTCCTTGTTCTGTTTCCAGGGTGAAAATGGTGATGATAAGTTGCATCAAAAACTTCAAAACCGGTGTCGTTAGTCTCGTCTTCTTCTTTATTTTCCTTAGGTTCAACCTTTTCTTCTTCATTTTGAAAGTGACAAACGTCTACTGTACTACGAAATGTATCTTTTGGGACTTCTGAGGTGGTCTTTTAATGATCTCGATTAGTTACTTATATCATTTTAACGTCCTATATTTTGGTTGTGTGTCTACGGGGAGCACAAGGATATGTGATTATTACTCTTTTATCTTTCTCTTTAATTCCATTGTTAAGGTAAGTGGTAACGTTACTTTTCTTAGTTTATGAATCCTTATATAGATGGATTTCTTTGTTTTCTGGATATATATCTTTTGATATTTTGTGACCACTTTCTTTAGTTTCTCCTGTGATTATCTACCTCTTTATATGGTACAAGTACCCAACCTTCTTAGTTATATCATTTTTAGTCATATGATGGGTTTCGTTAGATATCTAAGTTACGTTAGGGATAGTTCGATGGTTGCTATAAAAAGTACCTCGATCTAGTTTATTAAAGTGTTAAACATACCTTTATGTTTTTTGGATCTTATCGGTTTCGTTAGAACTCTTTCTTCTTACCTTGACCTCCTTAGTTGGACGGACTGAAGTCCGAGATGATGTTTCGGTGTCAGTAGTTCTGTCATACCATGACCGTGTTTCTGTCTTTATATCTGGTTACCTTCTTTTATCTTTCGGGTCTCTATTTAGGTGTGTGGATACCTGTGGAATAGAAACTCTTTCCTTCGTTCTTATATGTTACCGTTTTTCTGTTAGAGAAATTGTTCACTACAACCCTTTTGACCAATTGGTGATCATTTTCTTACTTTGATATTGTGAAAGATTATGGTATGTGTTTTTATTTGAGTTTTACCTAATTTCTAGATTTGCATTCTGGTCTTTGATATTTTAAGAATCTCCTCTTGTATTCGTTTTGTGAGAGGCTGTATTTAGTGTCGTCCTAGGAGATACTGTGTGGAGGGTCTTATAACCTTTATTTTCGTTTTATTTGTTTACCCTGGATTAATTTGAATTTTCGAAGATGTGTTGTTTCCTTTGATATTCGTTCCACTTTTCTGTCGGAAGTCTTACCTTCTTTTATTATTGTTTACTTCGTTGACTGTTTCTTGATTAGAGTTTTTATATATTCGTTGAGGACGTCGAGTTAAGGTCTTTTTATTTGCTGAGTTAGTTTTTTACCCGGTTACTTGACTTATCTGTAAAGAGGTTTCTTCTATATGTCTACCGATTGTTTGTGTACTTCTCTACGAGTTGCAGTGAGTAAGAGTCTCTTTACGTTTATTTTTGGTGTTACTCCATGGTAAAATGCGGTCAGTCGTACCGACACTAGGTTTTCTGATGTTCGTTATTTACGACCTCTCCCACACCTCTTTTCCCTTGTGAGAATGTGACAACCACCCTTACGTTTGATCATGTCGGTAATACCTCTTGTCACACCTCTAAGGAATTTTTTAACGTTTATCTTAACGGAATACTGGGTCGTTAGGGTGACGACCCGTATGTGTGGTTCCTTTGATCTTAACTTTCTTTGTGCACATGGGGGTACAAGTAACGTCGTGACAAATATTATCGGTCCCGTACCTTCGTTGGATCTACAGGTAGTCGTCTACTTACCTATTCTTGCGCCACCATGTATATGTGTTACCTTATAATGGGTCGGTAATTTTTCTTATGTAAACTTAGTCAAGATTACTCCACCTACTTTGACCTCGTCTAATATGTCTCACTTCATCCGGTCTTTCTTTTTGTGGTTATGTCATATGATTGTGTATATATACCTTAAATCTTTCTACCATTACTATTGGGATATACGCTCTGTCGTTTTCTCTGTGTCTACATATCTTGTCAGAAAACCTGAGACACCCTCTCCTTCTCCCACCCTACTAAACCCTCTTACCGTAACTTTGTACATATTATACTATATTCTTACTTAGCAGTCAGGTCCAAGGTACGTACTATGTCCTACGAACCGCGACCACGTGACCCTACTGGGTCTCCCTACCATGTCCCTTCCTCCACCCTCCTCCACAAGTCCTACCCCTTGTGCACATACGAGTACCGGCTAAGTACAACTACATACCGTTTTGGTTACGTTATAACATTTCGATTTTTTCTTTTCTTTCTTTTTCTTTAGAGTTTTGTTATATCTTACTATTTTTTTTTATGTGATCAGTAGACACATTTAGTCCTACAAAAAGATCGATCGTTGGTTTTATTTACGTCTTTATTTAATTTATGAGTACGACTTTAGACTAATGTTGGTAGTCAACATCGATGACCAAAGTCGAAGTACACGTCAGGTTATTGGAATAAGAATAGTTAACTGATGGACTCATTTATAATGTTTAAGTTTGTATTTTATTTAAGTATGATCTTGTATTGTAAACGTATGAAAATATAATTTCATAAAAGGTCTCTAAAGAAAAAATTTTTAAACAATTGAAAGAAGGAAGAAAGTGCAAGTATCGACACGATAGAAAGTAAACATAAGTAACTTATAGATAAATAACTTGCAACTTGTCGGTTACAAGATTCAAGACTGCTAACTTCCCGTTTGTTTGGCCTTTTCTAAGGACTAACGTACCGTAGATGTAAGGAAATCCCTTTTTTTATCTTTGTTTTTTGTTACGAAAATTTAAAATCTTTTGATACTGAAATCTTAAAGTAAATCCAGACACTATACGACCTAACCGAGTACGGTAGAGAGTTCCAGGTCAGTACATGTAAAGAAAGTATAAGACGTGACTCACAACTGGACAAGTACTTTTGACTAGTGCTCCCTTTAATGAATATTGTACCTTTTATCGTTTCTGATGTCTAGTCCTCAAAACAAACAAACAAACAAAAAGACCTCTCAACGGACTATTTGTAAATGGTCATATGGTGACGAGATAAACTTACGTAGCACCTTCCTATCTATCACGAATCCCTCTTCTCTAAAGGTAGACGACTTATACTAACACCTAGATACAATCAGTGAACAGATTAATCGAATCGTTTAGGAACACGTACTTTATCTACAGTTAAATCTTTTAATTATTCTTTACTTTTAGAACTCCCATCTGGGTGAGACTCCGTAAGGTAAAGGGTTCCTCTACAGGGGACAGGATTCGAAACATTACGGGAAGATAAACGATTCTTACAGATCTCGGTGCCTACGAGATGTTCACTGTAGGGAGGAAAGAGAAGGTAGCTAAATGGCAAGGTCTCAGAAAAGGGGGTTTTATAGACGAAGTAGTGTAGAATAGTTTACAGTCATCGAACACTATTCGTAAGGACTCCTAATGTTAAATCGTAGTTTATTTGAACCTGAGTTGAAACCGAGAGAAAGAGTAAATGGGACACTGATGACCGTGGGACATCCCACTCAACCGGAGTCAAAGGAATAAACAATGCACCTTAATTATTATGAAGGTACCTTATATATTTATGAAGTATTCTATTACTCCGTATTTACTTTATTAAGTACCTAAGTTTCTTGGATTGTTGTAAGAACCTCTTCCGTTACCGTAGGGTGCGGTCATGAGAACGGACCTTTTAGGGTACCTACCTCCTCGGACCATCCGACGTCAGGTACCCCAGCGATTCTCAGTCTGTCCTGACTTACTGAAGTGAAAGTGAAAGTACGTAACCCCTTCCTTTACCGTTAGGTGAGGTCACAAGAACGGACTTCTTAGGGTCCCTGCCCCCTCGGACTACCCTCCGACAGATACCCCAGTGTGTCTCAACCTGTACTGACTTCGCTGAATCGTCGTCGTCGTCGTTGTTGTAAGATCCGTCGGTTATTCACCTTCGATAGTAAAAAAACACTTCATAATATGTCTTTATATATGTGTATTTATGTATAAAGATCGATAAGACAATAGGGTTACAAAAGATAAAAATTAACACTATATTTACTGTATACTGTAATATAATCAAAACTTCATGTGGTATTACTAAAACATAGACATGTATAAAGTACTACTAGTGGTGTCATTCAGAATACTTATAGGTACTGGTATGTTTAATGTTAAAAAAAGGAACACGACTCTTGAAAATTCTAAATAGGAGAATCGTTGAAAGTTATATGTTATGTTATAATATTCGTTGTCAGTGGTAAGACACGTAATGTAAGGATCTTAAATAAGTAAAATGTCGACCTTCTAATATGTAAAACTGGTGAAAGTGGGTAAAACGAGTGGGGCGTAGGGACGGAGATTGTCGGTGGTTAGATAAGAGACACAGAAACTCAAACCCAAACAAACAAAACTTAAAGTGTATTTTCACACTAGTATGTCATAAACAGAAGAAGATAGACTGTAAAGTAAATCGTATCCCGGTAGATCAAGACAGGTATAACAGAGTTTACCGTTCTAAAGGAAGAAATAATATCGTCTTATTATAAGTTTATATATACACACACATATATATATATAAGAAAACAGGTAAGTAGGTATGTACCTGTGGTACCTGTGAAGCCAACGAAAGTACAAAACCGATAATATTAATTACGAAGTTACTTGTACCCCCACGTTATGTAAAACTCAATCACAAAAGTAAAGGAAACCTATTTATAGGTCTTCACCTTAACGACTCGGCGTACTATCAAAATCAAGATAAAAAAATTTCTTTGGAGGTATGACAAAGGTGTCACCGACGTAGCTAAAAGTCAGAGTGGTTGTCCCGTCTCCCAAGGAAAAGGAGGTGTAGGAACTACTTCGAACGATAAAGAACAAAAAACTATTTTTCGGTAAGATTCTGTGCACTCCATGATATAATGTCACTCAAACTAAACTTCAAGAAGTTACTGATCATTTCAATTTGTAGAAAAGTACACGGAAAACCGACAGACATACAGAAGAAAACCTTTTTTTTAGAAAAGTTTAGAAAACTGGTAAAAAATCAACCTAAAATACGATAACTTGACGTACTCAAGAAATGTATAAAACTTATCACTGGGGAATAGTCTATATACTAAACGTTTGTAAAAGAGAGGAAACCATCCAACCGACTTAAGGGTTGAAAATTCCTTGTCAAATGTGATGAAAAATATATATCCAATTTTAAAGATTCATACTTTGTTACGAGGTACATGGAAGTGTCTCCAAATCTCGTCGTCGTGATAAGGATAATAATAACTCTATACACATCTCCTCTTCGGACCGATGTTAACGGATTGTTCTTTTACATTTCTCGAAATGTTTTGTTAAAAACTTTATCAAAAAGGTCAAACCCAAACCTCAACCGGGTTTGACTCTATTATGAACCTCACTTCCGACAGGACTACCTCCTCTTACGATATCAAGGATAAAAGACTATATCAGTCTAAATACATGTACGAATATAAGACTACGGTCTTTGAATTCTCACCGTATGTGTGACATTTATACTCTAGTGAGAATTTCCTGATTACCCAGTCCTCATTCAGTAGTAGTACGTGTGGTCATATTATCACTATAATGAAAATACTATAATTTAGTTACATAAACAGTCGGAGTTTAGTGTGAAGGTAAATCATGAGGTGAAGGTTCCGTCTCTCCATTTCTAATAACGAAATCCTGTGATCTCTCTTACCCAAGAAGGACCTTGTGTTTCCAGTGACTACACCAAACTTAGAGTTTCAGTCGACAAAACTTGTGTTCCACTATAGGTCTGTTAGAGTTTCCTCTTTTCGTAAAAGGTTTAATAAAACCAGGAATAAATATTCTCGGTCTGTACCTCTGTACTTACCGTACCTAATGATCTCTCATCTCAAGAAAAAAAAAAAAAAAATTTCACACTGACCTCACTTAATTTTTTGTCCTATATTATTTCTTTATCTTCCAGATGTAGGTACGAACACTTAATACCCTTTCACTCTGATTCCATTCCGTTTCTTAATACGAAACACAAAAAACAGGAAAAAAACCTCACCTTTAAGGTCCTTTCTCACAGTTTCTTTATAGATGTATAATAATTCCTCAGGTACTTGTTCTGATACCAACACACCAACCCATAAAGACATACAAACACACACATACACGTACACTCATGATCTTTTTGAAGGAACCCGTATGTTCATTTCTGACGATTGGAATTCTAGTTTCTCGTCGTTTGAAAGGAAGGATGTTGAGTCTTTCACTTTTTTGTTTTGTTTTGAGTCTTTCATTTGTGAGATCCAAAACTCCGGTACACCAAAGACAATTGTAATAAGTTGAGACAAAAACATGGTGTTTTGGTCACTACCTGTTACGTCTTGACTTATCCAACCGACACGATCAGTTATTTTGAAATAATTGTTTTATTTTATTATCCAATTTCAACCGAAAGTCTGGTCTCCAGTGGTTGAGGGTGAGGTCCTTTGTGACGTCAACACCTATAAGGGTTACACACCGTCTCGAAGACACTACCACACATCCTCACAACGGATGTATGGACGTTGGGAGGTTTCAAGGTCTCACGCGGAGTCAGTAGTCGTCAGCTTTATCGTCTCTATCGTCGATCAGTCTTGTATTTCTAGGTCCCCTGTGATCTCTTAGACTTCAGAGGAAGTGGATGTCCTGAAATTCTCGTACATTTGAACCTGACAGAAACTGGTTGTTTATATAAGTCTGTAATAGTCTCACTTTTTCTCCCCCTCTCCTTCCTTCTGTGGAGGTTTTAAATCGTCAAGGATCTGTCTACTTTACTGAATTTACTCTAGTCTAACTTAAATGAACTAACGGAATACAAATCAAGACGTGGGAAACGACGGGTAGTCCCTTGTCTGTCAGTACTCCTAAATCATTAAAAATTTATTTTTACTGATTTTATTATCTCTATATTCATTATTTCTCTGTTTATTAGATAAGAGAAATGGAGACACATCTTATATTTAAATAAAAGTAGATTCTCACAAAGTCACAACTTTACGGGATGAGAGAGACTATCTGTGCCAGTACAACTAAGGATGGGATGTGGATGAGGGTCTGGTATCAAACTATAGAGACCTCCTTCCTGTGTCTACTCCCTTCTAATCTTTATAGAAAGTAAATAAGGGTGGTCGGTTGTTATGAAATTACTCGAAATTAAAGATAGAAATTATAATTTTTCAATAAAAAACATAAAGTTTATATTTTAAGATTATAACGTATGTTAAATTTTTGTGTGAACTGAAACTAAGACTATGATTAAAGATCTATAGTCAATAGGGAGGTACTAAAAGACGAAATTCTTGAGAAGGGATTAGACGAGTGGGTGAGAAGGGTTCGGAGTTGGTTAACTCTTAGTGACTAGACGTGGATGTGACAGATAATTTCCATTCACTACAACATATCACCGTTTTATCAAGAAATCTTTTGTAAAAAGATGTAACTTATCTAATATTTATTAAAACTTTTATCGAATTAGGGACAACACCCAACTTAACACGGAGGGGTACCTCCAACTTCAAGATTTGGGATCATGGAGATTTACACTGGAATAAACCTTTATCCCAGAAACGTCAACTAGTTCAATTGTACTTTACTAATCCCACTCAGGAATAGGTTACGTAGACATACACAGACAATTCAGTGAAGTCAGTACAAGCTGAGAAACACTGGGACATCTGGTATCGGACTGTCCGAGGAGACAGGGGTCCAAAGAGGTCTATTCTTATGACTCACCCAACGGTACGGGGGGAGCTCCCTTAGAAGGACTGGGTCCCTAGTTTGGGATCAGAGAATTTAGAGGATGTAACCATCCGTCCAAGAAATGGTGATCTCGGTGGACCCTTCGGGGGATTAGGTTATACCAACAAGACATATGTCTTCTCACTTTAAAGTTGTGGTTCCGTAGATCCATGTCTCCTTCCTGTCACACTTCTGTGTCTTTTGTGTAGATGTTCGGTTCCTTATAGACTCTGGTAGTCTTCGATCCTTTCTCTGTCCTACCTAAAGGGAGACGTCGAGATCCTTCCTCGGTTGTGACGCTGTTCAACCAAAACTTGAATGACAGGGTGTTGACACTCTGTAATGTAAAGACAATACATTCGGTAGATTAAACACTATGAAGTATTATAGACGGGGGGTTTGACAATCCTAGAGAAAGTTATAAAGAGAAACTTCTTATAACTTTTAAATTCTTTGTTTTAGAAGGTTTGCTCGTACGTGTTGTTTTTAAAGTGGGATTAAGTGTGATATTAGAGTAATCGGGAAAGGTTTATAAATTAACTTGTATGATTTGATTAAGATGTCTAAATGTAGTTGAAGTCCAATTTTGGTACATATTATCGTGAGAATACATTCACATATACTTAGTGGTTACTTTTCTCCGTAATTTACCGAAAACATCTTGACCTGGGGACCAAGAGTTAGACCGAAAATCTACGACCCTGGGTACCCTTTCAACCCTCGAAAGTTGGGTTATGTAAAAAAAGAGATAGTTTAAGAATCGTAAAGAAACACCCTTAACCTTCTGTTACCAACACAGAAACCTCATTTTGTCTTTATGTTTCACCCATTAATAGGAAAATTAAAATTCTCATATTAAAATCCGGGATTCCACTTATGAAAAATAACCTTAATAGGTCGAAATCCATCTATTTTCGGTTTGTTTTGTCATTACACTGAGATATGTGGACATTGTTTATGTTATAACAAGTAGTTGATATGATGTTATATTTTATTTTTAATTTTTTTCTTTCTTACACTGTCTGAGTAAACCAAAGTTTAGACACCGAAGACGAGAAAGTTTCTCACTAAACTCAAAACTCTTACTTAACGAACGTAACAGTCCATAAGGTAATCACATGTGTCTATGAAAACACGATGAGAAATCGTATATACGGTACCGTGACACACTCAACATGGTATCCCTTATTCCGTACTAATTTTTGTCAACACCGAGTAGCAATTTATATCTTTAGTAATATTAACCTAATCACAACCTTTATATGTTACTACGGACACAAAGATGAACTCTTGGTTTGCATACAATCCTCGATTTAAAGGTTCTTCTTATCTCAACTGAAAAAGAGTATTTATATATATGTGTATATAAATACCCAAATATTAAGTCTGAGGGAATTAGGGTCCGGAGTGATTCTTTCACATCGTAGATATAAGGTATAACCCACTACAAAAATGAACTAAGTTTAGGTAGAAGAGAACTTTTAGATTTATACTTCTAGACTTGTACTAAGATCGTGACCAGGTACTGTCAAACCAAGATTTCCATGTTGACCAGGTAGTTTTTACTGTGACCTTCGTCAATGTAGTTAGGACCATCCTCTTTACTCTCATCGTCTACGTTCTTTACATTCACTACCTTATCAGTATATTGTTTTATGAAAGTCGTCTAGAAAACAATACATTACAATGGGTACTGTACAGATAGTCGTTATAACAGTCTCCGACATTAACTTCTCTATATAATTAATAATAGTTAGTGGAGGTCGTGAGAATGTCTTAGACCTCGTTACAGAAGTATTTTATTACTGTGACTACACATATCCCGTCCTCGGACACCTCTACTCTAAAAGAAAACGTCGTCGTCGTCGTCGATTTCTACGACACCTAACCTAAAGGTAAATCTTGGTATGGATTTAAGGAACTGTCTTTTTGTTGACCTCGACTTTACAGACTACAAGAAGAGATAAAAAGGGAAGGTGGAAAGTCTAGACGAGACCCTTTTCTTTTTAATTCTTGTATGACACCAATCGTTCGGGTCACCTGACTCGACCCTCCTGACTACACCCAAGACGAGAAGTCGATCTAAGAAGAAAAGTCGAGAAGACTCCCCAAATCGACGGAGGAAGAACCGGAAGACGGGTAAGAGACAAGACGTAATATCAGGTTTCATTCAACTCTATTTAAATCACGTCAAGTCTCGGACGGAGAACAAAAACGGTAGAGGAGTGAATCTTCGACTTCAAAACATCTTCATCCATCACCCACCACGTTCTTTCATCATCTAAAGGGTCTGAAACGTCCACCGTGATCACCGTTTCTTGGACGGGCGGTCATGTCCTCTGTATTCTCTGTGTTCAAGTCAGGGACCCAACCCTTCTAGGGGACCTCCTCCCGTATCGTTAGGTGAGGTCATAAGAACGGACCTCTTAAGATACCCGTCTCCTCGGATCGTTCGATGTCAGGTACCTTAAAGTTTCAACCTGTACTGACTCACTGATTGTGAACACGGTTTATCTGACTGGCGATGTATGCTACTCTCTTTTAAATAAAATTAAGGTCCATGATAGAGATTAAGTCATGTCAAGTAAGCGAATCAACACAGGCCGAGAAACGCTAGGGTACTTGGCGTCGTGCGGTCCGGAGGGACAGGTAGTGGTAGAGGACCTTAAGTGAGTCTGAGTGTAGGTAACTCATGCACTACGGTAGGTTGGTAGAGTAGGAGACAGCAGGGGAAGAGAAGGACGGGGGTTAGGGAGGGTCGTAGTCTCAGAAAAGGTTAATCAGTTGTGAAGCATACTCCACTGGTTTCGTGACCTCGAAGTCGAAATGGTAGTAAAGAAGGTTTCTTTAGGGTCCCAACTAGAGGAAGTCTTACCTGACCAACCTAGAGGAACGTCAGGGTCCCTGAGAGTTCTCAGAAGAGGTTGTCGTGTCAAGTTTTCGTAGTTAAGAAGTCGCGAGTCGGAAGAACTGTCAGGTTGAGAGTGTAGGTATGTACTGGTGTCCTTTTTGGTATCGGAACTGATCTGCCTGTAATCAACCGTTTCATTACAGAGACGAAAAGTTATATGATAGATCCAACCAGTATTGAAAAGAAGGTTCCTCATTCGCAGAAAATTAAAGTACCGACGTCAGTGGTAGACGTCATAAAACCTCGGGTCTTTTTCTTTCAGACTGTGACAAAGGGGTAGATAAAGGGTACTGCACTACCCTGGCCTACAGTACTAGAAGCAAAAGACTTACAACTCGAAATGCGGTTGAAAAAGCAAAAGGAGTAAGTGAAAGTAGTTCTCCGAAAAATCGAGGAGAAGGAAAAGACGGTATAACCCCTTTTTCACCTATTTTTAATAGTGTAAAATAAGACTTGTATAAAAGGGTTAAAGTTAAAGTTAATTTTTGTTGTTCGACTTGTATTTTTTCGGAAAAGGGTTTAATACCCTTTAGATGACGAGGGACGGACGGTCGATTCAGCGAAGTCAGCACAGACTATGAAACACTGAGACACCTACCATCGGAAGACCCTAAGAGACAGGTACCTTAAGAAGTCCGTTCTTATTTATACAGGAAAAATAATATCCCCTGACCTTACGTTTTCATCCTTCAGTTCTTTGTGGCCCTCATTGTCCGTTTAAACCGGAACCTTATGTCTTACTTCGTCCCGTTTCTGATTATCTTAAAACGGTTCTTTTACGTGACCAGTATCGTTTGTGGAAGAAGGTTGTTGTGTTCTCTTCTGAGATGTGTACCTGTAGTGGTCTACCAGTTGTGGCTTTAGTCTAACTAATATAAGAAACGTCGGTTTCTACCTCTTCGAGATATGTCAGTTGTTTTTGTTCTGGTCCTCGACTGACACCGAGTCTAGTACTTGAGGAATAACGGTTTCAGTCCGACTTTAACTTTTTTCATCCCTTTTGGTGATCTTGTAAGTCCATACTGGATTTAGTTTAGGGAATACTAATATGTCACCTTCACTCTTTATCTAATTTCCCGGAGCTAGACCATCTATCTCATGGACTACTTGATACCTACCTCCAAGTACTGTAAAATGTCCTCTGTCCCTAATTCTGATAGGGGTACCTTTTCTTTACGTTTTTTCGTTTTACCGACAGACTCCTCCGGAATGTTTATCGACATTTTTCTTCTCTTCACTTTTCGTTTCCTCCTTTCCTTTCTATCTTCGTAGACTTACGTCTCAAGGTTTCTTATCGTTCTTCTTTATTCTCTCGGAAGTAGTCGTTAATTACTTTTCTTTATCTCCTCTTTTTGTCTTACCCTTTCTGATCTCTAGAGAAGTTCTTTTAATCTCTATGGTTCCCTTGTAGAGTACGTTTTTACCCGAGCTATTTCCTGTCTTTACCATACCTGGATTGTCTTCGTCTTCTAAAATTCTTTTCCACCGTTCTTATGTGTCTTTTGATATGTTTTTTCTAGAAGTACTTGTTCTATCAGTGGTACCATACTAGTGAATGCATCTCGGTCTGTAGAACCTTACACTTCAGTTCACCCGGAATCTTTCCTAGTAATACTTGTTTCGATCACCTCTACTACCGTAAGGTCAACTCGATAAAGTTTAGGACTTTTTACTACGACACTTTCACGACGTGAGTTATACTGTCGTGTAAACCTTTTGAGTCGTCACCGGTGTCCTGACCTTTTCCAGTCAAAAGTAAGGTTAGGGTTTCTTTCCGTTACGGTTTCTTACGAGTCTGATGATGTGTTAACGTGATTGGAGGGTACGATCATTTCATTACGAGTTTTAAGAGTTTCAGTCCGAAGTTGTTATGCACTTGGTACTTGAAGGACTACAAGTTCGACCAAAATCTTTTCCGTCTCCTTGGTCTCTAGTTTAACGGTTGTAGGAGACCTAGTAGTTTTTTCGTTCTCTTAAGGTCTTTTTGTAGATAAAGACGAAATAACTGATACGGTTTGGGAAACTGACACACCGAGTGTTATTTGACACCTTTTAAGACTTTCTCTACCCTTAGGGTCTGGCGGGCTGGACGGAGAACTCTTTGGATATACGTCCAGTCCTTTGTTGTCAATCTTGACCTGTACCTTGTTGTCTGACCAAGGTTTATCCTTTTCCTCATACAGTTTCGACATATAACAGTGGGACGAATAAATTGAAGATAGTCTCATGTAGTACTCTTTGCGACCCGACCTTCTTCGTGTTCGACCTGAGTTCTAACGACCCTCTTTATAGTTATTGGAGTCTGTACGCCTACTGTGGTGGGAATACCGTCTTTCACTTCTCCTTGATCTTTCGGAGAACTACTTTCACTTTCTCCTCTCACTTTTTTAACCGAATTTCGAGTTGTAAGTCTTTTACTTCTAGTACCGTAGACCAGGGTAGTGAAGTACCCTTTATCTACCCCTTTGTCACCTGTGTCACAGTCTAAAAGAAAAAAACCCGAGGTTTTAGTGACGTCTACCACTGACGTCGGTACTTTAATTTTCTGCGAATGAGGAACCTTCTTTTCAATACTGGTTGGATCTATCATATAAGTTTTCGTCTCTGTAATGAAACGGTTGTTTCCAGGTAGATCAGTTCCGATACTGAAAAGGTCATCAATACATACCTACACTCTCAACCTGACACTTCTTCCGACTCGTGGCTTCTTAACTACGAAAACTTGACACCACAACCTCTTCTGAGAACCCTCAGGGAACCTGTAGTCCCTCTAGGTTGGTTAGGTAAGACTTCCTCTAGTCAGGACCCTAAAGAAACCTTCTTTACTACGATTTCGACTTCGAGGCAATGAAACCAGTCGAGTACGCTTATCGACTGAGTAACCTTTTCTGAGACTACGAACCTCCCTAACCCCCGTCCTCCTCTTCCCCTACTGTCTCCTACTCTACCGACCTACCGTAGTGACTGAGCTACCTGCACTCAGACTCACTTGAGACCCTCAACCACTATCTGTCCCTCCGGACCGCACGACACTAAGTACCCCAGTGTTTCTCAGTCTGTGCTGACTCGATGACTTGACTTGACTTGATTTGACTTCTAAAATAATACAGGATTTGGACCCAAGTCAGAGACCCAGTCCTTCTCAGGCACTTCTTCCGTTACCGTTGGATGGGGGCATAAGAACGGACCTCTTAAGGTACCTATCATGTCAGGTACCTCAACGATTCTCTACCTGTGTTGACTCACTGATTGTTAAATTGAAAGTTATAAAATAATTACTATTAACTTATGAAACACCCCGAATCAACACACGTTTACAAACTATTGAGTAGAAAAAACCGTGAGTTTAAACACGATAAGTACACGTGTACCTGGACAAAACCTATCTTCCATAAACACAAACCCTACGTTTGGTCTCTCAAGAATACAATCCCGAAAGACTACGAGTGAGACGGACAAGGTCTCAAGATGTCTAGACAGAATTTCTATACCTCTTTCTTAAAATGGATCATACTTAACGAGACGGTACGATCTATCTAATTTTATGTGAATCGTTACATTAAATTGTTTTAAAGTAGTTTAGATACTACGAAACTAAAATTTTTCTGTAGGTCTAAAGTCTTTTATACGCGACATCCGAGGTACTTTATAACATTTATAGTTAGAAGTTACTAAATAAGAGTAATACTTCACTTATACGAAACACTAAGTTTAAGGGATAAGGGAAGAGTAGTTGTCGGATTACCCGACTAACCGTTAATATTCTTACTCTTTCGGATCCTTTGTTCGAAACTGTTTATAAAAACCTACGGAGACAACCGTCTCGGTTTTTATAAGTGATAGAATTATGATGTAATTCTATTAAAATAAAAATTTCCCATTATATTATTAGGGAAGATAAAATTTAAATAAGAATAACTTAATATCAACTAAAAGTCACAACAAAATTAAAGACGACATGTCGTTTCACCGAGTCATTATGGGTATGTAAGAAAAATTATAAAAAAGGTAATACCGAATAGGATCCTGTAATTTATATCAAGGAACACGATATCTCGTCCTGAAACGAAAAATTAGGGAACATAATTTATATTGATTTACATCAGTAAAATAATACAATCTCAAATCTTATACTGTATTATTAACTATTATGTAAATTATTTAATGTGAACTATTTTTTATCTGTGTAATAAATATATGTTTTCAGAGACACTAATATTATTCGACAAGTGTAAACCTCACAATATAATAATAATTGTAGATAATAAAATTATTCTGTATGTTGGTTAAATTGTATATACCATGAAGAATCTGTTAGAATATTTACATTATTTCATACGTTTTAAAATTGTCGGGTCAAACTATACTTACTTTTTACGTATCGACCATACCTTAAACCTGGAAACCAAAATAGTAGCAAATAACGAAGGTCTAGACGTCAAGAACGATACACCTCAAAGAAAAGTTAAAAACTACCTTTAGACTCGACACTTACGAAACCGGGAGTCTGAACAGATAAGTTAACGTAGATTAGACGACGGATGTAGACATTTAAATTCCACTGGTTACTTGGACTTCTTATCCGAAGTCAGACCTTTTATTTACGTATCCCTTAATGTGTAAAACACCCATCTTCAGATTGATTAGATGACTTTTAATAATATTCGCTATTATATTTTGGTGTACCATATATCATATGTATATAGTCCTTGTATACGTCATAGAATAGAGTTTTCGACTTGTTAATGAAAGGCTCTTTACTTCATAATTATGGTAGAGTTATACTTCCGTAGGACATGCCAGTCATAATTCCACATCGTATTTTCTGAAGTAGGTCTGAAGTTCAGTCTCTCCGGATTAATTTTTAAAGATCGAGACGATACTTACTCGTTGTTAGAATCTGTACAACGTACTATAAAGATTGAGACAAAAGAACACACATTTTTTGATTTATGGGAAGAATGTATACATAACTCTTCAACCAACTCTATTTCACACACACGAGTCAACAAGTCAGTACTGACTGAAGCACTAGGGTACTTAACATCGGGTACTCCGTAGAGACAGTTACCTTAAAAGATCCATTCTTATACCTCACCCAATGGTAAAGGATGGGGTCCCCTAGAAGGGTTGGGTCTCTAACTCGGGTATAGAGTATAGAGGACATTACCGTCCGTCTAAGAAGTGGTGACGTGGTGGACACTTCGGGGACTCTGTTTCATACACTTTCGTTAATTGGCATACAGTGTCTCTGTGATGCATGAGTTTTTAAATGAAAACAAAATAAGGGAGAGTCTTAATCATAATACGTAGCTATGTAACATTTTCGTGAAGTCAGTCAAGTCAGCGAGTCAGCACAGGCTAAGAAACGCTGGGGTACTTAGCGTCGTGCGGTCCGGAGGGACAGGTAGTGGTTGAGGGCCTCAAGTGTGTCTAAGTGCAGTTAGCTCAGTCACTACGGTAGTTCGGTAGAGTAGGAGACAGCAGGGGAAGATGAGGACGGGGGTTAGGGAGGGTCGTAGTCTCAGAAAAAGTTACTCAGTTGAGAAACGTACTCCAGCGGTTTCATAACCTCAAAGTCGAAATCGTAGTAAGGAAGGTTTCTTTAGGGTCCCGACTAGAGGAAGTCTTACCTGACCAACCTAGAGGAACATCAGGTTCCCTGAGAGTTCTCAGAAGAGGTTGTGGTGTCAAGTTTTCGTAGTTAAGAAGTCGCGAGTCGGAAGAAGTGTCAGGTTGAGAGTGTAGGTATGTATTGGTGTCCTTTTTGGTATCGGAACTGATCTGCCTGGAATCAGCCGTTTCATTACAGAGACGAAAACTTATACGGTATATCCAACTAGTATTGAAAAGACGGTTCCTCATTCGTAGAAAATTAAAGTACCGATGTTAGTGGTAGACGTCACTAAAACCTCGGGGGGTTTTATTTCAGACTGTGACAAAGATGACAAAGAGATAGATAAAGGGTACTTCACTACCCTGGTCTACGGTACTAGAAGCAAAAGACTTACAACTCGAAATTCGGTTGAAAAAGTGAGAGGAGAAAGTGAAAGTAGTTCTCCGAAAAATCAAGGAGAAGTGAAAGACGGTATTCCCACCACCAGTAGACGTATAGACTCCAATAACTATAAAGAGGACCGTTAGAACTAAGGTCGAACACAAAGAAGGTCGGGTCACAAAGAGTACTACATGAGACTATCTTCAATATATTCGTCCCACTGTTATATGTCGGAACTGTATGAGGAAAAGGATAAACCTTGGTCAGACAACAAGGTACAGGTCAAGATTGACAACAAAGGACTGGACGGATGTCTAAAGAGTTCTCCGTCCAGTCCACCAGACCATAAAGGTAGAGAAAGTCTTAAAAGGTGTCGAATAACACTCGGTGTGTCAGTTTCCCAAACCGTATCAGTTATTTCGTCTTTATCTACAAAAAGACCTTGAGAGAACGAAAAAGGTACTAGGTCGTCTACAACCGTTAAACTAGAGACCAAGGAGACGGAAAAGATTTTGGTCGAACTTGTAGTCCTTTAAGTGTCAAGTGCAGAACGACTTCGGACCGAACCTCTTAAAACTCGTAAAGAAATGATCGTACACTCTACTCACGTTAACACGTCATCAAACTCGTAAAAAACCGTAACGGAAAGAAACCCTAACCTTATTTTTGACTGGAAAAAGTCAGGATACCGGTGACGACTCAAAAGGTTTATACGACAGTATAACTCACGTCGTGAAAGTGTCGTAGTAAAAAGTCCTAAACTTTATCGAGTTGACCTTACGGTAGTGGAGGTGATCGAAACAAGCATCACTACGAAAGATTCTGGGTGAAAGTGTAAGGTCCTACAGACCGATATCTACTCACTAGTGTGGTAGTACTAATAGACCCAACACTTCTAGAAAAGACATGTCAAGACACATGAGAACGGTAGAGAAGAATTTTAGAAGACGAAGACAATCCAGGTATGGTAAAGACAGGAAATAGCTCGGGTAGAAACGTACTTTGCAAGGGAACCATAGAGATTAAAAGAACTTCTCTAGAGGTCAGAAAGGGTAAGACAAGAAGAGGAGATAAAGAAACGTAACTAGTGACTTCTTCTGAAAGAATAGAGAAGAACGATAAGAACCCTTGAGACGTAAGTCTACGAAGATAGAAAGGAAAGGAGGAAACGAAAAGTGAAGAGAAGAAAAGTGTCGATAAACATTCCGGAGGAGTCTGTCGGTAAAACGAAAAAACGTAAAGAAAAGGTACCCCCACCAGAATTAGGGACAGAGGGCATGTGACAATGGTTGGAGGTAGGTATGAAGTAGACCGTGAGATAATAGTCTAGATCCGGGAATTTAGATAAAGAGTGAAGGTGACATATTAGTATTCCCTAAACTAAATTCAGTATGAACTTACCAGATCACCAAAAGGGATGAAAGAAGTTAAAGTCAGATTGAAACCGTTATTCCTCAAGTACTAGACTCGGTGTCAGTCGAGGACCAGAAGAAAAACAACTAACATATCTCGAAGAGGTAGAAACCGACGTTTCTTATATTAGTGAGACTAAAGCCACAACAGGTAGACCCCTACAGGTACACATCTCAGAAGAGAACACAACAACCTTCTTCCACAAACGATACTGGTCACGTAAAAGAACCGTTTTGAGATAATCAGAAACGGGACGAAGTAAGGTGTAAGGTTCCGGTTTAAACGGACAATGAGGGTCACAAAGAACTGAAGGATGAAAACGTAAGGTCAGGGGATATTACTTTTCCTGTAGAGAAAATCCACAATCAAGATTTTCCAGAACATCCACAAGTATCTTGGTAAGTTGAAGTCGAAGAAGTCGGAAGGACCAACCCCGTATCTGAACCTAAAGGCATTATAACTTACCAAACGGAACCTCTGCTTGTCTCTAGTAAGACAGTAAAAACTCTAACGTAGGTTCATGACGTAAAGCCTGAGAAAACAACTGACACTACCGATGAGGTAAAGAAGACTCCGTAAGGACGGGCGTCATCATCTATATTACCAGTAGACTCAATTTAAGTGGGTAAGGTCAGGTAAAATCAAACGACTAAGGATCTTACAGCTACAAGTAAGAACGGTAGGGAACAAACTGGTGAAGGTTAAACGGAACTAAGTACCTGGACTGTAAGGTCCAAGGATACGTTATAACGAGAAATGTCGTAGTCTGGAACGAAGATAGTGGTCAGTGTAGGTGTCGACTCGTAACAAAAACGAAACCGAGGTAGGGAAGTACGAAAGACCTCAATAAAGAGGTGACTAGAGGTCATCGTATAAATAACCCGTGGATGACTGGACCCCTCAAGGAGGAAGTCATAGGATAGTAAAACGGAAAAGTATGACAAGTACCCCAAGAGTTCCGTTCTTATGACTTCACAAAACGGAAAAGTATGACAAAAAGTATGACAAGTACCCCAAGAGTTCCGTTCTTATGACTTCACAAAACGGTAAGGGAAGAGGTCACCTGGTGTGAGACAGTCTGGAGAGGTGACACTGGGTTAGCAGAACCCAACGGGGTGACCGTACAGATTCAAAGTGACTCAATCTGTTCCGACACCAGGATCCCATTAATCTAACTGATCAAAAGACACTCATACCAAAGACACACAGACGGGAGACTACGGGAGAACGTTGTGGATGGTAGAATGAACCCAAAGAGAATGGAACCCGCACCCCATAGAGAAGTGCCGACGAGGTCGTTTCACGTCGGTGACGAGGAATGGAACCTACTCCCCATAGAGGAGTGGCGGCGGGAAGGACTGGAAGTTGCACCCTACCGAGGAGATCCGGGAGGACACGGACGCGTCGGTGACGAGGAACCTACACCCCAACAAGAAGGGACAGCGGCGGGGACCGGAGTCTACGTCCCACCGAGGAAAACCGACGACAGGGACCGGAGGCTTCGTCCCATCGAGGAGGGACGACAACGGGGACTGGAGCCTGTACCCCGTCGAGGAGAGCCGACGTGAATCACGCGGCCGGTGCCGGTGGACGTGAGTCTATGTATGTTTTTATATATACCTGAATTATACCAAGAGACTAGTCCCTGTAGTTTGTCATTAAGATCCATGTATTGTCCCCAGAAGTCACGGGGAGAGGTACAAAGTACAGAAGTAACTTTCCTCAATTCTCCTCTAAGGTTTGGGAATGAGTAAAGGTTGAGAGGTAGTGAGGTTTAAACGGTGGTAATGGAAGAGACTCTGGGTGTTTAACTTTGTACAATATGAAAAAGAAAGAAAGAAACACACAGAGGGTATATTTGAGGGTCTAGGGTCCAATAGGAAGTAACGAACGTAAGATTTTGGGGTATAGTCAAGTCCTTTAGGATGGTATCGTGGTAGACTTTTAGTACGGTAATAAGTGGTTGACGTGACATATAAGTCGTAGAAGAGATTGTTAACAGAATGAAAGAACGGAAGAGACCTTTGGACCGTTGGGAGAAGTCATCCATAATAATAAAAAAAGTGAGGTGAACATGGAGATACACCATACACAGGACGAACGTACGAGTCAGTGAGTCAGTACAAACTGAGAAGAGCTACGGTACCTGACATCCGACGGTCCTAGGAGACAGGTACCTTAAAAGGTCGTTCTTATGGTCTCGCCCAAGGGTAATGGATGAGGTCCTCAAACAGACGGGACAAGAGTAATGACAAAGATGAGGTAAAAGAATCGAAAGAAATATTTAGGAGGGTCAAAACTTGTAGTGCGGTAAATAAATAAATAAATAAATAAATAAATAAATAAAAGGATGGTAGAAAGAACAACGTTAGTCGAAAGTTGGGAACCCAATGACGGAAACTAATAAATTTCTGAAAACGAGGGATAGTGAATATAGAAGAGTTAGGTCACGGTAGTATTGAGAACCGTTAAAAGGATAGGAAGGGCATGTTGTTGGAGAGTCAAGGAATTGGAGAAGGAGATACTAAAACAGAAGGTAGACTACGTGGGTGTGTAAGTGACGGTTCGAATGTATAATTTGTAAAAGTAGTGGGGTTCGGGAAGATATTAGGGTTTTAGTGTTTGAGTGTTTTACTAGTTGGTCGAGGATAAAAAAAAAAAAAACCGAGTTAAAGGGGTGGGGGGGAACTGAGATCGTTAGAAATTTAGAACGACTTTAGATGTAGGTACCTAAGAGGACCAAAATAACAGAAAATGTGTGGAGTAAAAGACAAAGACGGAATCTAATTTAAAGTACAAATAAATAACTTTGGTAGAGAAAAGTAAGTAAAGTAGTAAAAGTAAATCAATACTTNGGAATTGGAGAAGGAGATACTAAAACAGAAGGTAGACTACGTGGGTGTGTAAGTGACGGTTCGAATGTATAATTTGTAAAAGTAGTGGGGTTCGGGAAGATATTAGGGTTTTAGTGTTTGAGTGTTTTACTAGTTGGTCGAGGATAAAAAAAAAAAAAACCGAGTTAAAGGGGTGGGGGGGAACTGAGATCGTTAGAAATTTAGAACGACTTTAGATGTAGGTACCTAAGAGGACCAAAATAACAGAAAATGTGTGGAGTAAAAGTCAAAGACGGAATCTAATTTAAAGTACAAATAAATAACTTTGGTAGAGAAAAGTAAGTAAAGTAGTAACAGTAAATCAATACTTTCACAACCAGACCCTCTGAACCCTTATATACAACGAATCTAGAAGAAGTTCTTTCTTAAAGTTATTACTACTCATACTAATCGACTATCGGAAGGCGAGAATTGTGTAAACCCAAACGACACTCCAGGAACCTCACCAGGTCACTGAGGTCGGTTACCCACTCTTTCCGTCTCCATGACTTCAGATCGGTAAAGGTGGGTCACATCCCGTCCCGAAGAAACTACCAAAAGACGAAGGGATCATCTCAAATAGCCAAACATGATCTCAGACGTCCGATAAAAAAGGTCAAAATGAAAGGGGGGAAAGTGAAGTCTCCGTAATAAGAGGTTATTTAGGAAACGTGATATTTAAGGTAGAGTTGTAGACGGTGTCGACCGTTTTATGTTGGTATCAATTCGACTAGAGAAATGACTGAAACATAGATGTGGACCTGTAACGATAACCAGAGTGATATTTAAATATTAGTTCATCCATTCGTCCGGGAAACATGACGTCTATTAGTGTGATTTAAAAAAATCAGGCAAATGAGAAACTGAGAGGATCTAGTAATAAAGTATAGGAGGTAAAAAAGAGGGTGGTGAATATATAACTATTGAGAGTATAAACACAGAGATCAAGTCAGGAAAAAGGATTTGAGGTCTGAGAATAGATCATTAGCTAGGTGGTAAGGATAACCTTACAAATTGTCCGTGGAGTTTATCCGTGTTTTACCTTGATTAAAGAGGGTGGTAGACGAGATTCGGACGACAAGGAAATCATAAGGGGATGGGTTAATTACCGTTGAAGTAAAAAAGGTTCACTAGTACGGTTTTTATAATACTCACTCACTCACTTTCAGTGAGTAAGCACAGGTCGAAAAACGCTGGACTTAAGAGGTCCGGTCTTATGACCTCATCCATCCGAAAGGGAAGAGGTCCCCTAGAAGGGTTGGGTCCCTAGTTTGGGTCCAGAGGGCATATCAGTAAGAGTTCTGAAGTGAGAATAGTAAATGTAAGTACGATGATCGTTCACGATATCAAAATCAAAGTTTTATATAGGACTTATAATAGTAAAGAGTGGTATAGAAGATGATGGAGGTATCAGACTCGGTGGTAATAGAGGAAGATCTAACGACGTTTACAGAAGATTGACCAGAGGGACGAAGTTAGAACACGAAGGGGAAAAACGTGACTCGGTTTCACTACGAGATCTTTATATATATTTTTTTCAATCTAGTACTGTGTACAGACGAGTTGAGGGAAGTAACGAAGGTGAGTCTTGTTTTCGTTACTTGTGGTTATAAGAATATTTCCATTTCCCCAAACTGTACTATTCCCCTAGACAATTGGATGGACTGATGAAAGGGAACGAAATGACCGTGTGTTTCACGACAAGAAACTTGTAGGAACAATAAAAAGATGAAGTATCGAAAATGGAGACGGACCTTAATAGAAGAGAGTCTATAAGTGTTACGAGTGAGAACTTGAAAGAAGTCTCGTGACAATTTTACACATTGGAACGACAAGTATACTAAAACAATTAAATAGGGAGGGGCTGTAAGGTATAAGGGGAAAGGATGAATTAAAATGAAGTAACCTGAGTAATGGTGGATCGTAGGAGAGATAAAATAAATAAATATAATAAAGAACGAAAGGAGTAATGTGATAGTTGAGTTAACCCTCTCTCTAAAAACTCATAAAAGAAATAACGAGATAAAGGTAACGTGTCTTGTCACTACTGTATATCATCTATGAGTGTTTGTAACCTACTGATAATTTCTTATTTACTAATATGTAAGTAATATCTAAGGGTCACAAAACAAGTATCAAGATCTTGATCTTTACGTATAGATCAAATACGTGAACTAGAAAGGTATGTATAGACCTGTTGAAACATAACGGAAACGTAAATGTTCACTTAAGTATAAAATAATATCGGAGATGGTCACACCCAAACCTTCAGTGTTCACACAATCTTAATGTCTGTATAATAGATGGAGAATATGATATTTTGTCGAAAATAAGAAATCACAGTATGGAAAATTTTAAGTCATTACAAATTAAGTTGGAAAGTTGAATATACACAATACTAATAAATTATCGAAGTACACCCATTAAGAGAAAAGGTTTTGTTACTCGTTGTCACGTCAACTTTATTTTTGATGTAAAGAATTAGATCTGGTTCCTTACAACGTCTGTAAGTCTAAGAACTTACAAACTCAATTAATTTTACTAAAAGACATCATCGTTAAGACTAATTTTGTGTTCCAGGATTATTAATCTAAAGTCGTAATTTCAAATTTGTCTTTTGTTAAACGTTTAAAGGTGTTTCGTGATAATGTAAAGATATCAAAACTGAAGAGTTGGAAATAGAGGTCAGGTCTAGAGAAGATTAACGGACTGTGTCTGAGTAAATGGGGAAATGGATAATGTATAAAGGTATACTAACGGGGAATCGTAGAGTTTGTCTGAAGGGGTCACCGAGTCTGTCATCTCAGACAGACGTTACGTCCTCTAGTCTCAAGTTAGGAACCCAGTCCTTATAGGAGACTTCTCCCTTTGCCGTTGAGGGAGGTCATAAGAACGGTTCTTTTAGGGTACTTTCCTCCTCGGACCACCTGATGTCAGATACCCCAACGTTTCTCAACCTGTGCTGACTCACTGATTATGAAGGTGAGTGGTGAAAAGTAAATTGTAGAGTCTGCATATTAGATCGAAGGATACGGACATCGAGGGAAATAAAGAACAAAGTGACTCACCATACTAGTAGATGAGTCACCGGATTCTGTTTTAAACCCAAGGAAACACCTTAGTAACTAGACACAAATCATGATACGATCTACAATTCTCACTTTAAACTAATTCTGTGTGTAAGACAAAAACTGATTGAGTATAGATCATCCTCTTTAATTGTGTTTTATTATTAAGATTATTAAATAAGACTAGTCACCATTCTGACTATGTCCTTTTTACAGAAAAGTCTGACCTAATCTTTAAATAACCTTTGTGGGAAAACGATTCATAATTCTTACTTAGAACTTAAACTTTTCATCCTTCTTATATGGTTCGTCTCTCTCGTTTCACTTCTGAGCCTACTTAATGTACCAAATTTCAAATTTTACACAATACTCGGTAAACATATTGTTATGACGTATTGTGTTATTTATGTTATAAATACCACAATTATCATTCCCTCCTAATACTTCAACTCGCCAGTATCTTTCGAAATTGATGGTATGGTTCTTCAGTACTTTTTTCATCTTGGTAACTTTTACAAATTATCTGAATTAAAATCTAGATGAAGATTTTCCAACACCCTTTCTACGTCGGGTTTCGTCTCTACTACTCTTCCTCTAATTATTCTTCCGATGACAGTCATCTCCTTTTGTCCTCCCTGACTGGACCGGATCACTTTTATTTTCATTTTTCGTCTTTTATGTGTGTTCTTTATTAGTCCTCTTTTAAGACGTATAGTCCACTAATTGTACCACTCACTCCTCCTCCTTCCTCAATTGTCTCTCTTTCTATGCAAAAAAGAACTCTCTAACTTCTTTATAAGTATAATTTTATATTCTCCTCTGACTCAGAGAAACCGATATTGATACTCAGGACTGATTGTATACGACTAAAAATTTACTGGTACTCTGTCGGTTGTAGTATATATATCGTCGTCTCTCTTGTACGTTTAGACTTTGAATTGTATTCCCCCTTATTAACAGGTTTTACCTTGGGACTCCCTTGTAGTATTTATTTATGTTTAAACTTAAATTAAACTTATTTTATCGTCAGATACTTCATATATTTTTTTACTTGATAGTTTATCTATACCTCTTGGTACTTTCTCTGATCTTACAAGCTAATGAATATCTCTTCAGTTTTGTCGATTTAGGGTTCTTATTCCTACATCCGACTTTGTAAAGAAAACTTAAATCCTAACCTTAAATACCTACTGAACCCGTTCTTATCAAAATCAACACCGCCATCTTTACCTTCGATCTAATATTACCTACTTAATACTCTTTGTTTCACATCTTTTTACGTATTTCTGATAATCTTATACTACAAACCGACTGTTTAATATACTTTAACTCATAAGCAATCGTCCCTAAGGATGTTTACTCCTTTAGTTCCGTATCATTCCAGTTCGTTAAACAGATTCTTGTGGAATAACATTCTCAACGTGAGGTTCTACATCCAAAACTAAGGTTTTGGATAAGAGAACCAAATTTGGTTTAACTACCGTGTTGTAATTACTGTGATTCATAAAATATTATAGTAGTGGAATTATAGTAGAGGAAAAGGATGATATGGTGTAAAGGAATGTCGGTATCAACTTGGAACAAAACCTTGTTATTAACGTCATTGTTTCCTCTCCTACCTAAATTCTCTTCTTCGTTACATCCTTCACTTTTACTCCGTTCTCTCCTTCTCAACAGTTTCTACTAGAGTCCCAAACATCGAACCAACTGACTTAACTACCAATACGACACTTTTCCTTCCTTTTCGGGGTCTTTTCCTCGAAGTAAAACTCTTTTCTTCCTCCTTCCCTTACACTACCTCCTCTAACACCCTTATTTAAAAATGTCAAGGAACCGTAAACGGTCAACTAGAAGGATAGTATGTGTTATTATGGACACTCTTAAGACATCGTGAACTGAATAAAAAGTAAACACTTTACTTAATGATATAAGTCACAACCGTAGTTGATTTTACATTTGTCTTTTGGGATTCACAGGGGTCTTTCATCGATTAAAGTCTGGTCAAATCAACCAAGAACCACAGTGAACAATCGATTCTAAAATTCACCACTTAACAGGACTTCTCTTTTTTTTTTAATGTTTACTTCACAGAAACAACGTGTAAATAACTTCCTCTATAAATACGTTTCATTACTTACTGATCCAACTTTAGAAACCTCTTTCAACACACGACGGATCAAAGTACACCTTTGGACAAAAAAAGGAGATCTCTCTCTTTGAACTGTAAAATTAGTACTATAAAGAATGTCAGGGTTGATATTGTACTGTGAGAAACAGACCTTAGTCAGACTCACCGCCCCCTTTTGAACGTCTTTTATTAATTCGTTCTTACTCTTTGTTGAATTTAGTATACTAAACTTGGGTGATAAGGTAGTTACTATCAAGGACCGAGTCTACCGTTTTCGCAGATGCATGTTACACCCCTTGGACCCAAACTAGGGACCCAGTCCTCCTAGGGGACCTCTTCCTTTACCGTGGGATGAGGTCATGAGAACAGACCTTTTAGTGTACCTGTCTCCTCGGACCATCCGATGTCAGGCACCCCAGTGTTTCTCAGCCTGTACTGACTTACTGAAGTGAAAGTGAAAGTAAGGTAGTTATCTTAACCTTCAATTAAAATTTCAAATATGAGTAAAACAAACGTAGTTTTTGGAACTTTTTATCAATAGGTAAGATTGAAAATGTAGATTTTCCGACTTGCCCCCTCGGGTTCCTTCCTATATGCTCATACGTACACTTCAGCGAAGTCAACGCAGTCTGAAACACGCTGGTATACCTGACATCGGGTGGTCCGAGGAGACAAGTGTCCCTAAGAGGTCCATTCTTATGACCTCTCCTAACGGTACGGGAGGAGGTCCCCTAGAAGGACTGGGTCCCTAGGTTGGGCTCAGAGAATGTAGACGACGTAACGTCCCCTCTCCCACAAGTAATAGTAATCGTGGTGACTTCCTATATGTAACGGTAATTTAATTTTATATTTTTACTAAGTGAGACTGAAGTACAACTATCGAGGTGATAGTCCACGAAGTTAAGTCAAGTCAGGTCAGCGAGTCAGCACAGACTGAGAAACGCTGGGGTACTTGGCGTCGTGCGGGGACAGGTAGTGGTTGAGGGCCTCAGGTGGGTTTGGGTACAGGTGACTCAGCCATTACGGTAGGTTGGTAGAGTAGGAGACAACAGGGGAAGAGGAGGACGGGAGTAAGAAAAGGTCGTAGTCCCAGAACAGTTTACTCGGGCAAAAAGCGTAGCCTACAAGTTTCATGACCTCAAAGTCGAAGTTGTAGTCAGGAAGGTTACTTGTGGGTCCTGACTAGAGGAAATCCTACCTGACCAACCTAGAGGAACGTCAGGTTCACTGAGAGTTCTCAGAAAGAAGAGGTTATGGTGTCAAGTTTTCGTAGTCAAGAAGACTCGAGTCGAAAGAAATACCAGGTTGAGAGTAGTCCACGAAGTCACTAGTGTTTTATGGTTTGTCGACTTTTTATGACATAACTTTAATTCTGATAAACTTTAAACATAAAATACGTAACAATGGAAATTAATCCCTTTACGGTAAACTCATGTACACAATAACTGAGAGGGTTTAACCAGGGGTAATTCCTAGAAGGAACAGTCACAACAAACTCAGTTATCTTACTCTGACGTTATTCGAGTCTTCGTTTCCTCTCGAGACAAACTAGCTTCTTATCTGTTCAAACCCGTGTCCTAGATCTATATTCGAAATGGATGTTCGGCACGACACCCACCCCGACGACATATCCCTAGAGGAGAGACCCCTCCTCCCACCTTAAAGATCTCCAAACCCACGTCCACACAACGAGTAAGTATCACGTGTCCGTGTCACAGAGATGTATGTCACAAGACTGTAGTAGAACTTAACGTCACACACGTGTCGCGGAAACGTGTAGCGAAGACTCGACTCCACTGTCAGTGTCGGGAGAACGTGATCCTTACGACCAGTCTTCGTAGTGCACGTTTCGGAGGTACACCGCAGGAAGGGATACTCGTTCACTTTAACCTGATTCGGGTTTCCTTTTCTTTTTCCAGTCTGAAATGATGAGTCTAAGATAACAATAAAGGACCCTTAACGATTACCCAAAACGACCACTGTGTACCAAGTTTGTAGAATACATACTCAAACTTATTCAGGATAGAGTCACAAAAGGAAGACAAACGTTTTATAAATATCTGGGACTACCGTTGTAAGTGTGAGTACCGGAAACAAAGATGATGAGGTTTCTTAATTCGGTCTTGTCAACGTCTTTAGCATATATTCCGTTGATGGATCCAAAATCTTTAGAGTTGATACGTAAAGAAGAGGACTGTAAGAAGGGATTTTTGACGACACTCTCCATGGGTAATTTCTTTCCCAGTCATAATTAATGTCATCCAAATCGAAAAGACGTATAACGTACTCTATACTCCTATTATTATCAGAGGATAAAACCATCAAAACGTAATACAATTACTAGTAGTCCTTCCGTCGCACGGTCTTTCTGCTGGGTCCTAAGATGAAGACGGACTCCATAGACGTAAAATTAGGTTTTATAGATACAAATTTAAGTTCAGGGTCTTCTCTGAGTTTACTCACGTGAGACAGAATACTTTGTGAAGGAACACGGTCCCTCACCTAAAAGTGGGACACCACGTCAGTCTACATGAGGTAACTCAAGACATCGTTCACAAGAAATTTCTCTTCGAAGACATGAAACGAAGGAGTCACCTATATCGAAACCGTTGCCAGGTCACTCTGACTCTTTTATGAGAGTTTAATCCGTACCTGATCACTATTAACGATTAATAACTTACAGTTAACCACTCGTTTCTTTTTAGGTACATTACCGTTTCCCTATCATACATTTTCATGGTCCTTATGACAGTATCATAATTTCGATAGCCAGAAATATTTATGTCCCGTTTAAGTTAATCCGATTCATCTACCAATAAATTGTTATCAGTTATTTTATAAAGAAACGGTATATCATTTATTCCGAATATAAATTGGTATCGAATCATATAAGGTTACAATTATTGTCCCGTCAAACAAAAGTATCGAACTAGATTTGTCGTGAAATACAACTGTAAAGATAACGCATAAATTACTTGAGTATAGTTTATACGTACCGTTTATTTATGATACAAGGACCATTTGGAAATAAGAAAGGGGCGAGAGAACTAGAAAAGTTCACTTCATTACGAGAAAAGTGTTATATAAAGAAGAGAGTATTTTTACGTATAGTGTTGTGACGTTGATTTAGAATAAAGTTATAAAAACGTTCTCTCTTTTCTCTTTAGATCTAGTCACATTCACGTCTGAACGACGACGAAATTTTACGTCGAACGTTGAGATGGAGTCAACCGGAGACTCGTCGGTCAGTTGACTTTTCATGGGAGACTGTTTTTCCTAATTTCGAAGGACTTTCAGGAATTAGACGACGGGTATACCTTTTCACGACACCGTCACGAATGCTACGACGGTTAGTCTTAGTTCGGACCACCACTACCGACGAGAACGGAAACATACATACTTCCGTATATCTTTTATTTCTACGTCACACTAACCCGTAGACCCGTACCCTCGTTCCATAACAATTGGAGAGGATTCTTATTTCATTCCTTATAACGTCTGGTCTTTAAGTTCACCGACCTACACGGAAGAGACAATACTCCAACTATGTTTTATCGTAATGTTCACCGAACCTAAAGTCTCTAAACTTTCCCAGTATATAAACCGTCCAGAAATTTAGAGGATAAATTTGATGTAATTTTCGTGTTCATTTTTGACTTGTCACCTTTCTTTAACCACTTATGTACGTTGTTACATGACGGAGGACTAAAAACCGTTTCATTAGAAATCTGACACCACCACAGTACTCATAGTGAAAGTGACTACCTCGTTTCCTAGTGTTAAACGAGGGGTTCTAAAATCTTGACCGCACACCAAGTCGATTTGTCTCTCCTTTTATCACTAAAGAAAGAAAGAGACGTCTGTTTAGATTTCTGTCTTCGACGAGACGTCACAAACAGAACGGGTCTTTACCTCATACGATAAATACTCCCAAAAGGACCATTAATTTAAAACTTTTCCGATACTTAGCGAAATAAATATGACCCATTGAAACTCTGGTCTTTATTGTTTACAAACTAAGAAATCGAGTTACCTGAAACTTTATTTACGAATAAAAACAAGTAGAGGTCGAAACCCACAAAAAACTTTACGTCGAAATTTCGATCGGAAGGAACATTAAGTGATACCCTACAGAAATATGCGACGACTGTCATTATGTTGAGTAAAACCCACTAATTGAATTGGAGGTCATAACGTTCACAGCACGACGTAATCGTATAGAAAGTTCCTTATCAACGTCACACTCTTTTAACGGACATCCTAATAAACGTTGATCTTGGACACTTTACATTTTATTTTAACTTCTGACATTTCATTTTGTAGTTTCGATGGATTTTATAATTATCGGTCGTGAGATTTTTCATTAAATCTTCTAACGTACTCCATCACTTTTAATGATTAAATTTTTGTCTCAATTTTTTTCCGTCCTCAAACCTTGTTTGTTGTCTGTTATCTTTAAGTAAGACAAGTATAATATTCTCCTCAAGTTCCCTATAACTTTGGAATAACCAACTCTCCCAGGTTTCAAACTATAAACTGGTAGGACTTGAATTTTTTTATACTTTTGTTTCGACTGTAAAAGGGGTCAAGTTTTGACTTCCCTTTTACATAACATGGGTATCAGTTTATAATATCACCTAAGTTTCCCGTAAAAGTTCAAAAGGATCTTTAAAACGAAGTGACTTCGTAAACAAAAAATTGAACGAGACACTATAGAGGACCCCAGGTCTCCAGTAAAGTTTCCGATAAAGAATCTATAAAAGGTCCATGTTTCGGTTAGGAACTTATAAACAGATGAGGGATCCAAAAACAAAACTCTAATTTTCACAGTCCACTGTTCCATTTACATAAAATAAATTTAATATCCTAGTCAAAATATCCTTCTTCCGTATCTAAAACCTCAATACGTGTAGGCCCAAATCTAAAATACAGACTGTGAACGACACTGGAACTCATTTAATGAACGGTAGTGAATCAGAATCAAATAAGTAACATTTATCCAGTATTTTAATGGAGTTACACAACAGTTTGTAAGGTACTTTATTGTGGGGATTTTGAATGTTTAAAACGACCATCGCTCATAAATTATTTACCACTAATGAAAATACTAAGTAGTAAGGTCTAACGACAAAGTCTCCACCGTATGTTGTGAGATGTTCTACTGTACCTTGAGGTACACTTCTAATGATACACTGTCTGGACTCCGAAAAATACCATGTGTGACCCCTTTTTACAAGAGACAAATCCGCACACTATTCAAATTTCCCTCTTTCCCCTGGTACCTTCTCTTCTCTATGTACCACCATCTCCTTTTCTCTTACTGTAGAGAACGAAAACCCCTGAATTCCGCGCAATCAACACTGAGAAAATGTACTACGGATGGATTGTGTCCCCCCTTTCAATCTTGGTGTGTCCATTCATTTCGTGTAGTACAAAGGTTTATAAAATTCCACAGATTATTTCAAATCCGATGTGAGTCTCATTTTCTCACTTCAATTCAAACCTCGTCGAATCGTGTAATTTCTCTTTCGTTTTCCTTCTTTCGAAAGAAAAATTTTTTCCTCTCTTTAACGTACACACATTTTCTCCTATTTTTCTAATTTTCTGTGAGTCTTACTTCTACTATCTCTATTAGTATTACTACTACTACTATAGTAAAATACTTGTGATCGATATACGGTCCGAGACATGATCCGTAAAATCAAATCAAAAAAGAAAAAAGAGAATTAAAAACTCAAAACTTGTTTCTAGAAAACTAAACGTTTGTGTTGATCCATTTTTCCAAGTCTTTTTAATCTATTGAATAAATTTTATATATTATAAATCTTTTAGTTCTAAAATGCTTTATACTCCTTTTTACGAAAAATTTAGTATCTGTAGTTTACTCTAGTTCAATATATTGAACTTCTTTGGTCTTATATTAGTATCTTTTTCAATGGTACATTCTGTAACATTTCAAATCTTGTTTTGTAACTTAAAACTGTCCTCATGACAATAATCTTTTATATATGAATAGTAAGGTACGTACGGTACATTTAGTACAAATACACGATAATTTTAAAAGTTTAATAATAATGTCGTGTTTCTAATGTATGTAACTTAAATTATAATACGTGTATCAGTCATCAAAAATTATAATGAACTCGTTAATAATCTGCGTATGGTGAATTTTTTCGTACGACTCCTAAATTATTTCACTACTTGTATCATGGAGGAAAAGTGAAACCATGGTTGTATGGTAAAATAGTACAACACCAGATACAAGTCGTAACATGATTCTGAGACACCTGTATTCCTTCTTTTAAACGCTAGACACAATAGTGACTCGAATATTAAATCCTTGATATTCTCTATATTTTACGGTGTTATATTATACATGATTCTTTCGGAATTACAATGGTATGTGTATCTGTCTGTATAACGGTATTATAATTCTTTCGTTTATAAATATTATTTACTACACCTAATTAGTTACGACCATCTTAAGTCTTTATTCAGTAACAACGACTTTATAAACTCTTTCTAAAATTGTTTAAAATCCTTGACTAAAAATTCTCCGGTATATTTATTTCATTATTTCGTGATTTTCCCCTGTAACCTTTTTAAGAAACATTTTAATCCTTTACGGATTAGTACTAATTTTTAGATCTTCAGTTTTTTCTTTTCTAAATTACATATTTTTATTTCTAGTAAAAGATTCATTTTTTATTTATAATATTCGTTCCTATTTTGAGTTACCCATTCATTGACTAGTTACGTTAGTCGTACATTCTGTTTACTCGGTTTGAGACTTGATGTATCCATCGAATGTCTTTAACAATTTTCTCCCTGTTTGTTAGGTTTTCCTTTTTACCTGGACCTTATACTTCACTGTCAAGTGGTTTTTCTTTTATGTTTGTAAAGAATTCGTACTCTTTTAAAAGAAGTGGATTGAGTACTGTACTTTTTTTTTTTCCGTTATAATAAAGAATTAACAGACTTGATCCTTACCTCGGGGTTTATTTAGTGTTCGTGATCAGTCCTTTCATCTAAGAGGTTTCCTGAAACTACATTATAGTACTCTATTTTCTCTTACGTCCCATCGTTTATTTTGTTTTATTTTATAGGCTATATTTATGATTTACATATCGTACAGTAGTAAAGTTGCTCAGGAAATACAATACCTGTAAAGATTACTTCTCTAATGCATAAGACCTTTTCGAGTTGTATAAACGTATGAATTTATACAGAATTCTGAAGGAAAGTTAATCCTACCTTACTTTCCTGTAGCTTAAAAGACAGTGAACTTTCTTTTATCTGTTTTATGTACTTTGATGTAACTTGTAATCTCTCAATTCTTGTCACTAGGAGTTATTAAACCTTTATTTACTCTATTCAGGATATTAACAGGGTCAAATAACGGAATTCTCTTAAAGGTCCAACGTCATGTACGTCCCTCTTGGGTCCGTCACGGACCGTCTGAAGGACTCAACATCTCTTCCTAACTCTCGGATCCCTCTAGTTTCACTTGTTTTGCGTTGATTGGTTTGTTTTTTATGGAGATCTATAGAAATCCCTCAAGAGGAACTCATTAGTTGTTTCAAGACGAGTCGTTTATACGTACTCCTTTGACGACCTCCGGTTCTTTTTTTGTTGGACTATCGTAATCTTCGTTGTCATGAGTCTCGAGTGTGACCCGGTTCTTATAACGAATAAGGGGACGGTATGATCTTTTAGTACATTAAGTGTCTTGAACCATTTATGAGTCTTCCCAGAACGGAGTCATCTCCCCTTTATAATCTATATTTCATGATAAAACGAAATTAAATTGTTTAGAATTTTCGTTTTGGGGTTTCCTAGTTCGATAAAGGATCAATGAATTGACTTAGGGCCTTGTTTCGAGTTCCTAAAATCTTTTTATAGGACGTGGGTTGTTTCATATTAAGTGTTAAAGACCGTACGTTAGTTATTTAATTATCCGTACTTTTCTTCGTCCTTTTACTTTAGGTATTACTCCTCTTTTTAATTAGTTAACTTCAGTTGAGTCGATACTTTGTCTACAATCATAATCGTCTGTCCCTGTAATTTTATCAACGATATTGATATGGGATATATAAGTTTTTCGATCTCTTTTTAACCTTTACAATACATTCTGTACAACGACGACGACGATGACGCTTCAGCGAAGTCAGTACAGGCTGAGACATGAACTGGAGTGTCCGCCGTCGGGTGGTCCGAGGGGGAAGGTACCCTAAGAGGTCCTTTCTTGTGACCTCACCCAACGGTAAAGGAAGAGGTCACGTACTTTCACTTTTCACTTTCACTTCAGCGAGTCAGGACAGGTTGAGAAGAACTGGGGTACCTGAGGTCGGATGGTCCGAGGAGGCGGGTACCCTAAAAGGTCCGTTCTCATGAGTTCACCCAACGGTAACGGAAGAGGCCATCTCTGTACCTTCTATATATTTTTTCATTTTCGTTTAAAGACCTCTACTTTTCATCACAGACTTTACTTTACGTGTGACCTATCCTCATTACCGTCTAATCTATAACGTCTTTTTTATCAATTAAAATTCTAGATCGTTGTCTTTAATGGATTTTAATTTTTTGTCCCCTTTTCTAAATTTCTTTTGTCGTCATTTTTATCTAATAATCCTTCGACTCCCTGTTGAAGTCCGTTGGGTCACATACATATTAACCTCAAGGTTTCCTGTCTTTTCTCCTTTTCTTTTTCTTTTATAAACTTCTTTATTACCGTTTTTAAAGGCTTAAACTACTTTTGATGTTTAGGTGTCTAGTTTTTACGAATTAGTTTGGGTTTATTTTTGATATGGTTGTGTTTCTAATTAGATAACTGAATTTTACTAACTGTTTTACTTTTATAAATTTCGTTAGTCTATTGTTCTATACACTAGATACGTCTTTGTTATCGTTATTCTCTTAAACTCCGTCCACACAAAAACAAAAACAAAAACAAAAACAAACTCTTTGTCACTTTTACTCTCCTGTTCTTTCGTTGTAAAACGTTCTTCTTTTTGACAGTTCCTCCTAAAGATATTGATCTAGTCGAAGGTAAAGTTGAAACCTCTTTATCTCTATATCTCTCTTGTAACATTATTCTTTTAGCCCTCAAAATATAAATCTGGTGACTTTTACTTTTGTCTTTCTATTAGAACTTACGTTGACCTTCTTCTTTTTCTATGTATACAGGTCTTCTTATTCTATTATTTATTGTCGGTTAAAGAGTAGTCTTTGACCATGACCTATCTCTCTCAGTTTCTCCTGTGAAGGAACACCCGGAAGTAAGAACGATTCTTGTGTTTCTTCTGAGACTTCAGAATGGACACCGTTTTTGTTGAAATCACTTCTTTCTTGTCTTTCTCGGGGATTTCCCTCTCTACCGGTTCGGTCCTCTCAGTGACCACGGTGTTACTACTTCATATCACAAAAATTCTGTTCCGAAAATATATAAGTAGATCGACCAGTACCTGACTGTCAAAACTAATTGTCAACATTGAATGTATTGTTGTTCGAGATAACACGTACAGAAAGGGTATTAAGTCAGACAATATTTGTATACATACATACATATCCTATAAATACTCGTGAAGAATCCGAGGACTGATGGATTACAGTGAACTCCTGTCTCAACATGTAGTTCCCGTATACACAGTCTCAACCTTTTCAAAGACACCAATAAACATCGTATAGACACTTGAGAGGACCCGACATAACCCCACACAGACCTACCCTAAATCTCTAGTTGAACTTAGAAAAAATTGATCCGGTGGGGAGTAACGAGTACGAATCAAAGTAAGGATTATTTTGGTACTTTCGTTCTACTATGTATTGCATAAATTTTACGATTTTCTTTTGTTTTTATTTTGGTCAGTTGGTCCTGAAGGGACCACCAGGTCGTCAATTCTTAGACCGATGGTTATGTCCCCTGTGTCCAAGTTAGGAACCAGTCTCTCATAGGGTGTATTCTACCCGTTGACGTGCGAACGTGATGTCGATGACTCCGGTACGAGATTTGGACACGAGACGTCGTTCTTTTCGGTGGAGTTACTCTTTAGACGTGTGACGTTGATCTCTTTCAGGTGCACGTCGTTGCCTCTGTGTTGTGTCGGTTTTTATTTATCCATCTATTTATTTATTTTTATCAGTTCGGTCTTAAGATACGAGTCGTTTTTGTAAGAGATTTTCACCTCTTCTTTATCTATGAGAGAATCTGTGTGTTTTTACCTCCCTTAAGTAAGGATCATCTGGATGAGATATCTGGTAAAATTTCCTTCAAAAAAATCCTCTATAGTACTATAGTTAGTCTTCTTTACTTGTCAAAACTTGACTTATTCAATTCAATTTTACTTTAAATATATAATTGTACATAAATACAAAATATCGAATTATAAAGATTCTCTATGACATAAGTTAGTTTTTATGATTATTGTCTTAAGCTCAAATCTCAGACAATTTTTTACTATTACCACGTGTCTTATACTCTCACTTTAACCCTAATATAAGAATATTTGAGGATTGTGATGTTGACTTTACCGCACAATAAACTTACATTTAAGTCTATCGAATTCTCACGGATAACCTTTTATGATACCATCGTTTAAAAATTTCTAATTTATTATTAAGTTATATTTTCTCAATTACTTTAGTATTTTCAACTATTGGGTTATCTTCCGTCTTTTATATCCTTTTTTTAATTTCCTATTATACTAGGTCGGTAAAATGGAGATACATAAATACCTTCATTTTATTTTATAAAAAGGTATCTTTATAAATATATATATACACAAGTATCGACAAAATAAATATAATTGTTTTCGGACCCTTAATAGGTCAATAAATGGTTACCTTTTTACGTATTCTTTTAGTACGACATAAGTATGTTACCTAATAATGAGTCGTTAGTTTTCTTTACTTTGAAAATTAATGTATATGTTACTGTACCTATTTTTAGGGTTTTATTAACACTATATTCAGTTAGTTATTTTCCTTATAGAGAAATAAACATATTTTAAGATCTTATCACTGTTTTTTTATCTAACCACCAACGGACCTTTACCACCTTACCTACCCTTCCCACATTCTCTAATATTTACGTCGTCCTCTTTTGAAAACTCCTACGACAACAACAAATCAGTGAGTCAACACAGACTGAGAAACGTTGGGGTACCTGACGTCGTACGGTCCGAAGGGACAGGTAGTGGTTGAGGACCTCGAATAAGTTTGTGTACAGGTAACTCAGTCACTACGGTAGGTTTGTAGAGTAGGAGACAACGGGAAAGAGGAGGACGGGAGTTAGAAAGGGTCCTAGTCCAAGAAAAGGTCACTCATACGAGAACCGTAGTCCACCGGTTTCATAACCTCAAAGTCAAAATCATAGTCAGGAACGTTATTTATAAGTCATAACTAAAGTAAATCCTAACTGACCAAACTGGAGGAACGATAGGTTCCCTGAAAGTTCTTAGAAGAGATTGTGGTGTTAAACTTCCGTAGTTAAGAAACCGTTAGTACGGTAGACCAGGGTAGTGAAGTACCGTCTATCTATCCCTTTGTCACCTCTGTCACTGTCTGAAATACAAAAACCCAAGGTTTTAGTGACGTCTACCACTAACGTCGGTACTTTAATTTTCTGCGAATGAGGAACCTTCCTTTCAATACTGGTTGGATCTGTCGTATAACTTTTCGTCTCTGTAATGAAACGGTTGGTTATCTCTGTAATGAAACGGTTGTTTCCAGGCAGATCAGTTCCGACACCAAAAAGGTCACCAGTACATACCTACACTCTCAACCTGACACTTCTTTCGACTCACGGTTTCTTAATTACGAAAACTTAACAACACAACCTCTTCTGAGAACCCTCAGGGAACCTGACGTTCCACTAGGTTGGTCAGACAGGATTTCCCGTAGTCAGGACCCACATGTAACCTTTCTGACTACGACTTCGACTTTGAGGTTATGAAACCGGTGGAGTACGTTTCTCAACTGAGTAACCTTTTCTGAGACTACGACCCTCCCTAACCCCCGTCCTCCTCTTCCCCTACTGTCTCCTACTCTACCGACCTACCGTAGTGGCTGAGCTACCTGTGCTCAAACTCACTAGAGACCCTCAACCACTACCTGTCCCTCGGACCACACGACACTAAGTACCCCAGCGTTTCTCAGTCTGTGCTGACTCGCTGACTTGATTGATTGATTATAATGGTCGTAACAACCTCCATTATTTCTCTTGGGAATTCTATCGTTCGGAAAAAAACTCGACAAAAGTATGTACAAATAAGACCACGGTCTAAGTGTTATCTATAAATTATTTAAGAAAAATTGAAAAACTGAATCAAAAAGGGGAAAGGAAAAACCTTATGTCGTTGTTGGTTTTATTTCTCTTATATGTAAACAAACAAAGTTAATCGTAAATACTGTTTTAACTTTCCATTCAAAATCTTCAAAACAGTTAGACCACAAAGATAGTAGACATTTTTATTCTTAGTACATGGTAACAATAACTCTCTTTATTAATGCTAACTCTAACTTATGTATACTCATAAACATCAATGAACGTCTTTTCAATAAGTATAAAAAACTGGTTTAAAGGAAATGTGTTAAGGTTTAATACAAAAGTTTTCGTTTAATATTTTGTTTTACGGGAAGGAATCGAGTTTTAGTAGAACCATAGTCATCCCGTTTTTTCGAGAAAGAATATTATTTACTATCAACCTGTAGTAAATCGAGTTTTAGTAGAACATTTTCCTAAGAAAGTACTGATTCCTATAAAGTTAAGTTAAATACACACAATAAAGAATTTTTATAGTAATTCACCGATAAAGAGATATCCTAAATACTCTTGTTTAAACTGACGTATTCACGTCTTTCTTATATCGGTGAACTAAGGTGTCAGGTTTATTGACCAGTGACAACTTTTCCGATGGGGGTACCTCAAGGAAAGGACCCATCTAAGTCGCGACGTTATAGTGGACGTGATCCGTGAGCACGATGGAACGTACACCGTATTGGTATTCGAGAATTCAGTTATCCTGGGGTCTGTTTCTGTTTTAACGTTCTTTCACGGAAAGATCTCTTTAATGATGTTAGTATCGTCTTAACGATAAGGAAATTCCTTATTGTTTCCTTACGTACAATATGTCAACCCTCAGACACCTCAAATCTCACCCTCTACACTTTACCGGTGAAGTTCTGCATCTTTGTCGTGTATTGTGAATAACTTGGTCCGGGAATAAATTGTTCACGTCCACCCGAGTCTTTTTTTTTTTTTTTTACACTCACTTGAGTCAAGTCTCCTATCACAATGGACCCCCGATACATGAAATATGTGACTCTAGTGTCCATAAGGTACTTGTAGCTCTATAAGAACTACTTCGAGACGGGAATGTTATTAAAGCAAACGAACAACCAATCTCTATGTATAATTAATCTTTGTCATCTGTGTAAACCATCATCTATCTGAGTACTGTATTTACGATGTTTACTGTAGAAGTAGGTTTCTCACCTCTCAAATTCTTTCTCGAACTTATCCAACCTTTATGAGGTTTCTCTCCAACTTCTGTCTCGGAACTCCGTCAAGTGTCCAGTGTCTGGAAGTCTACTCACTCTTCAGTACGTATTGGGAGGAGACATGAAATAAGTTTTATATAGTCACCTGAATTACACTTATTTAGTTGAGGTAAAGAGACGGAATCTTCTAGTATTTATCTTTTAGTTTCTAGATTTTAGTCTCCCGACTTTTCCTGAATCTCTTCGGTCTCAAGTGGTCAAACGGAGGGTCGTATCCTACCGTAGATTCAGATTGTTCCACCCACTACTTATAACAATTTTCATCGACCACAAAGTGTGACAAGTTTACCTACAGGTTGATAGTAAATAATATTCTTTCTCGAAAAAACGGGATGACTATGGTCACCGTCTTAGTAAGATTGATTTTATACACAATTTATAGTCTTCGATAGTTACAAGAATATCTCAAAATACAAAGAACATGAAAAGTCATTGTAATCCGTCAGTAAATTTTAATACTAAAAATTTAGTGAATAGACACTTAAATCCCCTGTATAAAAATTTTTAGTGAAACGAAAATGAAAAAAGGTACAAGTGATCGTCAATGTCAACTCTATAAAATATTAAAAAGGAAGGAGAGAGAGACAGAATTAGGACTTCGGTATTAAACCACAAACTTTTTAACCATAGTACCTCGTTTAGAACCTGAGGACTGCCAACAGACTTATGTCCTCCTCGTTCATTCGATAAAGTTCCATTACACCATCTCCGAAACTGTCTCATTGTACGTCGTTTATTGACTACCCAGTCAATTAAGAATAACCCCTCAGTCCCTTTCGTCACACCTTCACCAAACCGGTTCTCCTTCCTCTACGTATACAAACTGGCTTAGTAATCGTCCTCAGGGTCTTTTCGACCTCCCCGACAATACCTGTGTCGACCTTGGACTCACTGTCTATGTGACTCTTTCCTCGGGTTCTTCCTTTATTTCTCTACAAATATTGGTTAGGGTTAACAGAGAAAGAGAGTCACCACGTAAGACCACTCGGTACGATCCCCGGGTCTCGTCGGTAGTAGAAATTGCAAATTTATCGATACAGAGATCTAAAACCTCCGTTCTGGGTGAAAATAAGTACAGTTTCAAACTGGACTCAAATCCTCTTACTATATTTCAACAACCTGTTAGTCTTCTCACCCACCATCCTAAGATGACAGTGTGGATACTACAGATTACGAAATCTAGGGTTCGGTAGATTCTTTAACACAGAGGTAAATGGACGAGGGTTAGGTCACGTCAAGTCATTACGTCAGTGAAGGAATTATACGACTGGTCCAACGTGTCGTGACTATTTAACAGACTTGACGGGAAAGAAGTTTCTTTTATGCTTGATGTAACATTCATAATTACGAATAACCTTGAACAGAGTTCAACGTTTCAGTCAGAGTGAATTACTACTAAATAAACCTATCGTAAATAAGGTATTTATTTTTATTCTTATTTTTCTAACTTTTACTAAAAGACTCTTAAGGATATCGTTCCTTCACCTTCGGGTCGACCTGGAGAAGCGACAATTGTCTAGTCGTCTGTACAACTTTCGTGTCCAGTGACCCAGTCAACCGGGGGTGGGAGGTACACGTAAGGCCCGATTCAGTCCTCCTCCGAGGGGGAGTACGATTCGTCTCTACACTTATGATTCCTCCCCATGTTACAGTTCCGAACGTACCAAGAAAGGGGTTCTAAACGTAAAAGGTTCATGTACACAACACAATCAGACCGAAGTTCCGACTTTACTTTTATTTTTACTGAAAAACAGGATTTTATACTCATTTATCTATTTACTTGAAATTTTTATCTCTTTTTTATTTCTTTTCTTGACTCAGAGGGTGGACTTAGGGATTTAAAATGACTCGCGGTCGAGATCCGACCCCAAAGACGAAGTCGTAGGTACGATTCCACTACAAGAGTGACGGTAGAAGACGATGTACACCTTTCTCGTGTAAAGGAAGTAGAATCTGACAGGGATTGACAGACTTAGTATTGACCTATCCTTCCTTAAAAGTCCTGTTACCTACATAGGATTCATCGATGTGTAAAGAACGGTTAATCCTGACGAGAACTTAAGAAAAGAACGTGTCGATATCTGAGAAGGGACCATGTATATTAGAGGCAAAACTCTTATAAAAGTCGTTTCTTACTGATATACATCACCTATACTTTTCCCCTTTCCGGGCCAAACCTTCCCATTCACAAAGTCCAGTTTTCGGTCAAACTCCTTCGAGGTAAAGTAATAAATGGTACATTTATAGTCCTGTAACTTTGTAAAAAAAGTCCAATTTTACCTGACAGGCTTTAGATAAAGTATTTTTTTACTAAAGTAAACTTTGGTATAAAATTTCAAGATAACCGTTAAATTTTATTACTAAACCCCTACTTAAAAGACTGTGACAAGTCAATTCAGTAAGTCATCACAGACTGAGAAACGGTGAGGTACCTGACGTCGTATGGTCCGAAGGAACAGGTAGTGGTTGAAGACCTTTAATGAGTTTGAGTACAGGTAGTTCAACCACTACGGTAGGTTGGTAAAGTAGGGGACAACAGGGGAAGAGGAGGGTGGAAGTTAGAAAGGGTCGTAGTCCCAGAAAAGGTTACTCTGTCAAGAAGCGTAGTCCACCGGTTTTATAACTTAAAATTCGAAGTCGTAGTCTGGAAGGTTACTTATAAGTCCTGACTAAAGGAAATCCTACCTGACCAACCTAGAGGAACGTCAGGTTCACTGAGACTTTTTAGAAGAGGTTGTGGTGTCAAGTTTTCGTAGGTAAGAAACCATGAGTCGAAAGAAATATCGGGTTGAGTGTGTAGGTATGTACTGATGACCTTTTTCGTATCGAAACTGATCTGCCTGGAAACAACCGTTTCATTACAGAGACGAAAAATTATACGACAGATCCAACCAGTATTGAAAAGAAGGTTCCTCGTTCGTAGAAAATTAAAGTACTGACTCCAGTGGTAGACGTCACTAAAACCTCGGGTTCTTTTATTTCAGACAGTGACAGAGGTAACAAAGGGGTAGATAAACGGTACTTCACTACCCTGACCTACGGCACTAGAATCAAAGGACTTACAACTCAAAATTCGGTCTAAAAAGTGAGAGGAGAAAGTGAAAGTAGTTCTCCCAGAAATCAAGAAGAAGTGAAAGACGGTATTCCCACCACAGTAGACGTATAGACTCCAATAACTATAAAGAGGACCTTTATGACTAAGGTCGAACACGAAGTAGGTCGAACCGTAAAACGTACTACATCAGACACATATTCAATTTATTCGTGACATCAAATTCCTTCTTTAGGAGAATCAGTAGAAAATTACCTATACAGTACAAGGTGTTATGAACTAAAAATTCCTTATTCAATAAAGGATACAGTAACGTCAAAAGAAGAAGGCTGTATTCTAGTTTCATTTTAGGAAATTAAAAATTCTAACACCCATCGTAATAATTCTAAATAACTCAAAAATTTAATTATAATAAAAAACGTTTGATTCACCAGACTTTTATTAAGACATAACACTATTATCTTTAAATATGTAAAGAGTAGGTCTTCATAATACAACTTTCGTAGCAAAAACAAGATAAAAAGTGTTACATTTTTAATTTCCGTATAAAATTCTGTTTATTAATGAAGGTGAAGTCTATCGAAAAAAGAGAAAACCCCCGAGAGTAACGAATACCGTCTACTACAACCAAGTCATCCTGTCAAGATAACAAATTGAACTATAGGACTGTAAGATTACAAAAGTAGTACTGTACATCAACAGGGTCTAGAAAAATACGACGAAAGACCCTTACTGTCTCAGTTTTTTTGTACGGAGAAATGTGACAATAAGACGAATTGAGGAGGAGACGTTAATGTAAACGTACGTATTATGTAGTATTGTTTAATCTATAACGTTACAGTGTGCTGTCCTTAATACACTCGAACACCGTTCTCTACATCGACTACATTGTACTCTTTTTTTCTAACCTCCCATTTTCTCTCTTCTTTTATTTTGATTACTTACTTTTGGGGGTACTTTATACCGTGACTTTTTAGATAGAAGAGTAGAAAAATTCTGGTCACTAGTTGACGGTTTTTCATTTACTTTTCCCTTTTACGTTTTGTTTAAAACAACGATGACCAGACACTTCTCTAATTTTAATTTGTTAGATAAGCAAAGGTCCTTCCTTCTATAAGTGAATAAGTAACCAAAATCTGTCATTTTCATTGATACTGTACCTTCTTTAGAGAAATGAAGTGTACAATTGGGTGTTTTTTCTTTCTTTCTATGACTCCAACATTAAGTTTGAATAACCTTCACAAAAGATCATCTGACCTTTGTTAGAAGAACTGACTTACTTCGATCCGACTTTAATGTCGAAAGGGGTATTTGTGGGGTCGATGATACAAGTCGAGGATGGAATATTACTGACCTAATTTCACAAAAAGAATACACTAACATACAGAAGACCGGAGAACTGTGTACTTTAACCGGTTAAATCTTCGTGACCATGGACTACCAGTAGCTTTCCGGTAACAGGGACTTCACGATAATCATGTACAGTATGGAACCGGTTATTGACCACGATTCTGGTCTAAGAAGAGATTTTCCGAACTTATCGGTGAAAGTGTTACTGCTCCTAGTCGGTTATAGACGACTACTAAAATTTACAAAGTGAATCAGACTGTTTTCCTCCTCTTTGTTCTTAACCTAAGGACCAGGAGAGGTAAAAACAGAAAAAAAGGAACAGAGAAAGGTCTAAAAAATTTTAAATAAAAATTTGAGTCAAAATCAGACAAAAGATGTTTATGTACTCCCTTTATTATTTAAAAGTCTTACACCTTCAACCTAATTCAACTCCTCTTCGGGTCTTATACTCTCACCAATGCTATAAAACGATATATTTAGAAACGAAAGACAGGACAAAGGAGTCGAAGATAAAGGAAACGAAGGAGTCAGGGTAATGAAGAGTAGAGTCCGGTCCGTAGGGTGAGACGTTTCTCCCTACATTGTCTAACGAAGTCACTTCGTAAACGGTAGGAGGACCAAAAAAGAGTAGTAAGAGAATGTCGGAAAAAGGTTTCGAGGACTGTTACACCTTCTCGAGGGGTCGGTTAGTAAAGGACCATAAGGTAACCAAGGTACCGCTCTAGGCTCCTTCGGGTAGTCGGAGACGATCCGACTACTGACAGTAACGAGGATTACACCCGAAGTCATAAAGAGTAGTGTCGTACGCAGACAACCCCTCTATTTTCCTCTCTAAATGTTTATATATTAGTCGTCTACATACTTCCGACAACTCCGTTTCATCTGATTCTTCCTTCGTCTAGGTATAAAAGAACCCCGGTTCTCATCTATTTATACGACCGAAAACATACTAATCCAGTAATGATTGTGGACCTCCGACAGAGTCAGGAACCTCCTTTTGTACCTCTTATAAACCATTGCTTGTATAAACCAAGTGTCTCCCCCACTAAGATTCGGTCTAACCTTTTGTAAATTTTTACCTTATAACGGACGTATTTTCTCCGTCTATAAAGTCGAAACGACGTATTGTCCTCAAGAGATCACCTAGGAAGACGTATTACCTCGGCATACCATCCAGATACCTTATAGTGTAAGACTACAGTCTTTTCGTATGTAGAGAAGTCGGTTTACAAACGTACACGTAAGCTCGTACATGACATAATAAATTAGTAAAAGAGGACGAGAGAACGCGAAGTGTCGGGGTTGACATATTCCTTGGAATGAATTTTGGCCACCCCAAAGACTTATGATTACTTTACAAGTATTGAAATCAGGAACTTTATAACGAACTTTAGACACAAAATAATTAGTAATAGTAATAGAAGGGGATGGGAGATTTAAAGAAATTACTTTTTGTACCCTGTAAAATCTTTGAAAACCTTATTTACAGTTTTACTAAAGTATAAACTCCGAAAGGAAAATGGAATTGATTAGATTTTGACTATCTATACAAACACAGAGGTGTATTTTGTGTAAAATAACTACTTAAATAGGTCTATACACAATCTTAGGTATTAAAATTTCTTTCCCTTCTGTCTAGTATTTGGACTCCCCTTTCGTTGTTTCAGGTTCTTTAATTAATGGACCGGAAACTGACTACTGTTCGTTTCGAGTCACATCACTAAAGAGTGGTACCTGGGTCTGAAGATCTTTTTATATGCATTGGTTCTCTTCGAGACACCCAGTGTGATTGAGTAGTCCTATAATCCTCCAACGTATCCTATTGTGACAAACTGTCTCCTTAACACACCGGACCATTCTCTAATTTTTAAATTATTAGATTCTATAATATCGTAAGATCCGGATAGAGATAAGGAAAGGTTAAAGAGTATAACGAGTCGACAAAAGAGGAAAGACGAGATAACTACCACTTTTAAAACATGAATTTTTCTCTTTTTCTGTAAAATTTCTCCTTACAAAGTCGAAAAGAAAACATTTGAGTAATAAAGACACCCTATTTAATAGAATTTGTACTTTGAAAGGAAAGATATACGACTTTAATCTTCTTTCTTAATTGGACCCACGACTCATGATACAAATGTTATCTCGTTCTACCGTCACTAAAAAACTATCTTAATTTACTCATCAACACGATACGAATCAGCGAGTCAACACAGACTGAGAAGCCCTGGGGTACACGATATCGGACGGTCAGAGGAGACAGGCACCCCTAAGAGGTCCGTTCTTATGGTCTGACCCAAAGGTACGAGAGGAGGTCCCCTAGGAAGGTTGGGTCCCTAGCTTGGGTCCAGAGAGCGTAACGTCCGTCTAAGAAATGGTAAACTCGGTGGTCCTCTCCCACAACGATACTGTTCACACAAGAGAACCGTTTTGAGACAATCGGAAACGGGACGAAGTAAAACGTGAGGTTCCGGTTTGAACGACAATGAGGACCATATAGAACTGAAGGATGAAAACGTAAGGTCAGGGGACACTACTTTCCCTGTAGAAAAAAACGACAATCAAGATCTTCCAGAACATCCAGAAGTACCTTGGTAAGTTGAAGTCGAAGGAGTTGTAATCACTAACCCCGGATCTGAACCCAATGACACTATGACTTACCAAATGGAACCTTTGTCTCTAGTAAGACAACAAAAACTCTGACGTGGGTTTTCGAACCTTTTGCAAAACAACTGATACTCCCGATGAGGTAAAGAAGATTCCCTAAGAACGGGTGTCATCATCTATTTTACCAATAGACTTAATTTAAACGGGTGAGGTCAGTTAAAATCAAGTGACTAAGGATTTTACGGCTAAAAGTGAGAACGACAGAGGACAAACGGTGAAGGTCAAATGGAACGAAGTACCCGGATTGTAAGGTCCAAGGGTACGGTATAACAAGAAATGTCGTACTAAGAAATAAGAGTGGTGGTCTGTGTAGTTGTTGACCCATAACAAAGACGAAACCGAGTCGGAGAAGTAAGGAAACCTCGACAAAAAAGACGAGAAGAGGCCATCGTATAACCCGTGGACGACTGAACCCCTCACACTGTAGAATAACGAAAAAGTATGACAAGTACCCCAAGAATTCCATTCTTATAACTTTACTAAACGGAAAGGGAAGAGGTCACCCGGTACAAAACAGTCTTGAGAGGTAGTACTGGACAGGCAGATCCCACCGGGACGTGACGTACCGAGTATCAAAGTAACTCAATCTGTTCTAACACTAGGTTCACTAGACAAACCAGTCAAAAGACACAACACCAAAAGTAAGACAGACGTAAGACTACCTACTCTTATTCTCCGAACACCTTGGAAGAACCACCCTCCCTGACACGATTCAGTAAGTCAGTACAGACTGAGAAACGTTGGGGTACCTGTCATCGGACGGTCCGAGGAGACAGGTACCCTAAGAGGTCCGTTCTTATGACCTGACTCCAACGGTACAAAAAGAGGTCCCCTAGAGGGGATGGGACCCTAACTTGGACATAGAGATTACAGAGGACGTAACCGTCCGTCCAAGAAATGGTGATCGGGGTGGATCTCCCTGACTGACACCCATTTTGACCCAGAACGAGACGAGACCACCCGTCCCGGTTCGAGTCATTCAGAAATTAGGTAAAAAGACGATTGCCCACTCCAATACAAGGGAGTGACATTAAACCGTAATCCATCCCCATTACCACTGTCGGAAGTTTTCCTGAATATGGTCGTACGACAACGAGGGTCCTGATAACATCAGTCACAGGGATTGGGACACTGTCCGGTGACAGTTGAGTATGAGGTGGTCTCTGATGACCTGTGAGCGTCCGTTCAGACTGACAGAGAACACTCCAGTGACGAGGAAAGAGGACCCAGGACCATACGTGTTCCAAAAAAAATACGGGTGGTTCTTAGACAAAGAAACCTTCAAGAATCAGGAAAACGGTCTGGGGGTCCAACCCTTTAGACAACACCTGGGATATTGAAAACGTTGTTACACTCTTGAAGAAACTTATTAACAAGAAGTCAAGTACCGTAGCATAGGATAGTGAAGTACCATTTATCTACCCTTTTGTCACCTTTGTCACTGTCTAGAATAAAAGAACCCGAGGTTTTAGTGATACCTACTAGTGACGTCGGTGTCTTAATTTTCTACGAACGAGGAACCTTCTTTTCGATACTGTTTGGATCTGTTGAATAATTTTTCGTCTCCGTAATGAAACGGTTTTTTCCAGGTAGATCAGTTTCGATACCAAAAAGGTCATCAGTACATACCTACACTCTCAACCTGGTACTTCTTCCGACTTGTGACTTCTTAACTACGAAAACTTGACACCACAATCTCTTCTGAGAACTCTCAGGAAACGTTCAGGAAACGTCCCTCTAGTTTGGTCAGTTAGGATTTCCTTTAGTTAGGACTTATAAGTAACCTTCCTGACTACGACTTCGACTTCGAGGTTATGAAACCGGTGGACTATACTTCTCGGTTGAGTGACCTTTTCTGGGACTATAACCCTTTCTAACTTCCGCCCTCTTCTTCCCCTACTGTCTCGTACTCTACCAACCTACCGTAGTGACTGAGTTACCTATACTTAGACTCGTTCGAGGTCCTTTACCACTACCTACCCCTTCGGACCGTACGACGTCAGATACCCTAGTGCTTCTCAACCTGTGCTGACTCACTGACTTGTTGTTGGTGGTCCTTTCGGGTTCTTATCACCGTACCCATCGGATAGGGAAGAGATCCCCTAGTAGGGTTGGGTCCTTGACTTGGTGTGGCAGAGGACGTAACGACTGTCTGAGAAATGGTCGACTCGATGGTCCCTTCGGGTTTTACTTATCTCTATGATTTTACTCTCACCGTGTTTCATTACAGTTATGGTCGTAGACTGTACGTCCGAAGGAACCAAATTATAATGGATTCGATAAAATCCTGTGTCGATGTACGAAAATTACTGATGTTTATAAGAAAGTAGAGATCTCACTCTACTTTTTCTTAAATATAGACAAAAAGAAGTAACAGATTTTCCATATGTGTATTAGATATACTATTTGTACATTGTTCATTGACCGTTTATTAAGTCATTACAACTTGTCCTCTATGTAATGTCTTATGGTAAGAGGGGTAGGGAGGAGTGGGAGGGGGGAAAGGTAGACGTCACGACTTATGGTCGTACTGTAGGTGACTCACTCAAACAAATTCGACTTTAAATCCCTTGAAGAGTTCAAGATAATATTGAGGTCTTTGTTTCGTTTCAAACGATAAAGTAAAAATTTCATAACATAAAGGAAAAACTCTCTGTTGGAGAAAGGGTCAGTTTACTAAGACTTTAAGTCTGTTTCGACTTACGCTACCCCTAAAGAGAGAGGGGTGAATGTAGGGTGAAGTATCTTAAAGGTACTCAGTATAACAAAATTCCCAAGTATTTTTATGTGAACCATAACATGGTTAAATTACAAGGTTTCCTTTGTAAACGGGAACTCTAAGAAGATTATACGACGCAAACCTAAGTTACTTTCTCAAATACACGTATTAAAAACGACAGAATACCCTAAAAGAAACACCAGACAGAATACCATTAAACCCCTACTCTTTCCTTTACTCTTAGTTATACCACAATAGTTAAAGACAATTAGTAGTAGTCGGAAGACAAGAATGGGGATTGTGTAAGGGCAGAAATACGTGTTAAAAAGTACCGTAGTCATATACTATTGTGATGAAACGTCGAGTTTGTATTATAATACCTCTTTTTTTTTCGGTGAAATCTAGTTGATAACCAAAACATCGGTTTGAAGAGAAGTTAAGAAGTACGTTTTTTTTTTTTTTTTTTGATTGATTGTTTAAAACTGTTAAGTAAAAAAAAAGACATGTCAGTTATCGATTAGTGGAATGATTTAAATGTAAATCCATACGACATAAAATAGACCATCTTTACTGAAAGTCAAGAATTAAACCTCCATATAAAACTTGTCCCATTTCTTTCATAATGTTTCTAAGGATTCAAATATTATCACATTGTAGAATACACGTACGACGAAAGGGAGACACTACCATAATCACTCGTCTATGATTGTCATTGTGAACCTCTTGAAATAATAGGTTAAAACACACGTAAGTTATCCTAATACTCAAAAACTAGTATGTTTACGTTTTCTCTAAACCGTCATTGTCTTTCGCTGTCTCAAGATCTTCGTGTTAAAGGTAAAATAATTAGACTCTATCTTGATGAAAAAGGTTTAACGATGTGTCGAACTTAATAGACAAGTCGAAAGAGACAAATAAGGAACGTGGTGATTGGAGTCTTACAACCACCAAATGTATTTAAGTGTTAGGATACTTTAGACCCCCCCGACCTTTAGAAACCTACGATAGGTGTGCTGATTCGACCTCGGTTATTTTACAAATCGAAAGAAATACCCACCAGAGACAATCAGAACCAATCACTGGACACATTCAACCTTCACTACTTCTTCTGAGAACTCTAAATAAATTCCATTTATTAAAATTATCGAGTGTTTAATTGATCTTTAGAGAGATTATACGTAAACTCAAAACAAGATTTTAGGAGAAAAATATACTCTTTGAGAATTTCCCCCACAGAGTCAATAAAATCGTTGATTGGGAGAACTTTCCTGGGTAGGTCAAAAATTAAGGTGACATGAAATCTCGTCACCTATTGTTCCAAGGACCCAACAACGGTTATTTTTTTTCTACGTCCAGATCTTAAACAAGTGTTTCCTATAAGAGGGAAAAAAGGGTAACGCAGAAAAGATGGTACAATAGAAATAAGTTTTATGGGGCTCCGAGTACGGTAGACCTATTGAGAGGTTAACAGTAGACGATGAAAGATCAGTGGTGTAGAGGACAACTCGACCGTAGGAGAATCAGGAGGAGAGATGGTGGTGAGGACGGTGATGGTACCCGTTGAAGTTAAAGGTACACCTTTTACGTGGTTCGTTTATCGAAGTCAGAGAAATTTTCGTAAAAAGGAAAGTCGTAAGGTGAGGGTACCGGTGTTGACTGGACACAGTCATAGGTCGGGAGAAGATGAGATAGCAGGGTGAAAGTCGTTACGTTGTTCGATCATCGGGAGGTCAAGGTAGTCAGAAAACACGTCACGAATCAATGAGTCAACACAGGTTGAGAAACGATGAGAAAAGAGAAGGTAAAGTATTAATATAGGTTAAGAACTTTTCAGACAGTAATATAGAGACCGACGTTAGAGTACAACACTATGACATATCCGAAGAAAATGATTCGGAACTTTGAAACGATTACAACAAGAAAAAAGATTTAAAATAAATAAAGGAAATAGAAAATCGACGTGACACAGAAACAACGACGTACGTCCGAAAGAGATCAACACAACACTTTCTAAGAACAACGTCACCGAAGAAAGCAGTATCTCATACCCGAGACCCACGAACCCGAAGTCATCAACACCACGTACCCCATTACGTGTTATTACTCGTGTCCGAGTAATTAACACCGTGTACCCGAATCAACGAGGTGTCGTACACCCTATAAGGGTCTGGTCCCTAGATTCGGTACAAGGGACGTAACTGTCCGTCCAAGAATTTGTGATCTGGTGGTCCCTTCAGGGTAGAACAAGAAAACTGTTTAGGTAAGTTACGAAGAAGTTGGACTACCGTCCCGAGCATAGACTAAGTTAAAACTTAACTTCCGTTTATAACGTTCAGTATCACAATGACAAGTCAATGACAAAATGATTCGACTTTACCTTCCTTCTATATTCGTCCTTGAAAGTTATTTACTTTGAATTCGAAGTTTGGAACTACTCCCATAATCATTACCATGGTGACTGTCTTTATCTTTGACGACCCCATGCCCCACTTTGTGACAACATCTCTTCTCAAAGTTTAACACCTGAGTAAATATCTAAATTCCACTTACACTTATAACGTATAAAAAAATTATACGTTAAACTCCACTTACATTTATGACGTAAACTTTGCAAGGGATCTTTAATTTTTATATTCTGACCATTAACGACCTTTCCACTCTGACGTTTACCACTAGACTTTACAAACTCATCGACAGTAAACTGTTGTCACCGACATTCCCTCAATCGTCAAGGATATAAATTATGAAAGAGTACCCAAGGAAATATTTATGGTGGATTAAATTAAACAAATTAGAAGTATGGTTGACTTTCCCTCTTATAATAATAAAAGTGAAATGTTAAACCTTTTGAATCCCTTAGATAACTATCTCGATATTCTATAGAGTCACCTTTCACATGTCCTTGTCTCAGGTTCCCTGTATCTGTCAAAATCACTTACTTCAACGAGTTGTTCATGAAGAACCAATTAACTAAATGATCTCAGTCTTATAAAGTCCCTTTTCTTTTAAATTTCTTTTCAGGTAAAAAGTTACTACTTACGTCTATAAGGTTCCTATAATTTTTTTCTACTTCTGATTCTTCTTTATCAACCAAAAGGGTCGGGTGAGTGACGGTTAGGAATTTTTCGTTCCGAGTCCCCTCACTTCTCCCAAGTCCAATTAACGTACTGTGTCTTCTCGGTATTGGACCTCTTTATACCGTCACTCATCTACTTCTCGAACTTCACAGTCCTCCAAATTCACTTCAAAACGGAATTAAAGTAAAACACCAAAAAGAATCAACTATATCAGGACCATCGGACCCACTTTAAGGTCACCCATGTTATCCTTTCAGTGACCTCCTAACACTTTGGTCCCGAACCCTTAGTTTACTTTCTGACGGACCTTAAATATGGGTGGGAAATCTCACAGTCTGGTCCCATAGAGAAGTAGAGGGTCGGGTGATTGGTCTTGTCAGTTTCCGGGTTTGTATGAAAGTTCCCCTCGACTTTTCACAGTTCCTATAGAAGTTGTAACCCACTCGGGTGACGAGAGACGGTGTCCTCACTTCATCCATTATAACGGATAACTCTAGAATTTTGATCTCGTATGTCCAACCTGAGGTGTTGACAAGAATCTGACAAACTGACACACCTAGTGTTGTTTGACAACTGATAAGAAAAAAAAAAAAAAAAATTTAAAATTTTAGAAATTAAGAATGTACGCAAGGGTTTGTAGTTGGGGGGAGGGTGGAGGGAGGGGTGTTGTAGAGAGACCCAGTAGGGGTACGTGGTCGGGGTTCGTTCGACGTGGGATGCAGTCTGTACCTGACCGCTAAGTTAAGAATGTACTGTCATATGTACAATCTTAAGGGTAAGAGGGTTTAGTAGGGTGGGAGAGGGAGAGGGAGACTCAGGTTTTCAGACCATATGTGTAGACACAGAAAAAAGGACAGAACGTATGTCCCAGCAGTAACGGTAGAAGGATTTAAGGTATATATACACAATCATATGACATAACCACAAAAAGAAAGACCGAATGAAGTGAGACATATTAACCGAGGTCAAAGTGGGTAGAGTAGTCTTGACTAAGTTTACTTAAGAAAAATTGCCGACTCATTATGAGGTAACACATATACATGGTGTCGAAAGAATAGGTAAGTAGACGACTACCTGTAGATCCAACAAAGGTACAGGACCGATAACATTTGTCACGACGCTACTTGTAACCCCATGTACACAGAGAAAGTTAAGACCAAAGGAGCCACACATACGGGTCTTCACCCTAACGACCCAGTATTCCATCAAGATAAACGTTAAAAAATTCCTTAGAGGTGTGACAAGAGGTATCACCGACATGATCAAACGTAAGGGTGGTTGTCACATCCTCCCAAGGGAAAAGAGGTGTGGGAGAGGTCGTAACTGATAAGAATTTCTCTATCCTCACGGTCTGGTGAAATGGACAGAGGACTCTTTGAACATACACCCAGTTCTTTGTTGTCTTGGTCTGTACCTCGTTGACTGACCAAGTTTTAACCTTTTCTTCAGACTACTCCGATATATCACAGTAGGACGAATAAATTGAAGACACGTTTCATGTAGTGCACTTTACGGTCCGACCTACTTAGTGTTTGACCTGAGTTCTAACGACTGTCTTAATAGTTTTGAAAGTCTATACGTCTACTATAATTATGGTGAGATTACCGTCTATCACTTCTCCTTGATTTTTCGGAGAACTATTCCCACTTTCTCCTCTCACTTTTCCGACCGAACCTTGAGTCGTAAGTTTTTTGATTCTAGCACCGTGGACCAGGGTAGTGAAGTACCGTTTATCTTTCCGTTTTTCACCTTCATGACTGTCTAAAATGAAAGAACTTGAGGTTTTAGTGACGTCTACCACTACCGTCAGAACTTTAGTTTTCTACGAACAAGGAACCTTCCTTTCGATACTATTTGGATCTGTCGTATAATTTTTCGTCTCTGTAGTGAAACGACTGTTTCAACAACAATTATAAGTCTGTGATTCAACACAAACTAAAAAACGATGGACCATCTAACGTCGTGTGATCCGAGGGAGGTGATAGAGGATCTCAAACGAGTTCAAGGACAAGTAACTCAACTACTACGATACATTGGTAGAGTAAGAGACGGTGGGGGAAGAGGAAAATGGAAGTTAGAAAAGGTCGTAGTCCCTGAGAAGGTCACTCAGTCTAGAAAGGTAGTCTACAGTTTCATAACCACGAGTTTGTAGTCGTAGTCAGGAAGGTTACTTATAAGTTCCAAGTAAAAGAAATCCTAACTGACTAAACTAAAGGAACGTCAGGTTCTCTGAGACTTCTCCGGTCGTGGTGTTAAGTTTCGTAGGTAAGAAGTCTCGAGTCGGAAGAAGTACCAGGTTGAGTATGTAGACATGTGCTGAGGACCTTTTTCGGCATCGAAACTGACATACCTGGTTGTTGTTGAACCTGACAAAGTCAGACTTCGTCCACTAGAACCTTACAGAAGGTTCAAGGTACACCTTCAAAGAGGTTCAATCCGAAGTTGTACAGGAAGAGAGATGAACGACATTACAGAAAGAGGGAAATTGTTCAATTTTGATCCTTGCCATTAAAATCTTCTGAGAATGGGTGTTTTTTACACAATTGTAAAACAGCAAAGTATCTACACAGTAGACCGTACACTAACGGTCCAACGAAAAGCTGAACCCATCTTTCTCTGACTGTTCACTGAAAGGTGGACCCTACTCTATCTATCTATCTTTCATAATTCACCTAGTCGTGCTAACCGAGGGAGACCTCTAAGACCCCAACTCAGAAGACCCTGACTTCGGAATAAGAAATGTGAGGAAATAATGACAAATGTTCGAACGATTCAGACGTGGTAAAATATGGTTACAGTAGGAAGTGAGTCGATTGGACTCCGTGTCTCGTACGCCACCCCTCCCCTCCCGTTCCGAGACAGGGAGAACGAGGAGAGTCGGTCACCCATCAGTACGTGTAACAAAAAGTCAGACCAGGAGCCCGAGTCGTAGGTCTAGAGATCACATATTGTTCACGATGCCAAGGGTAAGGAGAGAGGGGTCCAGAGTCTTGTGGTAGTTGGTAGGACTTGTTTCGGGACGTTCGACATTATTTTTCCAAAATTTTGGAGTCTTTCCTCTCGGACTCCTTCATGGTGGTCTTAGTTCCGTATAATCATAGTGAGTTACCTCTTTCGTCCGAGAGGGAAGGTATTTCTCTCACGAGTGTTCGGGCGGAAAGCTCCGTAGTGTCTAAAGGACTCCGGACACCTGATCGTTCAATCCAGGGTAAAACTCTGTTTACTAGACTATATTTTCTACTAGGTACCCGTTCGTCAGTTGTCTCTTTTGTAACTATTCGAGGAGCTTTTGTTTTATGGTTGAGCAGATCCGTTTTTTTCTTTTACACCTACTTCCGGGATATATTGTATGTCTCTATATAACGAATACCTTCTATCATTGAAAGAGAGAGGAACACTTGAGAGGAACGAAAGGGCGGAAGGAACTGAGACCTTAGGAATAAGGTTACTAAGAATACATCATCGGGTTTTATATTTGGTTCTAACCACCGTCCTTCCTCCTATCAAACACCCACCTCGGTACGTTACGATGATCGGATATCAGGAGGGATGGGAGGAGGGATATGGATCGGGTGATGATCTGGGACGACTCTGTCGAGACCTCGTCAGATCCTAAGGTCTGTCGTACCATCCTTTTAGTGACTAGGACCCATTCCCGACGTTATCATGAAAGAACATATATTTTTCATCAACAATCAAATATAAACAACAAGACTTAAACAAATAAGGTATAATTACCAAAAGGTAGATAAGGATTAAGGATTACAGATCCAAAGACACACTAGAATGGAGAAGAATATAAAGATTATATCAGAACAGTAAGACAGGGAATAAAAGGTATACAGTTCCAGAGAGGTACGACAAAAGAGACTGACGTTCGATTACGAAACGTAAATACACTCATTGAAGATGAGTGGAAATCCGGAGTCCATTACAGTAAAGGAATCGTTGTAAGTGGTTTTGGACTTGATATTAACTCCGGAACAAAATACGAGAGTTTCACATAAGAAGGAAATATTGTGAAACAGTATTAAAGTCAATACAGAGGTACACTAATCGACGATTTATGGGTCGTACGGGTAATTTGAGATTCGAGGTTCGTGTTTGTACATTAGTGCAAATAGTCATTGATTGTTGTAACTCTTTATTACTTTCAAGTCATTTCTAAACGACTTACTTATTCACAGTATTGGTCTACTCCGAAGGGTATCTAAAGAGAAATTCTAGTTTATTTTTCAACATCAAAATTATCCAAAGTTCAAATATAGTCCAACTATCAAGTTGTTAGTCTAACTCAAACCGCATATATTACCGGGATATGAATCTGCCACGGAAATAATTTCATGAAAAGGAACATACCATCGTAAAAAAATTTTCGATCAGAAAATTTTTTATAAATGAAGAAACGAACGTAGACTAGAACCAACGTCGTACGCCTAAAAAAGAACGTCACCCGTGAGACCTCGTACGGTCGAGTCATCAACTCTGAACGTCCGTCGAGTCATCAACACTGAAGCAACAAGGTGTCGTACACCTTAGAATCAAGGGGTAATCTCCAGTTTGGGGTACAGGGGACGTAACGTTCCGTCTAAGAATTGGTGACCTAGTGTTTCTTCAAGGACATACCATCGTAAATTAGAAATGTGGCTAGGACACTTCTTACATTCGACCAATAGTTAATTGTAGAACGTGTACCCCCTTGTTTCTTTAGTGAACTCTTCGACATACAAAGGAAACGAAGATTTGGATTGATCACTGTCTGGATCTTGTTCTATGCTAAAATCGGACCACTATTAATAAAAAATTTAGTGCAGATATCCTCCTAGGGTTGAACCTAGAATCAGAACCTCGAATTGGATAGTCATTAAGTCTTTAGGTATCTGTTATATGGTGACCTCTTCCTTTACCGTTGGGTGAGGTCATGAGAACGGACCTTTTAGGGTACCTGCCTCCTCGGACCATCCGACGTCAAGTACCCCAGCGATTCTCAACCTGTGCTGACTCACTGAAGTGAAAGTGAAAGTACGAAACCTCTTCCTTTACCGTTGGGTGAGGTCACAAGAACGGACCTCTTAGGGTCCCTGCCCCCTTGGACCACCCGACGGTAGATACCCCAACGTGTCTCAGCCTGTACTGACTTCGTTGAATCGTCGTCACCGTCGTTCGATTTCAACCATAGAGACTAAGTACAGAAGGGAATCCAAGACCGAATGGATTGACTCATTCGTTTGTGGAACAGGAGTTCTCCCAAATAACCTCCGTTTTGGTTCAACAGTAATATGTAGAAATATATATGTCTTCATACTACAAGAAAGTAGTGTTTAGGTTTACGCCGATACGTTTTGGTCGAGGAATGATTTTATACACCGTTATTGTAACCCTGTAGAGTAATATGTGGACGTAGGGTTTGCGAACCTGTCTTATTCGGACCTCACAAAGATACTTTAATGAGACAATTCACCTTAAAGTCGTTGGTTTTTAAATTTTACACTTTTTTTATAAGTCTCCTTCGGAACAATTTCCGTAATCATTACCCCGTATTCTTGTACAATAGAAGTTAAACATCCGTACTTAGGTCTGAGTCATTAATCATCGGTTTTTATATAACGTAAACCCTTAAAGTCTGTGACCACCTTATTAAACCCTACCTTAAGGAGACAAATTACCTAGTAACACGTGACTATAAAAAGAAAAGTTTTTGTTGTAAAAGGTACACCCACATAAAAGAGAAGACTGAGGTAAATGAGTAATGACTGTCCATGACGAGTACCAAATGAGAAGACTGTACAAAGTACAACTGCAAGTAGACAAACATAATATAGCTTTGATGTGAAATTCTGTTAAACGGAGACTTTTATGAAAGCAGTAATTTCGTTTAGGAAAGTCCTACGGCGGGTTCTCTTTAATTAAAGATTCTCTCGTTAATGAATAACAAGTATGTCAGAATAGACTTCTTTCCAGATCTCAGAACCTAGAGGTTTCCGTTGAAGTATCTTTCACAGTAACCCTGAGGCGACCACCAGTTCACCACTTTTTAGACGGAACGTTACGTCCCTTACACCCAAGATAGGGACCACCCCCTTGATTCTAGGGTACACACCACCTCGTTAATTCGGGTGTCCGACGTCGGTGACTCAGGCACCGACGTTGATGACTCGGACGAGAGAACCCTCGTGCACACGGTGTTGATCTCTGGACACGTGGTGTCGTTTCCTAAAGTGTACCACGTTACTTCTAGGACACACGACGTTCATTCTGGGTTGTGTCGGTTTATTTATTTAATTCATTTGCAATTCTTTTTTCACGGTAGTTCAGGAGTATTACAAGACCTTTCTGACATCGTATAACTCTTTCTCTAGTAAAACTCGAGAGAGTATAGAGGTCCTATATGGGGTTTTGTAAATGACGATTCATCTTTTCCTGACGAGTACGAGTCAACGAGTCAGTCAAGGTTGAGAAACGCTGGGGTACATAATATCAGGCGGTCCGATGGAGACAGGTACCCCAAAGGGTCCGTTCTTATGACCTAACCTAACGGTAAAGACACGTAACACGGTTTTGCTTCCGGTCTTTCTCTCGATCCTCTTTTTATTCTGTTTTAGTTCTTCTCTCGAGAACCGTATCCCAAACATAAACGGTAGAAGCCGCGTGTAGAGACAAAGTCAACCTCCCGTACCTTATCAGAGATTCTATGACTACCGAGACCCGGTTTATCTCTTCCTTTACTCAGTTTTAACATACTCAATTACGTAATGTCTTCGTTTTACAAATATACGTCTGGATCGACTAAGACTTTTTAATGGTAACGTTAACCGCCAAAATGTCTATTATGGTTTCTTATCTGATTCTGTCCAGTGTCTCGGAGTGGAAATAATTAGGGATCTTTATCGCCTAGATCTAATTCCAATTCCGTATGATCACCTTAAACTCCTTCAAACATTACGGAATTTACGGTGAGGGAGACAACGTAGACAAGTGACCACTACATCTCGTGAAGTGAATCCTTTTATTCATGGAAGGTACTCGTGAGTTAAATCAACAAACTTTTTCGTTAACCTCTTTTTGTCTAAGAACAAGTCAGACTTTAAGTCTTCTTTGAGAACCGTCGAAATACTTACTACTCTGAAGGTGAAAGGTACAACTTTAACGACCGGGACAACGACTATAGGTATTTAATTCGTCGACCCAACAATAACAACAAAAAAGAAAACGTCACTTCGTGCGTCACGAGTGTCACGTGTTATCCGGGGAATCTTCATACAGATTAGACAGATAAGGGTAATTTTTTTTCTTGTTTGACCTTTCTCCTAGTATTTGTCTCAGTCAATGTTCATGTAGACATGTTTTGACCTCTCAATTCAAGGTTCTCCTAAATGTAACCCTTTTAGGGGTTTCGTTATTTTCCTCTGTTCGTGTTTGCGTAGGTGTGAGATTTAGTATTCCGATTCAGACGAGAGTTCGGTTGTACGACTAAGTTTCGTAACCTTTCGAACACGAATTATTTTGTAAGTTTATCAACACAAGTGTCATAGTACCCAACGAATATTACTAACAAAGTGACTCTTCCTCCCTGGCGTCCTTTAATAAAATAATACGTTAAACGATTAAATTCTACAGATGGAAGAACGATATCACCAAAGTACTAGACTTCTGGGATAGTTTCTCGTCTTACAACTAAAGGCGGAGGTGAGGTCATGTCAGAGTCTTGTCTAGAAATTGGTTTCGACCCTCTGTAATCAAGAAAATGCTATTACTATCTGAAGTTAGTGGTATAATAGTGAAATTTAAACCCCGTCGTTCGTGGTAATTATTGAAATACGTCCAGATTCATGAATAAATCCTCTCTTAAACGATACTAACCTCAGTAGGTCCGACCCTCAATACCGTGAGAGACCAAGTGGGAGTAGAAACGTACTGTCTTGTCCGTCGTTGGACCTCGTAAATATCCGTCTACTCCGAACCGACACAAATATTCATTGTGGACACAAATAGACACGAATCGCTACGGTCTATGAGAAAACACTTCTTATCGAATCAAAGGTGGTTATACGATCAGTAAAGACTACTTCCGAATACCAGAGTAAAACAGAAGGTTCTTAAGAAGAAAAGAGGTCGAAAGATGTAAATCAATCTAAACTTATCTTAATCTTTACAAATCTTAGTTAATAACATCCCGACTTAAAGATTTGGATTCACTGTCTTTATCGTAAAATTTTTACCATTAGGAGAATTAAATGAAATCTTTCTCTAAAGGAAGAAGACATACGAGTAAAATAGAGAGAGGGAGAGAGGTTCGTTGGTACATGTACAAAAACCTCCGTATTGTCGAGATTGGACAGGTCATCGTCTACGTAACTTTACGGAGTGATAACACTAACGTCAAGTTCCAAATGAAGTCTGGAACTCGATCAATCCCTTTGTGAACTGTAGAGTTGAGGTTAATACATCATCAATGGCTCGATGTTTCCGGTGTGTATTGACGGACGTTAACCAATATCGACCTCTCCTAGTCTTCTTGTTATCGTCTCCTGACGTAAAGAGAATTAGAGGTTTTTGTTGTCATGGAGTCCAGTACCAAGGAAAGGTTTTATATGACTTCGTGACCTTTTGTTATCTTGAGGAAAGTCTAATCTTCGTTGACTCTATAAAGAAGTTTAACTTTTACATTATTTCAGTAGAGATGCTTCAGAATGTCTGGATGTAAACAGAGACAAAGAAGGAAAGAAAAAGAATTAACAAATCTTTCGTAAGAAGAAGAAAAAAAAGGTCTTTCTAAGTCAATAACTTAACGATAGACCAATATGGAGAGGAAGTTTACCATTGGGTGAGGTCACAAGGACGAAACTCTTAGGGTCCCTGTCCCCTCGGACCACTCGACGGCAGATACCCCAGAGTGTCCCAGCCTGTGCTGACTTCACTGAATCGTCGTCGTCGTCGTATGGAGAGGAAGTGAAAAGAGAAAGAGAAGGAACAGGTCAGAACTAAGACTCAGTCAGACGGTTCCACAAAGTAACGGTTCCCGTCTGAAACAAAGGGTTCCCAAAACAAACACTTTTGTTTGACGAAGAAGTGTATACTAAAGAAATTTTTAATAAAAGACAAAATGACAAAACATCAACTTACAATAGTTATATTATTGAAATGGAAAGACCCCTGACAAAATAAAAGTGTCTCCTTAGGAGTACGAAAGGTACCCAAAGTATTTCTTTCATATAAATAAACGTTTATTTATGAAAAAGTAACATTTATACCCAAGATTTAACAGAAGAGTTCGTAAGTAAGATATACTAAGGTTGAGATACTATAAGACCTTTTTTTTTTTTTTGTTTTGTACCTCTGTCACTTTTTCTAGACACCAACGGTCTGACCCCTCGACCCCACTCTATTGTCTCGTGTCTCCCAAAAATCCCGTCAATTTTATACGACGTACTATAATATCACTACCTATAAACAATAATACGTAAACAGGTAAACAGGTTTGGGTAACCCGAAGGGATCACCGAGTATACCATTCCTTAGGTGGACGTTACGTTCTCTGGACCCAAACTAAGGACCCAACCCTTCTAGGGGACTTCCTCCCGTACCATTGGGTGAGATCATAAGAACGGACCTCTTAGGGGTCCCTGTTTCCTCGGACCGTCCGATGTCAGGTACCTCAACGTTTCTCAGCATGTACTGACTCACTGATTCATGTCACGTCGTGTGACTTATATGTTGTGGTTCTCACTCGGGAATCCATATTATACCTGAAGTCTACTAATACTACGTAGTTACATCAGTAGAAACCACTTTTCATTAGTAGAAACACTTACTATAATTCTTACTTCCTGTGAGATGTATATACTCCCGTCCTCTATATACCATTTAGAGACATGAAAGAAGAGTCAAAACAATTGGATTTTGACGAGAAATGTATTAATAAATTTAAAAAAAGTAATGAATATACAACATAAAGGAAGATAAAAAAAAGAGGGTCTTATCTACATAAAGGAAAGGAAGTTGTGATATCAGATTCTTAAAAGGATACAAAAACTTTCCTCTCATATTTCTTGAGTACATGGATACTGAGACGAAGTTGTCAATATGAATAAACTGGTTATAAAAAGTGAAGAAGTAAAATTTTATAAGACAATTTTACATCATCGATAGTACGTAAATATATTGAGAAAGGGACAACTATAATCTAATCAAAATCAAAAGGTAAGACTTCCGTTTACGTCACTAATTTGACTAAAAAAAAAAAAAAAATGTAAGAAACGGAGGAGTGTAAATCCAAATAAAGAAACTCAAGTCTCCGATGAAAAGTATGAGAACTGTATATAACGACTTAATGAAAGATTATCGGAACTCGTTAAAAACGAAAGTTGGTGTTAAAATAAAATACATTAATTTTACAATATCCAATTTCTAACAAACATAAACCAAATGAATCAAAAAGAAAATTATGACCTTTGGGACTTGTCAAAACTTACCGAAAGTAATCAAAAGTAAGATTAACCCGAAAGAGTAAACATTCGACAGGAACGTGAAACGAATAGATGAAGATCCCAAAAGTTTTACAAATTCAGCATATAAAAGATATACTGTAGAGATATATGATTCCTATAATTTGTAAACATTTTCACTTTCAACGAGTCTACACAGGGTGTGAAACGTTGGGGTACTTGATATCGGATCAATGATAACTGATAGTCAAGTCAAGTCAGCGAGTCAGTACAGGCTGAGAAACGTTGGGGTACTTGACGTCGGACGGTCCGGAGGGACAGGTAGTAGTTGAGGGTCTCAAGTGAGTCTGAGTGTAGGTAGTTCAGTCACTACGGTAGGTCGGTAGAGTAGGAGACAGCAGGGGAAGAGGAGGACGGGGATTAGGGAGGGTCGTAGTCTCAGAAAAGGTTACTCAGTTGAGAAGTGTACTCCACCGGTCTCTTGGCCTCAAAGTCGAAATCGTAGTAAGGAAGGTTTCTTTAGGGTCCCGACTAGAGGAAGTCTTACCTGACCAACCTAGAGGAATATCAGGTATCAATTTCGATATCTGATATCAGGTATCGGACGGTCCGAGGAGACAGGTACCTTAAGAGGTCCGGTCTTATGACCTCACCCATTGACAAAGGTAGAGGTCCCCTAGAAGGGTTAGGTCCCTAGCTTTGGTCCAGAGGACGAAACGTCCGTCTAATAAATGGTAGACTCTGTGGTCCCTTCGGGTAATTCGTATAGACTCCCTGTTAAAAATTTTCTGTTTTGATCTGTAAAAAATTCACTTTTTCACTACAATTTTGTAAAATTTAGACTCCTCTGAACTGAACAGTTTCAAACTCGTATGGACCCACTCACGTCACCTATCACTAATCACGGTTCGGAAGTTATCAGAAGAATCACCTTTAGAGGAGATCCTTGTAACTAATTACAAAATAAAGAACTGTAACTTTACGTCTATATACTCCTATATACCTGTTTGACTCTCTTTTGATACGTCTCTTAAAATTGGGGAGTTAGAACCTTAATAATTTTACGTAAAATTTTATTACGTAGAGGATTTATCGATAAGAAATAAAGAAGTATAAGGTAAATTTATATCCCACCCAGTCCAATCCACAAAAGTTTCTCAGACACTATCCACCAAAAGCTAAGGGTCTGGACAAAGTCATTCTCGATACCATCAAACAACCCATGGTCAGGATCTGGAGGGAAACTATAAAACCACTGACAAATGGAAGTCTATACGTTAATGACAAATATTTACTCCTTACGACGGTAAAGGAGAAGTGAGCGGGGGACTGCTAATCTTTTCTCTATTGTCTCTTATCTTAAACTTTCTACCTTCAAGTCAAGTCAGCGAGTCAGCACAAGTCGAGAAACACTTGGGTAACTGACGTCGTGCGGTCCGGAGGGACAGGTAGTTGTTGAGGACCTCGAATGAGTTTGAGTACACGTAACTCAACCACTACGGTAGGTTGGTAGAGTAGGAGACGGTAGGAGAAGAGGAGAGCGGAAGTTAGAAAGGGTCGTAGTCCCATAAAAGTTTACTCAGTCGAGACGTAGTCCACCGGTTTAATAACCTTAAAGTCGAAGTTGAAGTCAGGAAGGTTACTTGTTAGTCCTGACTAGAGGAAATCCTACCTGACCAACCTAGAAGAACGTCAGGTTCGCTGAGAGTTCAGAAAAGGTTGTGGTGTTAAGTTTTCGTAGTTAAGAAGTCGTGAGTCGAAAGAAACATCAGGTTGAGAGTGTAGGTATGTACTGATGACCTTTTTGGTATCGGAACTGATCTGTCTGAAACAACCGTTTCATTACAGAGACGAAAAATTATACGATAGATCCAACCAGTATTGACAAGAAGGTTCCTCTTTCACAGAAAATTAAAGTACCGACGTCAGTGGTAGACTAAAACCTCGGGGGGGGTTTTATTTCAGACGGTGACAAAGGTGACAAAGAGGGAGATAAACGTACTTCACTACCCTGACTTACCGTATTAAAATCAAAAGAATTACAACTTGAAATTCGGTTGAAAAAGTGAGAGGAGAAAGTGAAAGTAGTTAGTTCTCCAAGAAATCAAGGAGAAATGAAAGACAGTATTCCCACCATAGAAGACGTATAGACTCCAATAATTATAAAGAGGGTCGTTAGAACTAAGGTCGAACACGATTTTACCTGAACTTACCCACTTAAATTGAGTCTACTGGTGATATAGATGATGACACCCGTTCTTAGGGAATCTTCTTTACCTCATCGGTAGTATCAGTTATTTCTCAGGTTTTACGTCATGAAACTACGTCAGAGTTATTACTGTCTTACTATAGAGAAGTAAAGGTTCCGTTTGGTAAGATACAGTGTCATTAGGTTCAGATACGGGGTTGGTCATTACGACTTCTTCGACTTCGACTTGCCAAGATACTTCTGGATGTTCGGGAAAATCTTGATTTTGGATTTTTTCTACAGGAAAAGTAATATCCTCTGACCTTACGTTTTCATCCTTCAGTTCTTTGTGGACCTCACTGTCCGTTTAAACAGGACCCTCATGTCTTATTTCGTCCCGTTTCCGACTATCTCAAGACGGTTCTCTTGCGTGACCAGTATCGTTTGTGGTAGAAGGTCGTGTTCTCTGTACAGATGTGCAAAGATGTGTACCTGTAGTGGTCCACCAGTTGTGGTTTTAGTCTCACTAATATAAGAAACCTCGTTTTCTACCTCTTCGAGATATGTCAGTCGTTTTTGTTCTGGTCCTCGACTGACACCGAGTCTAGCACTTGAGGAATAACGGTTTAAGTCTAAATTTAAGTTCTTTCACCCCTTTTGGTGATCTGGTAAGTTCATACTGGATTTAGTTTAGGAAATACTGATATGTCACCTTCACTATTTAGTTAAATTCCCTGATCTAGACTATCTGTCTCACGGACTTCTTGATACGTACCTCCAAACACTATAACATGTCCCCTGTCCCTCGTTATGATAGGGGTCCTTTTTCTTTACACTTTTTAGTTGTACCGACAGACTCCTCCGGAATGTTTATCGACTCTTTTCTTCTCTTCGGTCTTCGTTTCCTCTTTTCCTTTCTATATAAGTAAACTTACGTCTCAATGTTTCTTATCGTTCCTCTCTATTCTTTCGGAAGTAGTCACTAGTCACGTTTCTTTATCTCCTTTTGTTATCTTATCCTTTCTTTCTTCCTTTTCACTGTCTTTTACAAGAGACTTCTCGGTACATACAAACTGTGGTATTCTTTATCGGGGTATCCAGACTTTTCAGACAACACTACTATCCTCCATTCCGAAATGACGCCTATTCGACAGGTATACGACATCTTACGCTTTCATAGACGGAATTATGTTTCGACATACGTAATTCCGTAAGTTATCAAGAAAGACAGTCAAGACTCTCCTTGGATCGTCTTATTTAAGTTTACGTATAAAATCCTTATAGTTAAGATACTTCTAAGGATTGGAAAGGGAAGAGGAAGTAGATTATAGTTTGAATGGACAAAAACAAGACCCACTAGAAACAGTTCGTGCAGAATCTACTAATATCAATTAATCAATTTGTTCTGACATTTTTCTATAATTATCGAATACTATTAAATTACTCTATGTAGGATCGGAGTGAGTTATTGTACCATGAAAATTGTTCTCAGAAACTACGAAGTTAAGTTTTTGTACTGAGTACCATCTTCAAATTCCTTACGACGACCATTCACATCACCACCACCATTAGACTAGTCTTAAAAATGTCTCTTAAATATAATCAGAAATTTTAAAAGGTGGTTCCTCCGGTAGATGTAATAGATACCTCTTTACGGTACATACATACATACTACATACACATATATATAGATATATCTATATCTATATATCAGATATATCGTATATCTGAAAGAGTCTTAAAGGGATAAAGAGAGAAAGTGTGTGTCTGTGTTAAATACATCCCGAAGTCGATTTTTACGGATATTCTTTTGAATCAAACTTAAACAAAATGAGATCGTGTACATTTTAAAATTAATATGACAGTAATTAAGTCTAATTTTGTCTTTTTATATAAATAAGAGTGAAGTTACCATTCCGATTGAAAAGATAGAAATACCCTTTATTTAAAACGACTTCTCTTTTTTTTTCAACCGGTAAGACGGTCATGGATCGTCACAGTAGATCAGTACAAGGAATTGATGAGTCTGGGAGTCAAATGAATAGATTTTTTTTTTTTTTTTTTTTCCTAGTTATCATGGATAGTGCCTCCTAACAAAACTCTTACTTAGTTCTATTTATGTAAAATAATGTGATATATGTAACATTATCGATGACTATTGTATTGACTACGTTCTTGACCTTATACTCTTAACATTAAATTTTTTCTTTTCCTTAAAGCTAAGACTGTGTAACTTAAAGAAAAGTGATAAACAAAGGATCTTTATCAACTTAGTTTCTACTATTTTTGGTATTCGGATCTAAATAATTTCCCATGAACCAACTACTGGAGATTTTCCAATATAAATGAATAAAGTTTCCGAACTTCCTTATCCAAAATACCCCAACGTAAAGAACATAACATAAGAACCACTTTACCACTCAAAGAAGATCATAGACGGACAGTCCTCTTGACTGAACAATTGTTTAAGGTCCCCATCGACACTTCTGCTTTCGACAGTCATTGAAGGGTAATTCAAAGTTCGAAGTCAGATCTTACCTCTTACACGATCAGAGACACTACCTACGACGACGACGACGAAGACGATTGAGCGCACTACCTACTAGGAAGGGGTTACGACGTAAACTTTACCGAAAGACAACACTTATCAATTAGAATAACTCAAGTTTAACTTTGAAAGAGTCTTAAGTGTATATAAAACCAAAACTTTCGATTAGGTTGATACTGATTCTATAAATCCTGAGTTAAAACGTTTAGTATGAAATATATGATAACACCTTCCACACTCCACACACATAAAAGAATAAAACTTCTTTTTATATCTTTAATAATTACACTAAAATCCACTCCCGAAAAATTGTCTAGACACTTAGGAAAAACTCCTGTCTTAATAAAATGATAGTTGTCGACTTTATTACGGGGTTTATTCAACTTTAAATTATAAGGTAAAATGAACTAGTAAAATCCTCTCCCACAGAATTAACAAAACCAATTGACAAATTGTAATTTTGATAGATACGTTTCTCAAGTTAGAAAGTCCCTCTACCAGAAGTAAACTTTAACGTAGTCAACACCAATGCCAAATTTGACCCTTTGAAAAGTCTATGACCTAATTAACACCAGACTAAGAGAAATGTTCCACTACCTAAAGGTAGAAACAGTAAACTTACTTTACTCAAGTGATAAACCCAGGAAACTTTGGATTAACCATCTTCACAACCCACGTCGAAACCCTCACTTATGTCTTTCACTTCTCCTTGATTTTTCGGAGAACTACTTTCACTTTCTCCTCTCACTTTTTCAACCGAATTTCGAGTTGTAAGTCTTTTGCTTCTAGTACCGTAAACCAGGGTAGTAAGTACCCTTTATCTACCCCTTTGTCACACTCTGAAATAAAACCCCCCCGAGGTTTTAGTGACGTCTATCACTGACGTCGGTACTTTAATTTTCTGTGAATGAGGAACCTTCCTTTCAATACTGGTTGGATCTATCGTATAACTTTTCGTTACAATAATGAAACGGTTGTTTCCAGGAGGATCAGTTCCGATACCAAAAAGGTCACCAGTACATACCTACATTCTCAACCTGACACTTCTTTCGACTCACGGTTTCTTAACTATGAAAACTTGACACCACAACCTTTCTGAGAACTCTTAGTGAACCTGACGTTCCACTAGGTTGGTCAGGTAGGATTTCCTCTAGTCAGGACCCACAAGTAACCTTCGTGACTACGATTTCGACTTTGAGGTTATGAAACCGGTGGACTACACTTCTCGACTGAGTAACCTTTTCTGGGATTACGACCCTTTCTAACTCCCGTCCTCTTCCCCTACTGTCTCCTACTCTACCAACCTACCGTAGTGGCTGGACTACATGTACTCAAACTCACCTGAGACCCTCAACCACTACCTGTCCCTCCGGACCGTACGACACTAAGTACCCCAGTGTTTCTTAACCTGTGTTGACTCGTTGACTTAACTGACTTGAGAGTGTAGGTATGTACTGACGACCTTTTTGGTATCGGAACTGATTTGTCTGGAACAACCGTTATATTACAGAGACGAAAAATTATACTACAGATCCAACCAGTATTTAAAAAAAGGTTCCTCATACGTAGAAAATTAAAGTACCGACCTCAGTTGTAGAAGTCACTAAAACCTCAGGGGGTTTTATTTCAGACGGTGACAAAGGAGTAGAAAAACCATACTTCACTACCCTGATCTACGGTACTAAAATCAAAAGACTTACAACTCGAAATTCGGTTGAAAAAGTGAGAGGAGAAAATGAAAGTAGTTCTCCGAGAAATCAAGAAGAAGTGAAAGACGGTATTCCCACCACAGTAGACGTATAGACTCTAATAACTATAAAAAAAGTCGTTAGAACTAAGGTCGAACGCGAAGTAGGTCGGGTCGTAAAGAGTACTAGATGAGACGTATATTCAATTTATTTGTCCCACTGTTATATGTCGGAACTACATGAGAAAAAGGATAAACCTTGGTCAGACAACAAGGTACAAGTCAAGATTGACAACAAAGGACTGGACGTATATCCAAAGAGTTCTCCGTCTAGTCCACCAGACCATAAGGGTAGAGAAAGTCTTAAAAGGTATCAAATAACACTAGGTGTGTCAGTTCCGAAACGTATTAGTCATTTCTTCTTGATTCACAAAATACTAGGTCGTCTACAATCGTTAAACTAGGATCCAAGGAGACGAAAAAGATTTTGGTCTAACTTGTAGACCTTCAAGTGTCAAGTACATAACAACTTCGAACAGAAACTCTTAAAACTCGTAATGAACCGATCGTACAATCTACTCACGTTAACACACCATCAAACTCGTAAGAAACCGTAACGGAAAGAAACCTTAACCTTACTTTTGACTGGAAAAGGTCAGGACATCGGTGACGACTAAAGGTTTACATGACCGTATAACTCACGTCGTGAAAGTACCGTAGTAGAAAGTCCTAAACTTTATCGAGTTGACCTTAAGGTAGTGGAGGAGATCGAAACAAGTATCACTATGAAGGATTCCGGGTGAACTGAAGTGTAAGGTCCTACATACCAAGATCCACTCACAAGTGTGGTAGTACTTATAGACCCAGAACTTCTAGAAAAATATGTCAACACACAAAAAAACGACAGAGAAGAATTATAGAAGACGAAGACAACTCAGGTAGGGTAAAGACAGGAAATAAAGTAGAAACGTACTTTATAAGGGAACCATAGAGATTAAAAGAACTTCTCTAGAGATCAGAGAGTAAGAAAACAAAAGGAGATAAAGAAACGTGACTAGTGACTCCTTCCGAAAGACTAGAGAGAAACAAAAAGAAACCTTGAGACGTAAGTTTACCTACGTAGAAAGGAAAAGAGGAAACGAAAAGTGAAGAGAAGAAAAGTGTCAATAGACATTCCGGAGTCTGTCGGTACAACTAAAAAACGTAAAGAAAAAGAACCCCCACCAGAACTAGGGAGCGAAAAAGAACACCTACCAGAGAATATGTCACAGTGTTTGGAGGCAGGTATCAAGTAATATAGATCAGGGAATTTACATAAAGAGTGAAGGTGACATATTAACAATCCCTAAACTAAATCTAATATGGACTTACCAGATCACCAAAAGGGGTGAAAGAAGTTAAATTCAGACTTAAACCGTTATTCCTCAAGTACTAGACTCGGTGTCAGACGAGGACCAGAACAAAAACGACTGACATATCTCGAAGAGGTAGAAAACGACGTTTATTATATTAGTTAGACTAAAACCATAACTGGTAGAACACTACAGGAACACATCTCAGAAGAGAACACAATAACCTTATCCCACAAAAGATTGTGGTCACACAAGAGAACCGTCTTAAGATAATCGGAAACGGGACGAAGTAAGAGATGAGGTTCCGGTTTAAACGGAAAATGAAGTCCGTTTACCCATCTTTTGTAGTATTAATTACTGACCCCGAAAACTGAGTTGACTAAAAACACGTCTAGAACGGAGATAACAAGTTAATGATTTACCGGGACCTGTTTATAGATTGACGAGAGAGGTAAAAGTACAGATGTTTATCCCAATTATTAAGGATGAAGGTTTAAAAAAATCTTAAGATATTTAAGTATGTTTCATGAATCATCTTAGGATCTGATATAACCTTCGACTATTTGACTTGAAAGAAATACATATATAAAGGGATCCATTTGAAAAAGGAGTGAATAATTAGGAAAGAGAAAGGGGTGATGATACCTGACGGTCTTTCTTACGATAAACCCCATATTATCTTTTAGAAAGAGTCTAAAAAGAGGGTGTCTCTTATTTCTTATGTCGTTTTCCTGGACATAAGAACCAGGTAATAGGAGTCACAGACTGACTGCTCCTCGTTTACGTACCGGTATAAACTTACGGGTCGATAAAGGATGTCATTGTCAGTTCCAGTTTTACTATAATAGTCGGTAGTTTTTCACATTAGACAACCTTGAATTTTCCGACATTGATCTTTGGGAAGGGGAAGAATATTTATGATGGGAAATTCCGGTCAGAATTTCGAAAAATCAAAGAGAAATCTGAAAATAAAAACTAAGATGTATGACAATTACACGGAACGGAACTTGATAAACTCCAAGTAACAAATAAAAAAAGAAGAAACCTCACATAAAGTTCGTACAATAAGAATCACCAGAAAACAATTTGAAGAGTCTCCGAAGTCCGAGATCCTATTGTTACTTAATCTTCAATTATACAATAATAAAAAGGAACGACATAAAGGTAGAATCTTCCGAAGTGGGTCCTCACCGTTTTGAAAGTTTACGGACTGATATTTGGACGGCGTTGTCAAGTTTACAGAGAGTCTTAAATGTTTCTGAGGATTTACTTGGTTGTCTAACTAAAAGGTTACAAAATCTCAAACTTGTGTTTCGAAAATTGGAGACTTCATCATGTCCCCTGTGTATCCGTCTTACCATTTAAACTTAAAAGGACCGTGTCTTTACGTTAAACTATTCACTCCGGATGAGGGTCTAATGAACATGTGAGGAGAGTAAAATGATTTGAAATTGAAAGAGTGGAAGAAAGGAATTTTTATTAAGGAGTAAATTATGAATAGTAGTGGATGTACACTGAGATTTCTTTCTGGTAAATTTTTTTCAATATTCTTTGTTACTAATAATAAAAGGAAGGTCTAATATAGATATGAATCATAGGTTTTATAGAGGCAACCTCTCTGTATTCGAGTTACACCGAACCATGTGAGTGATCTGTGTCTCGTCTTTGTCATATCGACTTGGGATTTAATAAACATACTAAAAATTTTTAAAATAACGGTTCAATTTAATCTCGGAAATCATTACGATTTAGGACTGAGTCAAAGAACCTACCACGTATCAATGATGACTAGTTAAAGTAACAACTGTGTTAAAAATTTTGGATACAGGTGTTAAGAAAACTACCTCAATAAGACACCACAATATTTAACTAAGTTTTTCTCGGTTACTCTCGGTCTCACAGGTCAATGGCGCCACCAAGCCGTTCCGTCCTTGACGTGAGTACTGGTACGTGGTTCTCATACGGAAAACGTATGGTCAATGTGACTACCTATAAAACCAAAGTAGTAGTCCTGACAGTCTAACAGTGAAACTAGTACTCCTGGTTCTCCAGAAAGTTTCAATATAAGTATTTTAGGAGTCCTTGATAATCTACTTTATGTAGAAACTCAAGTTGTATCACGTAAAATGATTTCTTAGATGTAGGTGTTTTAACTTCGTAAGTGTTGTATTCGTCACATCTAATACTTATTCAGTCAAAGTACAGTATTGTAAAATATAATGTCTTTCAATGAGACCAAACCCTATGACATCGTACAAACCTAATACCCCGAAAACTAAAATTACCTACTATAGTACCTGTTAATTAAAATACATGATATTTCACCGACTTGAAAAGAGAAAAACACACACAAAAAAGGGGATAAAAAATTAACCTCCTATTAACGAAATGTTATGACACAACCGGAGACGGTATATAGTTATACTTAGGCGGTCTCTATGTATACACACAGAAGGGAGAACTTGGGGAGAGGGTAGAGTGTAGGGTAGGGTGGGGGGATCCAACAGTGTCTTGTGATCCAACTCGAGGGACACAGTGTGTCGTTTAATGGTGAATGATAGATAAAATGAATACAATTACATATACAAATTACGATTTTTTTGGGGACGTCTATTTTCATCCTTCTGTTATACAAAAATAACTCCGTCTTCGACTCTCCACCTTTAATTTTGTTTTGAATGGATCAATATTGACTATAGATAACCACTACCCATGTTCCGTTGACACTAATTAAAAAAGAAGATCTGGATAATGGTAGGAGTGAAGAACTAAAAATCTATATCTAGTTTACAAGATTACTTCGAAGAAAAATATCATATATTGGTAACCGGTATTAGGTAGTATATTTCCTCAAAGATTTCCGTATATCTAATGTCGGTGGTCACACCACCAAATCAAGGGTTCAACATAGACTGAGAACGTCAGGGTACTTGACGTCGGACGGTGCGAGGAGACAGTTATTGAGAGGGTCCGTTCTTATGACCTCACCCAACGGTAAAGGAAGTGGTCCCCTAGAAAGACTGGGTCCCTAACTCGGGTCCAGAGGACGTAACTCCCACCTAAGAAATGACTGACTCGGTACTCCCTTTGGAATGTTGGTAGGTATAACCATGTAATTAATAAGTCAGTAGTTTAACCAATGGAATTTTCGGGAGAGGGTCAATAGTACTTGAGTTGCAGAGGTGGAAAGAACTATTACTTTATATTCACTATTGAAATGAATTTAGAATACATAAGTTTATGACATCATCCGTCTCAGTCATCGGGTCTTTGGTCCTAAGAATTGTTTCTTTGAACGTTTACTACAAATCAAAACAAATCCAACAAATCTCTTGCTTTTCCTCTTTGACACTATGAAGTTTTGATTACTACTTTATTATCACCTTAGAGTACTTCTCAACCCTTTCGTAGACACAGGAGGTTCATCAATAAATGTTTTGTAATAATCAACTGGATAATAAAAAAGAAGTTACCAATATGTAACGTGAGGTGAAATATTTACTTATTTTCTGAACTTCTATTTGTCCTATTTTTCATAAAGAGAGGTCGAAAGTGTGGTAACAGATCAGATAAACTCTGAAACAGGAGATGGAAGTGTAACCAGAAAACTCTATACACAGTCCATTCATTTAATCGACTGACTCATATTTACACATTTCGAAAAGATGTAGGAGAACTTTTGTTACTTTGACGTCTTCTGTTATCTTGAACATCGTTATCGTCACTTTACCGAATGACTTCACTTAATCACCCAACGTGGTCTAAAGTAGCTCGAGAAATTGTATACAAATAGATAGGACGATAGATAAATAGATAGATTACACACACAAATATGTGTTATGTATTTACAATCCGTTTTTCATATATCTTCGTCTACGGAATGTTTCTAATTTACAATAAAAAAATATACAGAGATTTCAGACACAGAGTATAATTATGTTACCTAACAGTCTAAAAAGGTAACAAGGTGAAGTTTCGTACGTTAATATAACGGAATTAACCTTCGTGACTACACAAAAGTGGCTCCTACAAATAAACATAAGACTGATGACTCTATATTTATACCCTGGTAAACAATAAAAAACAAAAGATGATTGTACCTAAAAAATTTCAAAAACAGAAATACTTGACTGTGTAACTCAAATAACAGTCAAGTTTTGAGACTTAAACATCACCTTATTATATTTTTGTAGAATGATCAACACCATGACTTTACTTAGAAATAAGTTTCCAGCACTATTATGTATCGTCTTTCATATTGTCTGTTTAGGTCCCCGAACGACTGAATGTATAATGACATTTAGGTTGACCGTACCTAAAATAAGTTATTCGAAACCACAGGTAAACTGGTGTTCTAAGAATTTATATACTAATAGAGACTAGTTAAACCAGTCGTACCTAAATTTTATGGAAAACTATGAGTGAACGACGATCACTTTTATGTAAAAGGAGGTTTTGAAAAACTCCTATATTAGAGAGGCCCCTAAAATCACCTTGTTGTAAAACTAAAACAGTCTATTATAGTCATAGTTTAATATAATTAAGAGTGGTTTATCCTTAATGTCTGAAAAGAAATTGTGGACACATACTGTCGTCCTAGAACTAGGTACAACGTATATAAGACGGAAAGGAATGTAGACGTCAAAGTCACTCTACTTATTTAGGTAACTAGACTTTCACAGGCACGGGATCTGGCTTCATTTATAGTCAAGATCTTTACTAAATCGTGAAAATCGTGACACAAGGTCCATGGTAAACTCCGTGAAACGTACATATTTGAGTAAATTAAAACATTGTGTGTACTACTGATAAACTAATCAAAAGAGTAAAGTATCAACTCTTTTGGTTCCGTTTCCCTCCACTTCCATGACACACGATAATATCATAACTCCGATGAGAAAAGAAATTAATTGCTTTTATAGTTGGTGTTTATTAATATTATATATAACTCGCAAGTAATTCTCTAGTAGTACAATGGTTGTAAAACAAATACAAAAGTGTTTAAGAAAGAAGTTGTCTATTCATTTATTAGTCAAGGAGGGCACCAAATAGATTTACCTTTACGTCGTTTTCTCGAAGAAATTTTGACTCCGTCATCTCTTTACTGATATTAAACAAGTGAGTAAATAAGTAAGTCGTCTATGATACGAAAAATGAGTACAGTAAGGACCCGTAATTCTTATGTTTTCCAATGTTTCTAGGAGTCCCTCTAGCAGTGAAACGACTGTTACCACACATATCAGTTTCGCCACCAAAAAGGTCATCATTGTATGTCTACACTCTTGCCCTGGTTCTTCTGACTCTTGACTTCTTGACTACGAAAGGTTAACACCATAACCTCCTCTGAGAACTCTCGGGGAACCTGTCGTTCCTCTGCTTTGGTCGGTTAGGATTTCCTTTAGTTGGGACTTGTAAGTGACCTTCGTGACTAAGACTTCGAGGTTATGAAACCGTGGACTACGGATTTCCGTTGAGTAACCTTTTCTGGGACTACGGTCTTTTCTGACTCCAGTCCTCTTCCCCCTTTGTACCTTACTCTACCAACCTAGTGATAGAAACTGAGTTACCTGTACTCAAACTCGTTTGAGACCCTTTATCCTGTCCTCTTCCTGTCCTTTCGGACCGTACGACATCAGGTACCCCAGCGTCTCAGTCTGTGCTAAATCGTTCACTCGTTCTCGTTGTTGTCCCTCTAATATACGACGACGACGACTGTCTCGGTTTATTTATTCTAACGATGTCTAACACCACACACAAGTCTTTTTTTCTCATCTACGACTCTATTTTTCTATGTTTCTTTCTGAAGGAAATCTATGTCTATCAGTCTTTTTCGAAGAGACTCTTCTACTGTAAAGTCTACTGTGGATTCCTCTTTCTTATCAAGTTACTTTTCAGTCCCTTTCCATAGTCGTTTTACCTCTTTCGTTCTCGGGTCTTACAAGGTCTGATCCCTTCCGGTCAACCGAACTAGTACTGTTACTCGTATCCAATATGTGTGGACTCTACTCCGTGTTCTACTCTTCGTAGGTCTAGAACGGCGCCACCATCTCCGTCAAACTGAGTCTCGAGACAGGCGACGGGACTACTTCAGATGGTCGTCTTGTGCTAGAGTTACCCGAATTGAAACAAGAGTCACTTCACACGAGGTACCGTCACTACCCTTGACTTCAAATGGTTTGTGTCGGACATATCATCAGGGTCGTGATATATAAAATGTATAAAAAGAGTAAGGTACGAACGTTAGGACATTCATTTTATGTAGATATAAATGGATTCATTTCTTTGTTATTCCTTTTCTAGGTCTCATTGAATAGGTTCCAGTGTACTGGTATCTACTATGTCCTTCAAGGTCCTCTTACACTATTGACGGATTGTATTTAAATAAACTGGGATCCCTCCACCTTGGACTTAATCTGTAAACACCTTTCGGAAACGACTCTGTGTCCTTCGTCTCCAGTCTCGAAGAAACCTGGTCTTACCTCCGAACCTCTCCTATTAATAAAGAGAATAAAGGGACCCCGTATACAGGGACCTATCACAAATAATCGTTGGTACCCCTCCTTACCGTCCATCTTTACCCAATAATAGTTACATCGAAGTTAGTTGATCAGATCCAGAGTAGGAATTAAATCATAGAGGTAAAGACTGGTACGTTTCAATACTGTCTGTACTCGTATCGGACTCCGAGTCTCTCACAAAATTCTTATACTGTAACCAGACACACGTTACTGTAAGGATTATCTGGATTTCTCGATTCTCCCTTAAAGATGAACCAAACCCTTACTTTTCTATCTTCGAGACATCAAGGGGGAGTGATAATTGTATTAAAGAGGGAAAACATAAGTTTAATGTATGTGTAATAAGAAAAAATTTTTTATCCCGGTGACGAAAGAGAGAGGTCTTTAGACTCGTGACTATAGCACAACAAAGTACCCATTTCTATCAAACATTATGATACTTAAGTTTATCACCAGTTAACGAAGAAAAATTTAGTGGTCCTAGGACTTATAATTGGAGTGTAAACGTATAGAATTTGGTATTAATTCAACTTCTTGTTAGACTACCTTCAAAGGTGGAATGTCAAACAAGTGCAATCAGTGAGCCAACACAGGTTGAGAAACGCTAGAGTACTAGACAGGTACCTTAAGAGGTCCGTTCTTATAATCTCATCCAACGGTAAGGGAAGAGGTCTAGAAGGGTTGGGTCCCTGGTTTGGGTCCAGAGGACGTGACGTCCGTCTAAGAAATGACAAACTCGATGGTCCCTTCGGGAAAGTGGAATCTCACGAGTCTAGAATAAGAGTCTGAGGAAACCCAGTGACGTCAAAAGAAAAAGATGAGTTGTAAAATATAAACTATATGGAAAAACCCAATATAAAATGACCCTTCAATAAAATTAAATCCTTGAAAACTTTTGACCTTTATCAAAGGAGTGATAAACCTGTTAGATCATCCTACTTTTTCAATACGTCTCCTCACCTTATTCTACATGTCACTTGGAAAAAACAAAAAAAATTTTGTTTCAAGGATCGTCCACTTTTCCCCAACAACCAGATCTAAACACAAAATCTAGTTAGACAATAAACATCACTTACCTAAAGTTTTGACGACCTTCGTTCCTCTGGTCAATCTTGTATTGTCCGTATAAGACCCGGGAATTAATCTCACTCTCAATTATCTTATCTATTTTTCTCTTATAAACTCGTTATAAGTAATTAGAATTTTATAAATAAGTAACTCACGGACAATACACGGTCCGTGATCAGATCCACGAACCTATGTAGTCACTTGTTGTGTCTGTTTGTAGGAATGATAATACCTCGACTTTAAACTCACTCCTTTTACCCTTCATTGTTCTTTAGTTACAGATCATATAATGTACCACTATTCATAACGGTTCACCTTATTCCTTTATCTTTGACACCCTCGTCATAATGGTCCAAATCATTTTTTTTTTTTGTTTTTGTTTTGTCCGTACTATGGACCAATTTAAATTTAAAGTCTACTTGTTACATATAAAGAAATGATACTCATATAAGGTATGTAATATCCTCTATCTGATTTTTATATAAGTAACAACTATACTTTAAATTTACATTGATCCATAGGACATAAAATAGATTATTGAGATCACTCCTATCCTCCACAATAAATCTCCTACCATTCACTCAAGAGGGATTATATACCAGAAACTGATAACGGGTCTTCCTTCACGTCTCGTTCAGTACAACGAAACAGACTTTTCTTGTACGACTGTTCCGTTTCCGGACTTGGTCCTCGAACTATACGAAATTTCTAAAGTTCCTCCGGTCACACGTCGTTTCTTTTCTATTAGTATCCTCTTTAAGGTCCAAATGATCCCTGTCTACACGTGTGTTAATACCCCTAAGAGAAAGATTTTTTTTTTGTTTTGTACTTCAATGATTTTAAAGTACACTCATTTATAAATAAATCTGACTGTATTAATTATCTTTTAATGTTTTAATTTTTGTACGTTTTATGACGTTTGTAGTGTTTTAGGTCTCTTTATTTTATAATGAAAGTAATTGAAGGACTGTGTGCGAAATCATTACAAAATGGATGTTAAAACCGATACACACAAGATTAGAAGAGAAGAATAATTTCATTGGTACATTATAGTAAAAGACATCTATCTCCTTTCTTTCTATTAAGTCAGAAAAGAAATCGTATCAACTAGTTTTAAATACGAATAGTAACTATTAACTCTTTAAAAAGGAAATTGATTTATTACTACTACAGTTCATTTCAAAGTCTAAAAACAGTTTAAAAAAAACCCTTTTTTTAGATAGTTTTGAAAGAGGAGTCACTAGTTTGGGACCAGAGACCGTGACGTCCGTCTAAAAAATGAGAGATTCGGTGGTCCCTTCGGGTCATTCTCAAGTCCTATAAAGTTTAAAAGACTCCGTCTCTAGCTAGAAGTCATCAAAAGCTTAGTTGAGATCGTCAAACAACTACTACAGGAATGACATCATCACATAATATTTAAAACATAAACAGTTACAGTCCTAAGATAACGTCGTACCTCATATAAGATTTTCTTCTCACCATAAAACTCATCCGAAACTACTCTTGACTCAGTAGGTACATATTATAATGGATCTGATCTAAGTCCTAGGTATGTAAAGTTTGAGAGAAAGAGGAAACACAAGGGTCACGAACCGTGGGACCGTGGGGACGTACATTGTATTTACGACATGAAGTCTAGTACTACGGGTCACTCGACCGTCAATCGTCATCGTTATTGTTTAATTTTCCCACCGATTGTGAATTGTCATGTGCCTTCATCGACGTTTGATGACCTCCTTATAGAAATAAGGAGACTTGGGTTTCGACCGAGGGTCTACCGAGTGACTATTGGGTGAGGTCATAAGAACGGACCCTTTAGGGAACCTGTCTCCTGGGACCGTCGGATGTCCGACGTCGGGTACCCCAACGTTTCTAAACTTGTGTTGACTGGTGTTTGGGTGTGATTTCGGTTTGAGTTATATAGAAGTATAGTCGAAGGGGATTATTACACTAATACAAATTGTTTAGTACTCTCCTTTACACTGACTATTATGTACACTTTAATAAATTTTCCCGTTCAATTGATCACGGCTAATTTTATAGAATATATTAAAAATGATTTTAATACTAATATACTTGTGTAACACTCCAGGATAGGGTCCTAGAAACTTCTAAGGGTTTGATCCCTTCCTGAAAAGACTTAAAGTACCATTTCAGTAGAGACGTTACTGATCGTAGATACACCAAGATCATGACTTATAACTAGATTAGTTATACTATAAAACTTAAGACAATTAAAATTTAATAAGACTTGTAAAATTGTATAGTTTTTTAACCCAAGTAGAACATTATTTACTATAGAATGTTAAAAAAAACCAGTCTGTCTTTAAGTATTATTCTAACAGTAATGAATACGTTCTTACGTGTAGTCGTTCACGGACCGTGAACCACATGACCTCCACAAGGTGTTAAATAAACCATTACCGAAGTACTCATATATGTATACATTCCTTGGTTTTCAACCCTTATTTCAGTCTACTACTTGATATTAACACATTATTATAAGGGGGTTTCCCCTACCATTTACTCGTGGGGTGGGGTCATGACAACGGACCTTTTAGATACTTGCCTCCTCGCACCATCCGACGTCAGGTACCCCAGCGATTCTCAGCCTGTGCTGACTCGCTGAAGTGAAAGTGAAAGATGAATGTACGGAACCTCTTCCTTTACCGTTGGGTGAGGTCACAAGAACGGACCTCTTAGGGTCCCTGCCCCCTCGGACCACCCGACGGGAGAGACCCCAGCGTGTCTCAGTCTGTGTTGACTTCGCTGAATCGTCGTATGGATTACATTTTAACTCAATTCTCTAATTGTAGGACCAGAAAATCATAAAATTCTTAATAAAATACTTTTACCGTGATAGTTGTAACAACCACGATGTTTCCTACTATTACACCTTTTTATATCTAACATTTTGACGTTCAGTCTGTTCACTAAACGTTCAGTCTAAGACTTAAAGTTTTGGAAATCCGAATGAAATTATTAAACAAAACGAATACAAAAGTTCAACTCATTTACTATGTACTATTTTGGATATAAACCAATTAAGATTTTCTGAAGAAAGTCATTTTTCAGTTTTACGATTTTTGTAAAAACCACAATATCAAATTAACCATCATAGGAAGAAAGAAGTACCATGTATTTTACTATCACGTAGAATTTTTAGTTACCGGGGTATCTAGCTATTTTATGTAATTGATGTAAACCTTCTACCCACCGTACCTACGAGTACATACTCCCATAACTATTTTCTTACTACTTTTACTACATTGAAGAGTAGAAAAAGATCATCCTTCAGTTACATATAACGAATTTAGACTTTTTGGTTCTTTGTTGTTACGTTCAAACACTAAACCTCTATTTATTCTAATAAAACAAACAATTTCGACGGTATTGTTTCAAACTGGTTACTCATCGACTTATTTATAAATAAAAGATTATCAAAATCTCCGATCTTCGAGTTTTAGTTTCTCAGTCGTTCCAACCAAAGAAGACTCCGGTTAAAAGAACCGAGAACGAATGAGGGAAAAAGAAATGTACCAGAAGAGACACATGAATAGACATAGTTTAAAATAAAAGAATATTTCTATGGTCAGTATAACCCAATCCTGGATGGGATTACTTGAGTAAAATTGAATTGATGGAAAGGTTACTGGGACAGAGGTTTATGTTAATACAAGACTCCATGTCTCTCAATTTCGAAGTCGTATATTTAAAATTCCCCCTGTGTTAAGGTATAGTTTGTTAAGTGGATTTACTAAATTTTGAGAAAAAGTAACTTCTCCTATTATACTCAATTGACAACAATAGGATTGTTCTAAAACGAATAGTGTACGTTGGAACTAAAAATTTTTTTTTACGTTTTGTTATATCTGTTCGTTCCGTTTTCTATTAACTCACAATGGTTTGAGTCGAGGTCGAAGAACGGTGAGTTTTAAGTTTTGACTTCTCCGTTCACCACCATCTTTGTCTTTCCAACGAAATTAGTCTTTCGACCGTAAGACCCCTCTTCCACTTACACCCAGGGTTTTGGTTGAGGGTTCTAAGACGAGTCGGTACTTTATAATATTTTCCCTTTCCCTTTAATTAGAGTCGATGGACTCTGTCCCTTAGTCTGAGCACAAATATAGGATAACTCCCTTTCGAACAACTACGGTGTACTAGAAAGAAATCTACGATAGAGTAAATATGTACAGTGAGTTCTCTAATGATTTCCTCTTCGACCCCTTTACTAGACCACTAGACAATTAATAAATAAGAAGTAAAAATGAAGAAACAACATTCCTTTCTCGGTTGTTCCATCCATTCCTTAACACACTAGTTTTCTAAACTTTCCACAGTAACCGGGGTTCTATTCATCTCGTACCACCACGGACCAAATTTTAAATCAAAAGTTATATCGAAATAATTTCACTGTTCTGGTTTCCCCAGAGGAAGACTCCCACCAAAAGACGTTTCTTGACGAATATTTAGGGGTGAACAGTTTGTAGTAAGGTCGAGATACCCTAGTACCCGTTTCCAGGTAGAAGACATTGAGGAAGGACAACCTACATCCCGTCGTATAAGAATCTCATCTTCTACAGTTGTACCCAGACGTCACAGAGAAACGACCATTAAAATCAACGAACAAATGTATATACCCATCTTATTCGATATTAATGACGCTATGGGTGTTTCTATATCTAATAATACTCGTTAACATAATTGTTAGAGGACTCCGGCCAAAAACCTTAACACGATCGGTGTCTAAGTCGTGACGAGTTCTACCTCCTCGAATACAATACCGATATCAGACAGTAGTACTTGCATCGAAAAAGGGAGACCTCCGTCAATAATTTAGACACTTTATTGAATCCTTTAACGAAGTCTGTGTCTCGGACTGAGATAACAGGATTAGTAGTTGACGACCTTGAATAAGAAAACACTGAGTCCTTCCGGATCCTCCAAAGTCGAAAAGATATTTGTTCTTCGTCCCCTGTATGTTCCCGGAAACATGAACTCTATCCCCACCCCGTGTCCCAAAACGAGTCAAAGTTCTCCTCTTTTTAACCTCTGCCATCTAATAGGAAAACCCTCGATAACGATATTTCCTTTATCGTCATTGACCTCTCGATACAACTCTCAAATAACAATAAAAAAATTATCTTTCACACATATAAATACCTTTATTGGGTTCTCTTTCTCTAACTCAGGAGGAGAACTCTTCCCTTACTCTGATTTACCTCATACATCACCGACTGAAGTCCCCTGAGTCACATCCCCCCAGGATTACACCTCCACTACCTATACCTCCATTCTTCATATCTTCCGAAGACCTAATGAAGATACAGAGTCACTTATTTGTACATTTTAGTAGTCTACTCTTCCTTGTAGTCTCTACCCATGACCCTTAGTAAACTTCTCCTCTTCTTTAATACATGATCAATAAACCTCTCTCTCACTCGACTGACCGTTCTACGACATCCTAACGACTCTCGTATGACCTCAAATCACCAGGATTCAGATTTCAGTTCAGTCAGCCATACACCATTAACTGATATACGTCCTCTGCTCCTTATAAGAAGTCCCTTCTTTTCGTGGATCTCATCGACGGTTCAAGAACGGAACTCGTTACCAAACTATAATCACGACAACTTAGTCCCGTACGTCCATCTCTGTGTTTATACCTAATCCCTCGTCTCTACCATACTTAAGTCAAAAATTTTACAATTAATTTTTTTCGGAAATCCTATAAGTTCACTTACCATAAGTCGGTCTTACATTTATATATTCAAGATCTTTCGTTTCCTTGTAGTGGTTGAGTATATTTGTACTTAGTTTACGGTAAGTAGTCCACTCTAAAATGACCACCCTGTCTCTCATTTCTTAGACGGACGTTACGGTCTCTACGTCCAAGTCAGGAACGTTGTTCCTCCAAGGGACCACTTCCCTTACTGTTGGGTAATGTCATTAGAACGGACCTCTTACGGTACCTGTCTCCTCGGACCGTCCAATGTCAGGTATCCCATTGTCTCAGACTGTGCTGACTCACTGATTGTAGTTTCTATCACGAATCTTACTCGGACTGACACTACAAACAACTAACATTCTATAAACACCCCCGACTCAATAATTCCTCTCTATAATTCCTTAAACACCCACCCCTCCCTTCTCCGGTTTCCCCAGAGACGGTACCTTCTGTCTTTGAGTCTCCAAACACATGACGACTACTCAACACGGTCTCACAACCTGATCCCCGTGTGTCCATGACTCATCCAGGTGACTAGACTGTCGATGAGATCTGAATATATCGAAACTAAAGGGGTTATAAATAATGATAAAAAATTAATTTTTGGGATATAATTAAATAAGTATTTTTAAAATTACCTTAGTCTACAGTTAACTCATTTATATTTTGTCATATAAAGTATAATGTATACTCTATTAATTATATATACGATTAATTTTAATAACTAATTTTCATGTTTCTACAGTACTGAAAGGACCACCGAGTTAGTTATTTCATAGACGGAAGTTACGTCCTCTAGATCCAAGCTAGTGACCCAGTCCTTCTATGGGACCTCTTCCTTTACCGTTAGATGAGGTCATAAGAACGGACTTTTCAGGGTACTTGTCTCCTTGAACAGACCGATATCAGGTACCCCATCGTTCTCAGTCTGTGTTGAATCACTGATGCGGTGGTGGTGTTTCTACAGTAATCGTTAGACGATATAATTTTTAGATACATAACAATAAAATAAACTTTTATTTCCCGAGAACACTCACAACGTAATATCTACGAATTTTGGACCAAATATTATATGGTAAAGGAAATTCAAAGAATCTAAAAATTTAGATGAAAGTTGAGTGTAAAATTTGTCTAGTCTAAATCTTATTTACTGTTAATCTTATCCTAGACCCTCTTCCGTTACCGTGGGGTGAGGTCATGAGAACGGACCTTTTAGGGTACCTGCCTCCTCAGACCATCCGACGTCAGATACCCCAACGATTCTTAACCTGTGCTGACTCGCTGAAGTGAAAGTGAAAAGTGAAAGTACGTAACCTCTTCCTTTACCGTTGGGTGAGGTCTCAAGAACGGACCTCTTAGGGTCCCTGCCCCCTCGGACTTCCCGACGACAGATACCCCAGCGTGTCTCAACCTGTGCTGACTTCACTGAATCGTCGTCTTATCCTAGATTAAGGACTCATTAAGAGACCGAATTAATGTCCTTGTAAGATCCTATAGATTGTCAGTATGTTATGTTAAGTTAACACATAGTGCATCCAGTGCTGTAACTTTAGAACTTTACAAAGTGTCAACTTATTAGGTTTTTTGTTAATATCTTTAGTTATAACAGTTCTATTACAAATCTCTTATTTAACTTTAAAAGTCAGTATAAGGGTTATCGTCTCCTTTTTTACGAAATGTCCCTTGATGTAATGATGTAAATCATAATATGTAGTATTATACATTATAATTTTTTAACTAGTCTGACTGAAGTATACTACGGAAAATGTATAATAATAATTTAATATAAGTTTAGGTTATGAAATATTAGTAACTTTAGTCTTTACAGTAAAATTTACAATATGACACGATTTATAAATTTATTAAATTATACTTTTAAATTACATGGTAAAACTATTACATGGTCCTAAATATCTTTTAACCAAAGAAAATAGAAAATAAAGACTTGGAGATTTTAGTTTTCACAGTCACACACTTAAGTTAAACATAAAAGAGAATATTTCCAAAGAGAAATCATCTAAGTTTTATATTATGAAAACTTCTTAGATTATTTTAAAAGTGGAAACTTTTAATTTTACACGTATGAATTAGTACCAAAGACTATTTGTATACCTAAATAGGATAACACCTGAACACCATCTCCCTGAAATAAGATGGACGTCTTATCTTACACATGTTGTTTCATAACTTTACCGAATTTTAAGGAACAAATAAACAATACTCAAAAGAACACATACAAACACACACGTATCGATAGAAATTATGTCGAAGAGATCAGAACAAATAAATGTAAACGATGATGTGATAGTAAACCGTCTCTACCGGGGACAACATAAAACATATGTCATAGAAAAAAAGAAAGAGGGTGGTACGGTGGAAACATAGTATCTAAGACGAATTAATGATCCACCTAAGAAAAGAAACATCGACATATGACTATGTCCATTAGTAGATCAACTAAAACCTAATAAGATATATGAGTTACTCAAAACGACAATTCTTCCGTCCTCAATATCGTTAAGACAAGTGTTTGAAATCTTAATCTGTTAAAACCTAAGTGAGAAGACAAAAGGTAACATTTAGTTGATATGAAGTTTTTTCTTTTTTTTTTTTCTACACCAAAGAAATTAGTCTTGGACTAAGTTCAGTACGGTCAGTTCCGGGAAAGGATCTATAAAAATTTGATTTCGTCCTCTTTTTCGAAAGACTTGGATAGAGACTCTCACCTCGATTTTCTACTCCTAGTCTTTGATAACCATCGTACATGTCTTGGTGTACTTCTTTAATCCATCAATTAATCCCTCTTATACCAATTTTCGTAATTTTTTTAGTAATCAGTAAATAAAATACAAAAAAATTGTTAACGAATGATCTATGACGTAATTCCTGTATTACCACTCATCTTGGGGTGTTCCGAGGAGGACAAAGGACCTCACGTAGTCGATTACTTTACAGAACACAACCTCTATCCGTGACCACTTTATTGGTGTTTGTTCTCACCGACTAAAGTGTGTTTTACGTTACTTCCTTCCCTATTCCCAGGTTACTGTCGTGACTGATCTCTCAGTTTTTTCAGAAGACATTCATTCAATATGTACTCGATTATATTTCTTAACCTTCACCGATAGACTAACTGTACGGAGAACTCTTTAGACATACGTCCAGTCCTTCGTCGTCAATCTTGACCTGTACCTTGTTGTCTGACCAAGGTTTATCCTTTTCCTTATGCAGTTCCGACATATAACAGTGGGACGAATAAATTGAAGATATGTCTCATGTAGTACTCTTTGCGACCTGACCTTCTTTGTGTTCGACATTAGTTCTAACGGTCCTCTTTATAGTTAGTGGAGTCTATACGTCTACTGTGGTGGGAATACCTTCTTTCACTTCTTCTTGATTTTTCGGAGAACTACTTCCACTTTCACCTCTCACTTTTTCAACCGGATTTCGAGTTGTAAGTCTTTTGCTTCTAGTACCGTAGACCAGGGTAGTGAAGTACCCTTTATCTACCACTTTGTCACCTTTGTCACAGTCTGAAGTAAAAAACCCCCCGAGGTTTTAGTGACGTCTACCACTGACGTCGGTACTTTAATTTTCTGCGAATGAGGAACCTTCTTTTCAATACTGGTTGGATCTATCGTATAACTTGTCGTCTCTGTAATGAAACGGCTGATTTCAGGCAGATCAGTTCCGATACCAAAAAGGATACCAGTACATACCTACACTCTCAACCTGACACTTCTTCCGACTCGTGACTTCTTAACTACGAAAACTTGACACCACAATCTCTTCTCAGAACTCTCAGGGAACCTGACGTTCTTCTAGATTGGTCAGGTAAGACTTCCTCTAGTCGGGACCCTAAAGAAACCTTCCTTACTACAATTTCGACTTTGAGGTCATGAAACCGCTGGAGCACGTTTCTCAACTGAGTAACCTTTTCTGAGACTACGACCCTCCCTAACCCCCGTCCTCCTCTTCCCCTGCTGTCTCCTACTCTACCGACCTACCGTAGTGACTGAGCTACCTACACTTAGACTCACTTGAGGCCCTCAACCACTACCTGTCCCTCCGGACCGCACGACTCTAAGTACCCCAATGTTTCTCAGCCTGTACTGACTCGCTGACTTGACTAGACTAAGTCTTCGCCGTTTCCGTCTCTCTTCACAACAAGTCGGACCATTTTTTCCGACACATTTATTACATTACTCCTTGTCGTCTGAATTTGATTTCTTTCAATTTACTACCTTACCAAGTCTTACATCACAGCAACAAATCAGCGATCCACCAGAGACTGAGAAAACCCTGAGATACCTGACATCTGGTGGTCCAAGGAAAGAGATGCCCAAAAAGGTCCGTTCTCGTGACCTCACCCAACGGTAAAGGAAGAGGTCCCTCGAAGGGTTAGGTCCCTAGTTTGGGAACAGAGGACGTTACCGTCCATCCAAGAAATGTTGACTCGGTAGTCCCTTCGGGAGTCTTACATCTGATACCCGATTTTTACGAAGTAAAGTTTGTCTCAAAAGTCATTGATCGGTACCGGAAAACCCATTTGACAAATTAGTACAAGACGAAGTCGACGTAGTTTACGAATTCTCCTACCGTGTGCAACGTATCGTTGGCGCATCACCGGATACTCCTGATTCACTTTAGTAAATTCATTTCGTGAGTCGCGTTACACAAGTCGTATGTGACTCAAGTCGTATATAAACGTAGAGTCTCCCACTTACTACGTTCTTCTCCGACTCCATCGGTTCTCGTTCGTTAAATTAGACTAAAGGTTATACCTTTCTAGAGTTTCAGATATCTCTTCTTTTCTCTAAACCACCTCTGTTCTAATCTAAATTTTCTACCTTAAGGGACCATCATGTCACTAATCCTGAACTACGAAAATGACGTCGGTCATACCCAAGCTAGGGACCAGCCCCTTGATTTTAGGATGTTTCCTTTTCTTTTTTTTCTCTAATTTACATCCCTCTCTCAACGGTACGATGTCCCTCTCCACTATTGTCGAAACTATAACTACCACGTCAAGCCCCCTGTTTATAATCTCACAATCCCTTTATTTAAGATCTCCTGAGACTCTATCTAACCTTTATTTACATTTTCTCTTTTTCCATAGTCCGTATGGTTCCTTTAAGAATTTCTAATCCTTCGCCTCCCTGTCTTTTATGTGTATTCATGATTTTCTACATTCCGTTTTATTACTCAGAAAAGTGGTTACGTCCTTGTAACGATTTACTCGTGTCTTCTACCTTTGTTCGTGTCTCCTACCTTGTGCAAACCAAACATTTGTTAGACTCCTATGGACCCTTAAAGGAATATACCAAACCTTTAAACGACGAAAAAATTTTGAAAATTTTACCCCTCTTTTAGTACAATCCTAATAAAAGAATACGAAGGGGGATTTTTTAGTACATCTCTCAACCCGGTATTACTTCTGACTCACGGCTTCTTGACTACAAAAACTTAACACGACGACCTCTTCTGAGAGAACCAGTCGTTCCTCTAGTTTGGTCAGTTAGAATTTCCCTTCGTTGAGACTTATAAGTAACCTTCCTGACTACGACTTCGAGTTCGAGGTTATGAAACCGGTAGACTACGTTTCTCCATTGATTAACCTTTTTTAGGATTATGACCCTTCAAACCCCGTCGTCTACTACTCTACCAGTCTACCGTATTGACTGAGTAACCTGTACTCAAACTGGTTTGACCCTTTATCATTTCCTGTCCCTTTGGACCATACGACGTCAGACACCCTAGCGTCTATCAACCTATGTTGAATCACTGATTTCTTTTTGTTACGTGTGTTTCGTGTTGTAAATTTATAGAAAAATTCACCAAAAATGAAGTAACAAAATAGTGTTACGATATGAAGTTTTACGTAAGAAGTTACGACTAGAGATTTATGTTTTGTATTAATCCTTTTCACTCGTAAAGACTATCTGTCCTATCTATTATCGATAACCTGAGAACTTAGAAGGGTTCGTCTCTTCAGAGTAGAAAACACTTCCTTTATTCGACTTTCCACCCTTTCCTTCCCTTCACGAGTGAGGTACGAGAAACAAGAGAAGACCCTCTTCATATAAAGAAAGGGACACCTTTCTTTAAAGGGATACCTTTAAACTCCTTTTCCCTAATTGTTTAGGGAGTGTCGTCTTACTGTCCCGTTCAATTTTCATTTATTAATTAACTTCAAAGTCCTTTAACTTGAAGACTTACACAACCACGGTATAAAATCAAAATTATTTTGTTGTTTCTTTAAACCATATTCTTATAAAAGAAAACACCATTAAACCTCATACACGTTTGTTTTTAACTATTAGTTTAAAGATTTTACTTTTGTTTAAATACAAAGAATTTAACTAAGTTTTTATACATAGTAACTACTTATTTCTGATCGACAACATTCTTTGATATCGAAATAATTTTACTATTTTAAGAAACCTCCTTTGTTTTTTCACCCCTCGTTCTAGTGTGTCAGGAATAAATCCTTTTAATTGGTTTTTAGGATTTGACACTCGAGGTAACAAAAACAACCTATACGTTTGTGGACTAAAGTAAAAAACTTACGATACAGAAAAGTTAATAAAATATAGTACTGATTTCTACAGTTAAGAATTTTTTAAATAAGATTTTTTTAATTCTTAAAGTTTTAAGTAAAAATGTAAATATGGTACTACAAGATAACACTTTTACTTAAAACGAGAAGAATTTAAAGTGAATGATTTACAAATATATATATATACTTCACTTCACTTCACTTCAACGAGTCAGTATAGACTGAGAAACACTGGGTACCTGACGTCGGATGGTCCGAGGAGGTAGGTACCCTAAAAAGTCCATTCTTATGACGTCACCCAACGGTAACGGAAGAGGTCCTCTAGAAGGGTTGGGTCCCTGACTTGGGCCCAGAGGGTGTGACATCCGTCTGTGAAATGGCATACTCGGTGGTCCCTTCAGAATATACACATTCATATATCAAAAAGTTGTCCTTTACACAAAAAATATATATATACAATATATATATATACAATATATACAATATATATATACACAATATATATACAATATATATATATACAATATATATATATATATCTATCTATCTATCTATCTACACTATATCATAATCAAAAGACAACTATGGAATTGTTTAATGGTATGTGAAACACCAAATTTTGTCGTGTGTAAAGAGTAGAGTGTCAAAAAAGTTGGACCTTCCACTTGTACCAGAATGACCCGATTTTAGTTCCACAGTGATGTCAACGTAAGGTAAGTCCTATGGATGAAGGTCCGAGGAAGTCCTAGAACCATCTTAAGTCAACGTGTGTCAACATCCTGACTCCGGGGGTAGAGGAACGACTCAAAAGTGGTCCTCAGTAAAAGTCCAAGACCTACGACTGGTCAAGGGAAGTAGAAGTTACGATCGTTTCTATCCGGTAAAAGTCTGAAGAAAGACTGGAGGAGGAGCCAGAGGAGAGAGGATAAAGAAGGTGTAAAGAAACTGAAGTAGACCTCTTTCAAGAGACAAAGTTTTCTGAGTCCACCAACATGTGGGTCCCTATTAGATCTTATTACTTTTAGAGGAATTAACATTCCAGGGACTACAATTAATGTAGACGTTTCCGGGAAACGGTACATTGTCAAAATATATGAATTCCAAGATTCTTACTTTAACATCTTCAGAAACCACCACCCCTCCCCTCCACAGGTAATAAGACGGTGGTGTTCACACACGAGACTTTATCAACAAAGTTAAAAACCTCACTGGTATCTCAGACTCTTCAAAAAATGATTATTCGTTAATTCTTTTTTATATATCGTATACATGACGTAAAAATATTCCTTTAAACATTTAGTATGAATATAATCGATTGTAACAAAATATAGAATTTAATGGTAGTTTAATGTATACAAACCATTGAGGGAAACTTCATTTACTCGTTGTAAATAAGAGTTATTTCGAAGGTAAAATTTATCCGTGTAATTTATAGTAATCGTGTTTAAATAATATTTAATGTAAAGTCTAAAGTATGTCACAAATAAATGGATCGTGAACAATATATACTTTTCAATTGATTCTATTATAATTATAATCAAAATCTTCTACGGGATGTCAATTGATCTTAGATGAATTACATTCTTATTTAAGAACGAAAGAAAACATTATAAGTGTTACCTGTTTAAAGTTTAGGTACAAATCAAATATGACTAATTAGATTTAAATCTGATAAAATAAAAATAAGATTACCATATACATTTAAGTCTTCATATTAAATTTTATATACCTAAAATTTACATTTTGAAATCACAAAATACAGTAATTAATAAAATTTTCTACTTATTTAAGAGATATTAATAGGTCGAATAGTGATAAAATTACATTGTGGGAGAAAATTTTTACATTAAACCTAAAAACCGTAATCAGGAACTAAGTATAAAATAGGTTCGTGGTGTCAGTATCTATAGGGGACGTCTCTACCTAGGTAAGGATTGTTCCCAGAAAAAAAACCTTGAACCATTACTAATATTATGTCTACTGTTAGGGACAGTGAGAAAAATCCGAGATCGAAAATCTCCGTCTTACTACGAGGGACTAGGAAGAATTCGGGGACAAATTTACATTTAATCTACTCTGGTTAAATGTAATGAATAAGGTTTATAGGTATACGTTATGGTCTAACGTTTTTTTTTATAAACATTCTTTGATAGGCATATAAATAGAATACTGTGAGTAGTGATACTGTGCAATCACGAGCTCGACGGTTCGATCTTAGTAAAGTCAATAGATGGATTCCCTTTTCGGTAGGTTTTGTTTGTCTTGAAACACAGAAAGTGTCGACTTGACTTATTCACCTCTCACTCACTGAAAAATCACAAGAACCAGATTAATCTATCGACGACGCCGACGACGACGACGATTCAACGGAGTCGACACAGGTTGAGACACGCTGGGGTATCTCCCGTCGCGTGATCCGAAGAGCCAGGTAACGGAAGAGGCTTAATGTATCGTCAAACCAGTTTCTCCAATAAACGTAGAAAAGTACTTACTCTCTCTAATTTACGGGAATTGACCTAAAACTTTCCGTCTTCCCCTGGAATGACGACGACGATTCAGCGAAGGCAACACAGGCTAAGACACGTTGGGGTATCTGTCGTCGGGTGGTCCGATGGGGGCAGGGACCCAAAGACGTCCGTTCTTATGACACCCAACGGTAAAGGAAGAGGTTACGTACTTTCACTTCACTTTCACTTCACTTTCACTTCAGCGAGTCAGCACGGACTGAGAATCGCTAGGGTACCTGACGTCGGATGATCCGAGAAGACAGGTACCCTAAAAGGTCCGTTCTCATGACCTCACCCCACGGTGACGGAAGTGGACTTCCCCTGGAATCTACCGGAGTATATTGTAAAAAGTGATGTCTAAAGTTAAAAAATTTTTTCAAGGTAGAAGTCCATTTACTCCCCTGTCATAGTACGACGACGACGACGACGACGATTCTGCGAAGTCAGCACAGGCTGAGACACGCTGGGGTATCTGTCGTCGGGTGCTTGTGTGACCTCACCCAACGGCAAAGGAAGTTACGTCCCTTCACTTTTCACTTTCACTTCAGAGAGTCGGCACGGACTGAGAATCGCTGGGGTACCTGACGTCGGGTGGTCCGAGGAGGAGGTACCCTAAAAGGTCCGTTCTCATGACCTCACCCCACGGTAACAATAATCATCGTAAGTTCCAGTTCCTTCTTTTTTTACATCGTTCTGGGAGTGGAATCTGAGATTACGTTTCAATTTTAATTTTTTTTTTTTTTTCTTACTTTTTTACTGAATTGACCTTTTCCTTTTTGAAGGAAAGAGATTTAAAAGTAACTCCAAAGTTGATTTACATTGAAACCACTAAAGTACATAATAGTTAAATCTTGACTCGACACCTTTTACAAAAGAATAGTCGTCTTGACGTCAATAATTGTGTTTTACAATAATAATACACTTTTGTATCTCCGGTCCTTTTATCTTGTGAGAGGTTCAACCATAAATTAATTATTTCGGAGTAACTATAGAAAATATATTTCACGGTGGATTTTGAGCCTTAACCTTAGAAAGAAGTAAGGGTAAATGTTCACCTTAAAATCAAGGGACTCGGAGTGACAAGAGTTGACGTTTTCATTCAGTTATAATGAACAAAGTATCCAAACAAATTTACTGTTTAACTTTATTACGAACACTGTAGGAAACGAATACATATAATAGATTCTACGATAATAACGATAGTATAATAAATAAAATGAACTACGATATTGTTTAGATACTTTATTCGTCCCTTCCTTAATAATAGTGGAGTGTCACCTTCTTTGACTCTCAATCTTAATCAACCTCCAAAAAGTTACACTACCTTACAGGTGTCACTAAAGGTGGTGAGTGACTACAAAGAGTCGGTACGTCAACAGGTAAATCTATACTTCCTCTGTATTAAATAATCTCATAGAAGAACGAAACTTCTACAAGTCAGTAATAGGAAACGATTCCGACGACCTCCTTTGTCTCTTTGTATTAACGACATACATGAAGGACAAGTCATCTGTACTCCAGAGGACAAACCAAGTACCAGGAACCGGGTTTCTCCACTGAGTTTTCGTATCAGTATCCCAACTCCAGTGGTATTTATATTACAACGACTATTGTATGTAAGAGAATCTATTATTTCTGAACCATAGTTTCGACCGAAGGAGGAGATGAACTAGAAATCCTGTTTTATTAGTGAAATGTAACGGGTAATAAAAAAGGGAAAGGAAAAAAAAAAAAAAAGAGTAACTTGTCTAAAGTGATCTTCTATTTGTCAATTCAGACTCGAGAGATCATCCATTTATGCAATAAAGGAGACACACGAATAAAATCACTAACTTTTTTTAAGTTATTACTCGGAATTTTCATCTTCAAATCTACTAAAAACGGTGTGACCGTGATTTTAATCGGTAGTAACCCATAAATCAATTTTAGGGATTATTCTATAAATTCAAAAAGAAGGAACTATATCTCTAATGGGTCCTAACCAGTTTCCTTTATAATAAAAAAATTTTTTTTCCTGATTTCCTTAATATACACTAAAAATTTATTTCAAAAGAAGATATTGAAAATGTTCTGAATTTTTCTCGATTGTAATAATAACTTACTGTTTCCTTTATCCATATCAAAGGATGTTGGACTCATACAACAGAACATAGTGTATTGTACGTACGTCTAACTTAATTTACACGAACATAAACTCACAAAATACACCACACACATTCCCTCTCTCTCTCTCTTTTAATTTAACTTTTTCTACCTTAATTTTTACCCTCTCTCTTATTTCAGTTCTATTTTACTTTGTGTGTTTCTTAAGTTTATGAGGTTTTGGGATTTAGGACTCAAACCAGCCTTAGGTTCCCGCGTGTGTAAAAGATACAAAGAACAACACATAAGCGAGGGGAATGAACAGTAAGGGGAAGATAAGGTAATATAGACCAAATTTAGACAACCCATTATTCTGTTGAGACCACTCAATGTAAAAAAGGAGGTCAAATTAAAACTATACTCCAGACATATTGACCTTTTTAGACAAACCTCTGTTTATCGTACTGGGTCTCATATTCTTATAAAAACTACTATCTCTTGGTCTAAACAATATCGTCTAAGGTTGTCGGTAAGAAGAACCCTACCAAGGAGTGTCACCTCGGAATTTTGTACTACAGGTCGAACGGTTCCTTTGTCCCGATCAACATAGAGAGAGAGATTTATTTTAACATAATCCCTTCTTTCTCCCCTTTATAGATAAGTGGTACATTTACCCTTGTTTATTTTATAAAACTCTACATGGAGACGTTTAACACTTCTGGTGTACTCTAAAAGAAATAAAGACTAAGATCTATGGACAGTTTAAAATCTTAAGTTTTATAGACTATCTCTTCTTATTTTATGAAAAATTTCTATGGAAATACCTTAACATCCCTTATAAAAAGATACTACTATTTGACAGTGGTGTGTAGACCTAAAATCTCGACCTTTCACATAATATTTGGTGACTCAAATTGGGAGTAAATTTCCTATACAATTGACTTAGTATATACCTTTGTCACTCAATGATTAAAACGTTTCATTTAATCACTTTTCAGGAAATATTAAAGGTCCCTCAAAATATATAATCTTTTTGGATCCTTTAAAACTCTTTCTGTACTATTTTTTCTAGGATTTTAATAAGAAGTTACTTGTTCCATGAGATTAAACTGAGTAGATTGTTATCCTTGTTAGATTGATGAGAAAAGTTTGGATTTCACTACATCCAGAAGGACTATTAGTTCAAGAAAGTCGAATGGATGGGTTATACGGAGAAATAACACTTACAGTGGAATGTCAACTTTGCTCAAATACCCTGTGACGTCAAGGGACCCACAAGAAATGAGCCACCCCTTGGTCTCTTGAAGAAAGAATCTGTGACATTTAGGTGATCGAAAGTAGTCAAACTTTACGTAAATTTTAGTTGTAGTCCCACCAACGTTTTAAATATCATTGAGATCGACAGGTATATAATTGAGATATACAGGTCCTGAGTATCAGGTCACTCATGTATACTGTTAATGGATACTATTTTATTCTTTACTTGTCTTTGTTAATAAAGAACTATTGATACAAACTCTTTTCTCTACTTTTACGTCTTAATTTTATTATTAAGATTAGTCACAGTATCTCATTTTGTTGACCCATATAATAGTACTTACATTCGTTTCATATATGTATATCCAAATACGACGATGTGTACGGTTTCACTTTGATAATTTAAAACTATAGAAGGGACTTCTTACGACTTTTAGAAAGCAAAAGAACACAAACTATGAAGACTTTGGTAGAAAAGAGTGTAGACTCAAACCAATCAATGATAAAGTTTGTATTGACTTTTACAATAATATGACTTTTAAGTTTATTTTACTAAAACGAAACCAGAGTCTAAGGTGTGTCATAATAGGTTAATAATCACTTCTTCTGAACTAAAAAAGGTATAACTTCGGTCAGAGAAATTACGAAGTCCTGCTTCCGTGTTTATAAAGACCAAAATTAACGTACAATGATTACAGTAGTCTCTACCATATAAAACAAAAAGTAATAAAGGGACTAACTGTTAATGAACTGGCCTTCACCATTCATGAAGTACTGCATCACGAACATTTGGTAGACGTACTTACATATTAAAACGACTTATACCAAAACGATGTAACTGTCTACCCTTGTGTTGAACTACCGGATTATTACAGGAAAGGGAACAACCGTAACGACTCTTTCAACACCTTTTAAACCAACACGACTTTCTGCGAAATTATAACAGATTTAATCTCCCTCTTATTTCACGACCAACATTGGTATTTTCCCTTACTTCTCTCTCGTTTTTTATTTATTTATTTATGTATTTAGTCCTCTTTGTTCTTTTCCACTGATAGTGTGTAGAGGGACAGGTAACGAACCCTCTGTCTCCCTCCCAGTATAAGTGACGTAGCTCTTCGTTGTTTCCTACAACCACTTTATACTTTCACCCCTCGGTCTTAGGGAACACAATTTCAAATTGAGAAGGACGATACCCTTGTCACCGTTCAACGATTTGGATCCAGAGTCAATGAATCGAGGTTTTATCCCGACTATTATCATCAATGGAGTGTCTAGGTAACCCTTCCAAGGTGTTTTATTTGACACAGAACTAGAAACCAGGTCCCGTACTAGGAGATATTTACAACTGAGAATAATAGTGATTTAGAGTTCTCACACGACGCCAATACTAATTCCTTCGAGATGTCTTTCGACATTTCGGTCTCGTTTTCTTATATTTAATAAAAACAACTATTTTCCCTAAACTATGTTGTTTATATACGATGGTACCGATGTTACATTTGAACGACATTTATCGAAAGTTTCTCACATCCTAACGTTGTCAGTTAAAATTCAACCTTCTTTTCATCTCAATAATAAAAGATCTAGGTTCTTGACGGATTACCTAAGGTATATTACATCTTGACGTACGGACTGAACGAAAGGGACCGAGGTAGACTTACCCCTTTTGCTCTTTAGATCATCTTCCACTGAACCGTAAACCTCGTCGTGTCAAAATATGAGTAAAAGGAACCTCTGGGTCACTCTGTTCCTATTCACTTTCGACGACCTCTCCCCTGTGTTCAAAGATGGTAAGAATCCAATCGTTTTAGAAGTCCGACATTAAGTAGTGATCTGATCCAAATTGGATTTCCCTTGGGAGACGAAACAACCAATTGACAGACCGTCTCAGACTTCATCATTACATGTCCATGTGAATACTACCCCTATTTACCCGTCCAAAGGAATACCCAACGTCAAAGATATAATATTTTTAACAATATTTGTAAAAAGAGTCACCGTCAAATTTTTGAAAATTTTTTATAGTACATATCTTCATTTGATGGATCTTGTTACAAACCATGTATCATCAACACGATGTTGACAATTAAAAGAAAACAAGTGAATAAACAAATCTTAAAGAAGGTGAGAAATCTCTGAAAGAATGAATATGGAATAACACTGTAGGTTAACTTTCGCACTACTAAAGAACAACTAAAAAGAACGGATGGATCAGTCATTGGACAGCGAAAGCCATTCTGTAAAATATTAAGGGAGTAGACGAAAGAATCAGGAGACTGTGTACAAGAGTAACCAAGGGAAGACACGAGCTGCAAACGGAAGTCGAGGAGATCTGAGTAAACAGGGGTGTGAAAGATGAGACGAGACGAAATTACCTGATATAGTCACCGGAGGTAAGAAAGACCGAAGACCCACTTAAACTGGTTATCTATTACTTTTTTTGTCACTCATACTCCCTAAATAAAGGAGTCGAGGGAACAATACCCCAGTGGTCCTGACCAACGTCGTCCAATCCATCTGGAAAGGTGTGTCGAGAACAGAGGAGTAAGCCTAATTATGGACGAGAGATGAAGGGTAGTCTGGACTCCCATCGAGGAGTGACAATCATCCAGTTCTAGAAATATTTATAGAGGGAAAATTTGAGAAGAGATTAATGGGTTAAACTCGTACGAGAGAGATAGGTCGACCCTACGTCCCTTCCTACATGATGGAGACGTGACCCTAAGATGGTGAGAACTAGACTAAAGAGACATAAGTATACTCGTGGATAGAATGTAGATGTTACGAACTTTAAATATTCTTTTAGTTTCGTGTAAATTTATTATGTATACAATCATATCTAGTGAGACCAAAGGTCCAAAGTGACCAGATTAATAATCCACGGACTCACCCACTCAAAGATTAGACATTTATGTAAAAAGTACCGAATTTCACTTGACTCTTGGACCGATTGTTCTATTATGTATAAAATCTTAAATTATGTGTTACCAAAGAAAGTTCTCGAGAACAAACCTTTCATCATCGACCAACAGTTACCCGAAGTGTTTATTCTTCGAGACTGTATGTCCGAAAGTCCTATCTTAATATTCCTTCAAAGTACAAGATTCACATAAACAAAGTAATATGTAAATATAGTAATTGGTTTTGTAATCTATTTTACTATCCAATAAAATCATTTAAGATCTACCTTAATCGCTGACAAAAATTTAAAAAATAGTGAATTTTGGGTTTTCAAGACTTTAGTTGTGGACTCATCTGTACATAAGTTCTCATATTTTGTGTGTTTCTTTCTTCCAAATAATCTTTAATTTACAGAAGAAATTAATCTCAACCAAAAGTGTAGACTCCTTTTAGTTTGTCGGAAATCGTTTGTGAAATGCTCGTACCAAAAATATATTTATTTCCATCCACTGTATTACTAGTCAATACTCTGACTATGTGATAAAAGAAAATAGAATCGGACGAGACGATTTTAAGTTTCACGACACAATATGATATCGTATAGAAAATCCTTGCGATAATCTACACATAAAATAAACGATTAATTACAACCATCAAGTTGAACATCGGTTATCCCGAGATCCGTAACGTAGTATTTCTACGAACTACAGTTGACTGTACATGATAATTGTTCGTTTTTCATTTAAATAACATAAAGGATACAATTTCTTCTAAAATTTTTTCTGAAAGAAACTAAGTATACATAAGGGACCCTTTCTATTTAAAATTATTTTAAACTGTAAGACCACATGTTTCTTGACATATAGGAACGAACATACTACAGTTTATTGAAGTTATTTCGTTATAACCATTTTAATCGTTTTCAACAGGTTTATGATAGAAAAAGGGTTCATATCGTAACGTAAACATTACACATACAATTGTATTTTATCGTTTCTTATATAGGATAATAACTTATATATATATATATAGAAGAAATAACTAAATAAGTCGTTTATAAATAACTCTTAGAGACTATAAGACCCGTTGCCTCCATGTCTTCATTCGAGTTGTACCAGAGACGGGAATCTTTGTAATGTATAGTAATTCGTAAACGACATCTATACTCGTGTGAATGGGTATTTCTTATATTGGTAAATCCTGTTGGATTTATGTCTTTACCCTAAGGGTCCACCGTAATCACCATTTCTTGGGTGGACGGTTACGTCCTCTGTATTCTCCGTACCCAAACTATGGACCCAACACTTCTAGGGGACCTCCTCCCGTACCGTGGGATGAGGTCATGAGAACGGACCTCTTAGGGTACTTGTCTCCTCGGACCATTTGACATCAGGTATCCCAGTGTGTCAGTCTGTATTGACTTCACTAAATCGTACGTACGTGTTTCTGTCTTTTTCCTTTTTTTTTAAATTTATATGACAATAAGATCGGAAACTCTTGTTACTTAACGACGAATCGATGAGAGTTCATTTAAATTTATGGTCCAGAGTCTCATGTAAAACGAATGAGTTATACCGAGAACAGCCAGTTTCAATTTGAAGAAGGAAGGAACCTAGGAATCAAATATGAAAATTTTTATCTAAAGTCAAAGTAACAATTACAATAATTGTGGATAATCATGATTATCACGAGTCATTTGTAGACACCTCACTTAACCACAGATCATTTACCGTGGGGTGAGGTCATGAGAACGGATTTTTTAGGTACCCACCTCCTCGACCATTCGACGTCAGTTACGCCAGCGATTCTCAGTCTGTGTTGACTCACTGAAGTGAAAGTGAAAAGTGAAAGTACATAACCTCTTCCTTTACCGTTGGGTGAGGTCACAAGAACGGACCTCTTAGGGTCCCTGCCCCTTCGGACCACCCGACGACAGACACCCCAGTGTGTCTCAGCCTGTGCTGACTTCGCTGAATCGTCGTCGTTATGATTTATCAAACTGGAATAAATTTACAGTTATTTATTATAGAAACTCCATAAATCAAAAAGTGTGTATGGACAAAAAGGATCTTTACTACCGGAAAAATACAGTCGTACTTTTTACCAAAGTAAAAGATTTGTGATAATTGACTAACGATCTAAATATATAAGATATATTAAGTGTCTATTTTTTTGTACCACTTCACTGACTTATTGGGTAACAGGTGAGAATACACAGGTCCTTTACAAGTTTATTCTGAACCCGTTCCATACGTATTACTGTTCAAACGTCTCCCGTTAAGCCCTTGGAATGACTGAAGGATTCTGTCACAGTTTCTAGAGTAATTAAAGTGTTGGTAATATTTTTCTTTATTTTTTGTTATTACCTTTATACAATAATATTACACTAATTATATTTTACTTAATAATTGTCGTGTTACTTTACTTTGATACCATCTTTTGACATTATATTGATCTTTGTCACATTGGATATTGATATGTAAATTTTTCCGTAATTTAACGTTGACGAGGGTCAGACCAATGGGTTCAACTTATAGTACTTTACCGATTACCAAGTGAACTATGAAGGGTTTCAAATCTCTCGTCGTCCCTATCTTTTTAAGTAAACAGTAAACTCGGGAATACTTTCTGATTCTCTTAATGCAAGAAGAGGTGTAAGTGGTCCATTGACGTCCTTCCCACCCTCCGTTTACGATCTCCGGGTACTGTAGATTGTACTGTCGGGCACTGTCGACATGTCGACAACCACTTCCTTCCTTTACAGTAAATCACACCCACCTCTTTGTCTTAGAAGACTTTCCCTTTCATTCTAAGGCCGTCCTTCCTTAAAGTCTAGTGTATTATAACTTTAGTGACTAGGACTTTTATCATGTCTTCATCGGAACATAAGTCTCAGATACAAAACCTTATTAGTTGAGTCGCCACCAAGAAGGGTAGAGTGTACCCATACAAACACTTTGCTGTCACGACGATCACCTTAGACCTATACTTTGTACTGACGTTTTGGTAAGTCTCCCTTCCTTCTTATCTGGAGGAGATTTTATTAAATTATAATGATTGGACTTTCTGATAAACCTTTTTGAAACTTACGTTTTATTTTTTTTTTTTCAATGTCCTTTAAGGACTCTGGTAATCATCTTAAAAGTATTTCTGAGATTTTCTAATATAACACTTTCTATTAGTCTCTAACTTTCGTAACAATCCCTAATCTCTGAAGTATAACTTCTTTTTTGTTTCTTATTCTTAGTTTCTTATTCTTTTTGTTTTTTCTTAGATACCAGGTAAAAGATATACTACTTTCCATTTACCTATGGGACTTCTGACGACACTCACCTCACCAAGTCATATAAATACTGGATTGCTGTCTCTTCTCCTCCCCCTCCCCACCCTATGTAACGATCTAGACGGTCATTATTATTTAATAAGTCTAATTCCCGACCATTTGTGGGTCTTGGGTTAAAGTCTAAATTTTTCATAAAAACTTCAGAAATTTTGTACATTCCTCAAATTTTTAGGAACTTCCATGTATGTGTATTTTCATTAAAATAACGAATGAAATAAGTCATCAATAATATAAGTCAGAGTTTATGCGGTCGTATAATCAGTGACCGGTTCTTTAAAGATATTTCGAACACTCCACGTCTTTAGAAAGTCTACGGAAAATGATCCACGAAGTTTACATTATACATTTTGTAATCACTCCTCTTTAATATTTTTTAATATTGTGATACTGGGAAAGTTAAAATTTTACTCAGTAGACACATAATTCACGACTACTACATCCAATTTTCATGTATCCCTCTCGAATTTATATACTCCCCCGTGTTTTACTTATGGACATAAAAAGTAAAAGAGTCCGGTGCGAGTCCGTATTATGTCCAGTTAATTGAAAGAAAAAAATTTAAAAATTTATATTTAAATAAATTAACCTCCAATGAATGAAATGTTATAACATAACCAAAACGGTATGTAGTTGTACTTAGGTGGTGCCCACAGTGCACAAGGGGTAGGACTTGGGGGAAGGGTGGAGGGAGGGACGTAGTAGGGAGACCCAGTAGGGTCACGTGGTCGGGGTTCGTAGGACATAGGTTAAAAATTCTGGAATCTAATCTTTTACTGTTTTCAGTTTTTTCTTAGACATTTTAACTAATCGTAGTTTATACTAATTACTTTATATTCGACTGTATGAATATCTTTCCACTAGATCGTTATAATTGAAAGATTAGGTAATTATTCATACTCAAGAGTGGACTTACAGGAATTTACTTTCAGATTTGTTTAGGGTTAAGTTCTGACGTCACCAAAGAATAAAATGGAGAAACGAAGTTGAGTTTTAAATAACGACTTTAGTTTGGTATGACATTGATCGTCATTGGATGATCACATGAAATAGGTTCCTGATATTGGAAACATACGGAAGAACTTTTTTCAAGAAAAAAACACTAATATAAGGAAGACTGTATCCACTTAAATGACTCTTTTAAATATTATTTTTTCGACATGTTCCATAACCTGTAGATTTCCTCTGTACTCCATTGTACGCCACACTTTACACGACCTTACATCTTTTTATTGAAAGACGTACACTCGGGACGTTGTGGGTGGTGTACGGTCTCAATTGGAGACCCTTATTACATAACATAAGTAATCTTTTTGTTTCACCCACTATTACCTGATTTTAGTACCTTAGAAGGTTAATCTGTCAAAATGATACTCGTTTACTACTTTCTTAAAAGATTTCACTTTGATGAATCTGTAAAGACGTCGATAATGTCTTTTCTTTGAAAATCTTTAGTAGGTTGTGAAAAACTTTTCTATTTATTTAAAATCTCTTCTCCTTTTTTCTTCTTTTGATCCTCCTTTTTTTCGACCCCTGATCATGAAAAATTCTAAATCCAAATCCTCGATTCTGAACAGTGAAAAATAACCAATTATTCTAACTCCTTTATCTACCGTTCATATCTACCATTTTTCTGACCTATGTTGGGTTTGTGGGAAATTTTACCCATAGAAAAAGTACCTTAAGGAAAAAAGAAAGAACTGTGAGAGTGTCTCTTAAATCAAGTGACAAGGTTGAAATTGAACGTCATTGTTGGACTACTGTAAATTTATTTATAGAAGTTGGGGTCATAGAGAGTCTTCGAAGTCTAGACTTAAAAGTCCACAAAGAACCTGTATCCGTGGGTTTACAAACTCGTAGAGTTTGAGTTGGACAAACAACGAGAGGTTAAGGTAAAGTTTTTAAGGACATAAGTAAGAGAATCAGCTATGTGGTGATATATGTTTCAGTGGGTTCGATCTTCGCAATCTCAGTTCAGATCGATGAAAGGGACACATCGAGGGATTTAGGTCAGGTCTCTCGTAAAAGCAGTTATCACAAAAGTATTTTTAAAATGGTTCAGGTGAGAAAGAAATCTGTTGTAACGAGATCTCTATACATAACCAATAAAAGAAAAAAACAAGGAAAAAAGAAAGAAGAAGAGAAGGAAAAAAAAAAAAGAAACCAAAACGGAATGCTGACCACCCCTAGGATCGAGGGTCTGCTCCCTACCTTGACCGGGAGTCGTTGTCGTTTTCGTGTCTCGGGGTTTGTGACCTGGTATTCCCTTGAGAACTGGTAAATAAAAGACCTACTAAAGTATCAAAGGTGAATTGATATAAATCATAGAGAGGAGGAGGTCAGACACAAAGTATATTGAGGACCAATACAAAGAATGTACCTGTATATATACCGAGGTGGATAAGAAATGTTTCTGATAAGTATTAGGAGTTTAAGAATTGTTTCCCCTGACTCAAGAAATAGAACATGATATGTAAGGTCCTTGTAACCTAAATTACTAATAAGGTACTCTTTCGGACCCAAAAGAACGAAATCTTAGGGGAAAGGAATCTTAATTGAAGAAGAATACATTGAACATTTTAAAGACCAATAGAAATTTGAAGGTTTAGTTTGTGGTGGAGAAGACAGTCTTAAAAAGACTGAGAGGGAACGTCCCAATAAAGTAAAACATAATTAATTTAAATGAATTAGGGAGACAATTTTGTACTTGGTTTACCATAATCTCCAACAAAAACAAATAAACTAAGATATATAAATGAAGAAACGAGGTAATAAAAAGAGACTGTAACAAAATTAGGAGGTCAAAAAAACGTTCTATTATTCTAGTAACTTCAGTCTCTGGAAACATATACAGATCCATCTTCTGATTTGCACATCGTCTTGGAGTCATTTCCATACTACTTACTTGGTCAATTCTCTCTCTGTACGTTTATTCTTGAACTCTCTAAACTCGTCACTGATATTCATTTTAATTTTACTAAAGACTGACTATCATTTCAAGTCGATTTTACTGTTGGAAGTATTACTCGGATTAACCGTCTACTTCACGACCTTAATTGTAACCGTCTTGTTGTTCCCTCTTTTCTCTTGAATCCGATTACCTTTGTAACCATGTCAACTTCACTAATGGTTCCTCAGGGTCTCATCAATCTATTTACTTAGTTCTACTTGGTTAACTAGTTTCACTCGGATTCTGGTGTTTCCTTTTCCCTTGGGAACATGTGACAACCACCCTTACGTCCAATATTACGATAATTCCTGTTGTCTTACCTTTAAGGAGTTTTCAAATGTTTATCTTGATGACGTTCCAGGTAACTAGGGAGAAGACCCAAATATTGATTTCCCTTACTTTAGTCATAGAGTTTCTCGATAGACATGAGAGTACGAATAACGTCGACATAAGTGTCGTCAGTTCTATATCTTTGTTGGATTTACAGGTGACTAACTATTTACCTATTTCTTCAATACTATATAGATACAACAACGTTTACCATTCTAGCGAAGATAAGATATACATATACACACAAAAGAATCAGTGAGTCAGTACAGACTAAGAAACACTCTGATATCTGACATCAGGTGGTCAGAGGAAACAGGTACCCTAAAGGGTCCGTTCTTATGATATCACCCAACGATAAAGGATGAGGTCGCCTAGAAGGGCTGGGTCCCTAACTTGGGTCCAGAGAACATAGAGGACGTAACTGTTCATCTCAGAAATGGTGACACGGTGGACCCTTCGGGTAAAATATACATATTTCCTTATAATAAACCGAATTTTTTTCTTGTAAAACGGCAAACGTTGTTGTACCTACTAGGACCTTCCACAGTACGATTCACTTTACTCGGTCTCTTTCCTTTTACGATGTACTAGAGTGAATCTTAGATTTTTTCAACTTAAGTATCTTCGACTCTCGTTCTTCCAACAACGGTCACCGTCCCTTAACCCCTTTTACCCTGTACGACCAGTATCCGATGTTTTAACGTCAATACACCCTATACAAGATCTCTAGATTACATATTGTACTACTATCATCAATTGTTATAACGTAACATATGACTTTTAAACGATTTTCTCATCTAAAGTCCACGAAAAATGGTGACTGATTGTTTTTACCATTGATACATTCCTGTGTTTATATAATTAGTCGAACTGATATCATTATTAAAGTCATAATATACATATATTATCGTAGCACAACATATGAAATGTCTACTTGTCAAAATTTTTATTTCACACAAGCGTCCTCCTTATACTCTTTCCATTACTCTATTTCTGTCCCGTCACTCGGGTACAAAACACGACCTGTGTTTACGTTTACCTTTAGTCCTCTGAACTAGATACAAAATCATGGATGGGGTTGATAAACTTATTGGTAGTCATGAAGTAAATTATTGAACTTACGAATAAAAGGAGTGGATATGTTGCTTTGAACCTACTAGACTCTGAATATTTAGATGCTAATTCAGTTAAAATTTGAATAACCCGGTCTTCTCTTATATTTTGTGGGCCAGACCTATAAGACGTTGTAGTCACTTGTCTCTCGAACGAGTCCCATTCAGTCTCGACTCTGACTCTCGACCCTCAGTACCACCTTTAGCAGTACATAAGTAATCTTGTCAAAAGGTAAACGAGGAACCATGTCAAACTGAGGTGGGAAGTCGGAAGGAAAGTCAATCCACATTACTATAGTGACTTAAAACTGATTATACCCGAGTTTCACTACCGACGTTGAAGGTTCGACTCAGGTTTTGTCTTAGTTCTCTTTTGTGTCGTAAGGACGTATTATGAAATACGAGAGAAAAAAAAGGAGTAGATAATAGGTCCTATGTCTCATAGATCACTTCCTAGGACTCGAGACTTCCCTCCTTTTTCGGTTAACATCTTCTCGACGGATTTCTCCATGACTAGTCCTTGCACAACCACCCTAGTAACTTACTTGGTTTTAAAATGTACAAACGGAAGATACTTATTGTGTCTTTAGTAGGTATATCTTTCCTACCAACTTCTATCACTAAAATTAGTAACTTTCTGAGTCTTCTTGCTAACTTCGTATTTCTTGCGTCCTGTCTCAGGACTCTTTGTGTTGACTTCTTACATTTTCTTTTTGGTCGGTTTCTCACTTCTCATCCTTCTTTTTAAATTCTATGGGGTAGTAGGGACTATAGTTTCATCTTTTCCTAGAAGTCCTTCTTTATCCAGTTCTAGTCAGTCTTTTAAGGTATATCTCAATGATCCTTCTCCGACGATGATTTAATTCCCTTATATTAGTCATTTTCAAATAAATTTTACTCTCATTAGACTTGGTACAACTTCTTCGTATTCGTGGATATTATACCTCTATGATTCCTTTTCGAGTTCCTTAAGTTTAATATCCTTCATCCTTCCCTAATAAAAATATCATGTTCGTTTACCTCATGTAAATCTCTCCTCCGTTTTGTAAGAGAAACTTCCCTTTCTATTCTCTTGTCTCTCGTTAGGAATGTGTTTTGTACAAAAAACAAAGTGGAGACATTTCTTCGTCACGAGACTGACTTTGACCCTTATTTTTGTTGTGAATGTAACCAATGATACATAATGTCGGTACGACATTTTCTTAGTACTTTATTAAGATTTTAGAACTACATTGGGAACCGTCAAAGGTTAATGTTTATTTTTACATCTTAGTCTCTTCTTCTTTTTAAATATACGTCGTATTATATAAAACCCCGGTAAATTTTATGTAGGTAGAGAAGGTTACGATTAATTCGTTGATTAAACTGAACCCATCGATATGACCACACTTCTTAAAACTTGCATATCGTGTCTTCTGTAAAAGAGAAACTATTTCACTTTTCAGGTTGTTTACTGTCACTACTCTTTTCGTTAAGAATTGGATTACAGGAGAATAGGTCCGTGTCAATCACTTGTTATTGACTAGTACGAGTATCAAATAACAAGATGAAGAGAAGAATCTTCCGTATAAATTATTCGACGATTATTCTAGTCCTTTTTATTGAATCGTTTTCTTTCCATCTTAGTCAATATAAACTGGAGAGACCCGGAATTAAATGGTGTACGTATAAATAATTAGTGGTTCCAAGTCAAGTCAGTGCAATATTTTTTAAGTTTAAGATCCCCACGTTGTGAAACGTAACTAACGTTGACATCTTTTCTAACGAGTTAGTATAATTTTTGTCCATTCATTCACTGGTAAAAACTATAATCTCTTTCCTTTATATCGTATAAAAGATCTGATTCTATTCGAACTTTTAACCATTTCAGAGAAAAAGACAAAGAGGTCTGTTCTTGATTTACGATGAAAGAAGTGTAAAATTTTACGGATCGTTGTTGAATTTACGATTAGGGTTAAGACTTTTACAATAATAAGACAAAGAAACCAATTATAACTTACTGTAAATTCTTTTACGAGATTTCCTTTTTCTATGTTCGAGTAACGACATCTGTTCCTAGTTATACTATTTGCGACGGTGTAAACTAAAGATTCGTTGGGGACGTCACCGAACTCACTAATATATCAAATACGTTCAAGTCAAGTCAAGTCAGTGAGTCAACCCAGGTTGAGAAACACTGGGGTACTTGGCGTCGTGTGGTCCAGAGGGACAGGTAGTGGTTGAGGGCCTCAGGTGGGTTTTGGTACAGGTAGCTCAACCACTACGGTAGGTTGTAGAGTAGGAGACAGTAGGGGAAGAGGAGGACGGGAGTTAGAAAGGGTCGTAGTCCCAGAAAAGGTTACTCAGTCGAGAAGAGTAGTCCACCGGTTTCATAACCTCAAAGTCGAAGTTGTAATCAGGATGGTTACTTGTGGGTCCTGACCAACCTAGAGGAACGTCAGGTTCCCTGAGAGTTCTCAGAAGAGGTTGTGGTGTCAAGTTTTCGTAGTTAAGAAGACGGGAGTCGAAAGAAATATCAAGTTGAGAGTGTAGGTATGTACTGGTGACCTTTTTGGTATGGAAACTGATCCACCTGGAAATAACCATTTCATTACAGAGACAAAAATTATATGATAGATCCAACCAGTATTGAAAGGAAGGTTCCTCATTCACAGAAAATTAAAGTACCGACGTTAGTGGTAGACGTCATTAAAACCTCGGGTCTTTTTATTTCAGTCGGTGACAAAGGTGACAAAGAGGTAGATAAACGGTACTTCACTACCCCGACCTACGGTACTAGAATCAAAAGACTTACAACTCGAAATTCGGTTGAAAAAGTGAGAGGAGAAAGTGAAAGTAGTTCTCCGAGAAATCAAGAAGAAGTGAAAGTCGGTATTCCCACCACAGTAGACGTATAGATTACAATAACTATAAAAAGGTCCGTTAGAACTAAGGTCGAACACGAAGGAGGTCGGGTCTCAAAGAGTACTGTATGAGACGTACATTAAATTTATTCGTCCACTATTATATATCGGAACTGTTCCACCCCCCTATACTGCAATATATTGGTGTAAGGAAAACTTACGACAAAATGTACAACTCTACCGATTCCAGAGAATGATTAACCTTTCGTGAACACACCCTGAGAACAATCCTACTGTAACACGACTCCCCTGGTACATCCCACACCTTTCCGTCATTCTATCCAAAATATGAAAACATTAAACAGAAACGTAAAATTCAAAACATATCCAGTTAAGGAGGGGGACAATAATTCGTAACCGAACAGGACGAAGATAAACAATTAGTACAAAGTATAGACTGTAATATCTAGTCCATTTTCCACCGATAGATAGAATAAGTACCCAGATAAAAAAACCTGACCACGGGTGTTCCCGACCCGTACCCTTAAAAAACAAGTCTATGTTTAATGATTATAATCGATACCTTTTCTTGATGGAGACAAAGTTTTCCATAAATCTGGACTCACCAAAGTAGAGTTATAATATTCCATCTTTTTGTGACCTAAACCTTCTGGATCTAAGTTCAGAACCGAGGTACTACATTGTCGATCTCTTCAAGGAATTAGACCGACATAGAGTTAAAAGAGTGGACATTTTATTCCTAGACATGGTATCTTATAAAGACTTCAAATTTCCTCCTTTAAATATCTGTAAATAAATCATGGTTTGAGAGTAAGTCTTCGACAAACTAGAAATAGGACTCCTTCACGTCTCATTTGAAGGTAAGAATTTTCGTATATAATTCTAGACTTAGACAACTTGTTTTCTTTCACTTTCAGTGAGTCAGCACATGGTCAGAAACACTGGGGTACCTGATATGATAAGGTACCTTAAGAGACCGGTCTTATGACCTCACCCATCGGAAAGGGAAGAGGTCCCCTAGAAGGATTGGGTCTCTAACTTGGGTCCAGAGAACGTAACGCCCGCCTAAGAAATGGTTAATTCGATAACTCGTTTCCGTCTCAATTACACGGTCGTCCCCTGGTCAAATGTCCGACCTCTTTCACACCAGAAACCCTTTACCTACCCTTTCCGAATTCTGTTAACCTTCAGTATTTGTCTATAAATCGGATTGATCCGTCCCAAACAAGTTACTCTTTTTTCAGTCGAGTCCGTTATCCCGTATGACGTCTCCTTTGTTTTTCTAAAACGGATCCTTGGACCCGTGTCGAGTATTAGTCGGACACAAACCACCTAGATATTTTTACGTCCCATAGTGGATTTTTATTGTTAAAAATTGGAAACAAGACCAATATCTGGTAAGAACGATACCCCTCCGATTTCTGAGATCTAAATCCGACACGTCTTTTTCTCTACCCCAGGACGGTAGTGATCATTATTGTCATTTTCTGACATAAGACTCAGTAAAAGGGTCGAGTGTGTTTGAGTCGAACCGAGAGGTTTAAAGGTACCCTAGAATCCATTGTCTCTACAGGCTTAATATCTTGAATGAAGGTCATTAATGACCTTGAAGGAGAATAGGGACCACCACTCACCATTAACCGTGTAGAGTTCCTTCTCAAACCGTATTTCGAATTTGTATGTATACCCGAAGCCTTAGTCTATTTCGACTAAAGTTCAGGTTCTAGATGGTGAATAATCAATATTGAGATCAGTTAAATAACCTAGAAGTGTCATTTTACGCCTCTAATTAGGATTATAAAAATAAACGAACACTACAAAGACTATAAATTGAATATAATTATTCGTAACGGATAACTAAAACCTTCACTTATTTATATATTCTTTTTCACCGGTAGATGAATTTATAGTAAAGAATAAATCTAAGACGTCTAATATAGGTCCTCTACCTTTTACATAAGAGACAACAAGTCACAAATAATAAATTAATACATATTTTACATTAGAGTTGACGTAAAGGTCCACGGAAACTAGTGAAACACATGGTCTATGTTTGAACAAATATCTCGATTCAACATGAACAGTAATGGTCGAAATAAACTTATCTAAAAAGTGACGTTAATTATAACAAAGAATTACTTTTTTACCTAGTCATTATTGACATTCCCACTCGAAATGACTGTACAAACGAGAGGATAAAAGGAAAAAAGGAAGTCTTCAAAGAATCCGTAAGGAGAGACGTACTTCGTCCATTCCTAGGGTGACCCGTGTCCCATTAGAAACACCTATTTACCAGGTATAGCTTTTTAGACAACCGAATAGTAGATCACTGTCGGTGGGTTGATGGAAAGAGGGATGACACTCTCAGTGACCGACTTAGTATTCAACTAATTGTCATTTTTTTTTTTTTTTTTTTTCTCAGACAAGTCAAGTCAAGTCAAGTCAGTGAGTTAACACAGGCTGAGGAACTCTGGGGTACTTAACGTCGTACGGTCCGGAGGGAGAGGTAGTGGTTGACGGCCTCAAGTGAGTCTGAGTGTACCTCAAAGTCGAAATCGTAGTAAGGAAGGTTTCTTTAGGGTCCCGACTAGAGGAAGTCTTACCTGACCAACCTAGAGGAACGTCAGGTTCCCTGAGAGTTCTCAGAAGAGGTTGTGGTGTCAAGTTTTCGTAGTTAAGAAGTCACGAGTCGGAAGAAGTGTCAGGTTGAGAGTGTAGGTATGCACTGGTGTCCTTTTTGGTATCGGAACTGATCTACCTGGAATCAGCGGTTTCATTACAGAGACGACAACTTATACGATGGATCCAACCGGTATTGAAAAGAAGGTTCCTCATTCGCAGAAAATTAAAGTACCGACGTCAGTGGTGGACGTCACTAAACCCTCGGGGGGTTTTATTTTCAGATTGTGAGAAAGGTGACAAAGGGGTAGATAAAGGGTACTTCACTACCCTGCCCTCCAGTACTAGAAGCAAAAGACTTACAACTCGAAATTCGGTTGAAAAAGTGACAGGAGAAAGTGAAAGTAGTTCTCCGAAAACTCAAAGAGAAGTGAAAGACGGTATTCCCACCACAGTAGACGTATAGACTCCACTCACTATAAAGAGGACCGTTAGAACTAAGGTCGAACACAAAGAAGGTCAGGTCCCAAAGAGTACTACATGAGACGTATCTTCAATTTATTCGTCCCACTGTTATATGTGGGAACTACAAGAGGAAAAGGATAAACCTTGGTCAGACAACAAGGTACAGGTCAAGATTTACAACGAAGGACTGGACGGATGTCTAAAGAGTTCTCCGTCCAGTCCACCAGATCATACGGGTAGAGAGAGTCTTAAAAGGTGTCAAATAACACTAGGTGTGTCAGTTTTCGAAACCGTATCAGTTATTTCGTCTTTATTTACAAAAAGACCTCGAAAGAACGGAAAAGCTACTAGGTCGTCTACAACGGTTAAACTAGAGACCAAGGAGACGGAAAAGATTTTGGTCGAACTTGTAGACCTTCAAGTGCCAAGTGTATAACAACTTCGGACAGAACCTCTTAACACTCGTAATGAAATGATCGTACACTCTACTCACGTTAACACGCCATCAAACTCGTAAGAAACCGTAACGGAAAGAAACCCTAACAATACCATATTCTTTATCCGTAACAGTATGTATAACGTCGACTTTTACTTTGGTCATGTTAGAAAAAGACCTCCTCTCGAACCATGGATATAACTGTAAGAATTTTATACCAATGAGAAAATAAATCATCAAAGTGTAAATACTTTAATAATATTTCTTTGTCAATTGACATGTTTATCCATACATGTTCCTACAAGGAACGTCGTAACAAATATCATTACTTTTTACCAGTTGTCTTCCCAATACCATAAAAATAGACTGTCTTATTATATATGGGAAAATTTTGACATTTTTAATGTATTTTTATATCCTTTTATATTTTATTTCAATCCACTTATTTTCGTTATATAATTTGACTTATCAATACACTGTAAACAGTATTTTATAAATACAAATATATGATCCTTTTTTGACGTCTTTACACAAAGTTCTCCGTGTTCTCAACGTAATCATGACAATTTCCACTATAGGCAAAGAAAGAATACGAAAAGACAGTATGTTATTCGACGAAAGTAAAACATTAGTACATTTCTATTAACGTTATAACTTTCGTACGGACAAAAGATCTTAATATTTACGGTAGTCGTCCATAAAAATTTTAGAATCAAGCAACGACATACGAGTTGTACAATCTTCTTATTGATTGGTGTCATCCCTGAGTTAATCGTTGACAAATCACATACTCATGAACGAGATAAGAAAAGAAACGTTTGCGATAGTCTCTAGATCGTTGAAGAATCCTATCAACACAACTTTATTTTTCCTCGAGTCTACAGGGTCAAGGAGTTTCTCTTATATGTCTTTTTAAAATCTCTAAATTCCATTATAATAATTACGAAATTTTTACGGGTGTCAAATAAAATAAAAATCTAAAATAAATAAATAAATAAATAAAAATTAAAAAATAAAAAAATTTAAAATTTTAGAAATTAAGAATGTACGCAAGGGTTTGTACTTGGGGGGAGGGTGGAGGGAGGGGTGTTGTAGAGAGACCCAGTAGGGGTACGTGGTCGGGGTTCGTTCGTCGTGGGATGCAGTCTGTACCTGACCGCTAAGTTAAGAATGTACTGTCATATGTACAATCTTAAGGGTAAGAGGGTTTAGTAGGGTGGGAGAGGGAGAGGGAGACTCAGGTTTTCAGGCCATATGTGTAGACACAGAAAAAAGGACAGAACGTATGTCCCAGCAGTAACGGTAGAAGGATTTAAGGTATATATACACAATCATATGACATAACCACAAAAAGAAAGACCGAATGAAGTGAGACATATTAACCGAGGTCAAAGTAGGTAGAGTAGTCTTGACTAAGTTTACTTAAGAAAAATT